>CM076576.1:428034967-428528823 GCA_034641835.2 Pinus albicaulis
ATGGAATAGCAAAGCAAATAAAGGATTGAACAACAATTCTGAAATAGAACAGCAAGTCTAAAATGGAACAGCAATTGAATAACTAAGTCCCGCAGGTTGTAACCAAACTTAATCTATTAACTCAAATGCATTCTTTGCAATCAAATAACATTCTTTCACTCTAAAAGCAATTCACACAAATCACACTAATGGAACAGCAATAACTATTAATGAATTATGGAACAGTACTGATAAATCAGAAACGCGCACAACACGAACGTTTAGTATAACAGCTCTGTAACAAAACAGTAAGAACATGCAATTAACTCTTGAAAGGATTAATAACTTGATGCGGAGTCAACACACGATTCTATCTGTAAAAAACCTCAATGATTCAATCTTTAACAAAGCATGTAATATGAACTTATAAAGCATATCAAATTACCAAATAACAATGATAAACAAACCACACAAAAGTCAAGTCGTAATGGTACAGAAGCAAGTGTCCTTCGGGGCCGGGCCCTTAGCCTCCAAGGATACACCGCTTTAAGTTAATCCAGACGCAGAGATGAAATAATCACCAAGCTTTTATTAATGCATCGGTCAAAAATACATTGAACCAGTTCTCAACGAGACTCAATAATCAAAGTTGATGTTTTACAGAAAATTACATAAAAGCGTATCCTATCTATCAAGCTAACAGTGTTGTCCCTTTATATAAAGGTGATGGCGGAGATGTCCAAGTAACATGATAAATAAAGCAGCGATCCCTCAGGATCGAAGATCCTGAGGGATTCGCCAAACTGTTAATTCTTCATCCTTTCCTTTCTTTGGCGCCGAGCTGGTGTCTTCTCCTTCTTTTCCGAGCCGATTTGCTGTAATCTATTTAGCCTTGTTTGCATTCGGTTCTCGTTCAGAGGGACAGCAGTTATCTCGACTTTGTCCTTTCCTTTGGAACGGAAATTCCTCGTTTTCTCCTTTTCCTGTACAGAAAATAACCATTATCAGTGGCTAAGTCTTGCATATCAATTCTCACATGTTTTGTTATGGTTCCTTATTACTTTCCAAATTCATGATACAAAAAGGTTCACAAATTCTATTAAAAAGCCACTGAAATAGTCATCAAAAGCATACCGAACATGGTATGAGAAAAGACGAGCATACCTGCCCTCACAACTAAAATACTGAATAATGAGCCTCATGAGCGGTGCATACTCATCTCTCAAGAATCTGAATGGAAAAACTCTACTCAAGTAAGCCTTATATCCAGTTTTAATGTATGGCTCATAGTGAAATTTCTCTAACTTCTTACCCTTGCTCCATTCCTCGCCTATGTTCGGTATACCAGTGGCTTGAGCAATAGTCAAAGGTGATACAATGAAATCAACCCCAGCAAGGCTTACCCGATCACCCCGTAAATGAAGAACGAACAGACGTGCTAATTCACGATGAGGCCAGGTTTGTGCAACCATCTCACAAAATCTGAAACATGACAAGAATCGAAAACAATCCATAGCTAATGGACATGCCTGCAACCGAGCCAAAGAAGTAGGCTCCTCTCTGTGATGATCACCGCTTCTATGTTCTCTGCGGGACCCCCGTGGCACATTACCTTCAGTCACCGAATCACTGCCTGACCCTGGCTCATATTCTGACTCTGTCTCTGACATATCTCTGATCAAGCTTTTGGCAATGTGTATACTGATATGAATGCAGTGAAAGCAAAATTAGGATGTATGTTTTAACACCCAACCAATATTCCCACCATCAAAGCACCATCAAGGAATGAAATTATGGATAAAATCTCAGCTTTAAAATGGAATGGAAAAGGCACAATCTCTGTTTTGAATGTGAGTGAAATTTTGACCAAATAAGAGCAGGCAACCTTCAAAAGTTTGAACACATCTAGTCAAAGGAGAGCATGGCATCAATAATAATATTTTTGTCTATGAGTAATGACCACAAAGGTTTCAATGGGCAACTTGAACAAAGTCATGAGCCTGTTTTAACATTGGGCAGTGAGACTCATTACAAACATAGTCACCATGGAACAAAGGATTTTATCATGGTATAATAATAGCAATGGTTAATATGGCTAAATGGGCATGAGAGCAATATGATTTTGATGTTATATGGAAGGCTGGACATATCACTGCCTTAAGATAGCAAACACATTCTTTCCACCATTCATTTTCATTTCAAACCCTGAAAACAATAATACTATGACTGTAGGGTTTTAAATCCTCCATTTGAATATTTGCAACCACCAATGATGCCACAAATGTGTTCAAAAAACATCAAGCAATTGATAGAAACCTGTTGGAAGGCAGTTTGAGTCGATTCCAAGCAAGACTGGGCGCTCAAACTAAATTTCAAAACTCTGTCTCTGCGTGGGTCGCGCAGCCTCTGCGTGGGTCGCGCAGCCCAGGTGGGTCGCGCCCCTGGTAAATTTACACTGCTGAGATGGTCTGCGTGGGTCGCGCAGCCCAGGTGGGTCGCTCTGCCTCCACGTGGGTCGCGCAGCCCCAAACTCTGTCCACGCGCTTCAAAACTCTGAAATCGGCCCTCCACTTTGCAAACACGAGTTGGGAGCTATGAAATTGGTTCAAATGAAACTTGTTTGGCTTTTATACATGTCACAAATATCTTCACAATCAGATTTTATTTCAAATCTAATTTCAAACCCATATTACAAATTTTTTTGTAATTTCACTTTTGGCTTTTCAAATACAAACTTCCTTTGGCTTTTTTGAGGTCGATACTAATGATTTTGCTGTCTTCTTGCAGGGATATGGCTATCTTGGCTAGAGAAGAGACCAGGGGTCTGCTTTTGACAATGTCTTCATGGCGGAACAATTACAATTTATTATAAAATGATAATGACAAATTTCTAGTTCCAAAACAGAGTTTTGGACTAGAAATATATATTTTTTTTTAAAATGCTGATGATAATAAAATAAAAATCACAAATGCAGAACTTTCCTCACCTTGCAGGCTTTATGACTAGTATATAAATGACTCAAAAACCCTAGACACCAAGACCTAGGACACTTATTGACATTTTTAATGACCATATATGTAATGACAATGACTATGAATAATTTTTTGAGGAAAATTTTTAAAATAGCACTGCAGGTATAAACATGAGGAAACATAGGACGACAGACCCCTTCGTCAGTTCATGGCATGATCCTAGTGAAATGCAACGAAGTGGAACAAGCGAGACACCTAATAATGAATATGCAAAAGACGAAATGATCACTGACGGAGGGCTGCAAGGGCCGACTCTAACATTGGCTCTAATGGGGATGGTGGCTCCATGGAGATGCCAAGAACGGCAGATCTCTGGGGGAGTCAGACAGTGCCTCTCATCCATTGGGCGATGGAATCATTATTTCAACTAACAAGACAAACTTTGGACAATTTTATTGACTGCAGATTTGACTAACGACAGACTGCAATTTGACCAAAACTGACTAGACTCAAACTGACATGACTTTAAACAAGAAGACTGATAAAACTTAACTTTACAATCTCAAACCAACCAACCTCTATTTCCAGAATTATAGCCTTCTCTCCGGGCCCCAGACTGAAAATGAGAGATCAATGCACACTTGCAATGAAACAAAAGTAAAATGATATATACAATGACAATGAGATCAGCAGCAAGTACTCAGAAATAATAGCGCTTCAGCAACCGACCATTGATCGGTCCACCAAGACAATCATCTCCATTCATTTCTTTGAGAAGAAATGCATTCTGCCCCCGATACGCTGCAATCTTAAACGGTCCTTTCCACAAATTCTCAAATTTGCCGTGCTTTCCCTTGTCTTCATTTCGAGCATCCCATTTCAAAACTACTTCATCCAACTGAAACTTATCTGATTTTGCCTTTCTGTCGTAGATCTTCTTAATGCGCTCCTGCAACTTGAAAGTATTTTGAAATACCTCCTCTCGTGTCTGCTGTAAATGAATCATCTCATTAATCCTCCGCCGCATAGGATCCTCTTCACTTCCAGCCTCCTGAAGCAATCTGACCACCGGGACAGCAAGTGAAGTAGGAAAAACTGTATCTGTCCCATACACCAACTCGAAAGGAGACATGCCAATAGACTTTTTCTGACTTACCCTATCAGCCCATAATGCATTCACCAATTTTTTGTGCCAAGCCTTCTTGTTGATTTCAAGCAATTTTTTAATGATATTCACCAAGGATTTATTTGAAGATTCCGCCAAGCCATTTCCTTGCGGATGGTATGCGGTTGAATGTCCCAAGGTAATATTGTACTTAAAGCAAAAATCAACCATCCTCTTAGACTTAAAAGCTGCTGCATTATCTGTGATTATTTTAGTAGGACACCCAAAGCGTGACAGAATATTGTTTTCAAGGAAAGAGATAATTACCGCATCAGTGGCCTGTCGAGTGGGAATCGCCTCAATCCACTTCGTGAAGTAGTCTGTAGCTGTCAAGATCCATCTATGTTGTCCGGAAGATGCTGGGTGGATTTCCCCGATAAAATCCAATCCCCACTGCTGGAATGGTGCACTAACTTCAATTGGTTTTAGAGGCAAAGGCTGTAGTTTCTGCTTCCCTTCGAAAATTTGACACTCATGACAATTTTTAACAGCCTTGAACACATCAGAAAACAAAGAAGGCCAATAATACCCCGCCCTTAGAATCTTATTCGCTGTGGTCTTCCAAAACAAATGACCTCCACAGTCACCTTTGTGAAAATCCTCCAAAACTCTTTGAGCTTCCTCTTCTACCAAACAATTCAACAACATACCTCCAGGGTCCTTCCAATACAATGCAGAATTCAAAATGCAGAATTTAGCAGCTCTTAACTTCAATGTTCTACTCTTATTTTTCGGCATCCCAGGCGGTGTAGACAAATTCTGAAGCACATATAAAATGTCAGCATACCAAGGAGAAGAAACAAAAATATCGGATACCTGAACTGACGTACTTTCCCCATCTTCATCAGACATGGCAGCAATCAAATTTATGTCTAGAGCATGCAGATTTGTTTCAGCCATGAGCTTGGCGAGTCCTTGTCCTTTGATCAGCTTGGTCGGTTGAATCTCCACATCGTACTCTAACAACGCAGCGATCCACTTACCTCTTCTTCCTTCTGGATCTGCCTATACCAAAACATCTTTAACTGCTGCGTTAGGAACATATGCTGTAATATGGGAATGCAATATGTACACACGGAAATCCTTCAAAGCCTTTACAAGCGCAAGTTCTTGTTTCTCAATGATATTATACTTCAATGCTCCATCTCTAATGATCCGACTGAAAAAAGCAATGGGCTTCTCAACTCCATCCCTTTTTTGCATCAAAACAGCTGCCAATGTGTGCTCAGAAGCGAAAGAAAATAAAATGAAGTCTTGTGTGTAATCGGGGCTGATTAAAATAGGGGCTGAGGAAAGAGCTATCTTTACTAAATTAAATGACTTTACTGCCTCTTCTGTCCATCTTACCTGACTGTCCTTCTTCAGCATGTTCGTGATTTCTCTAAGGTGTTCTGCAAGATTGGGAATGAAACGACGCAGAAAATTCATTTTACCATTAAATGACTGTATCTCTTTCTTGTTCCGGGGCTGTTCAATCTGCTGTATGGCTTCAACACGTGCAGGATCAACTCGAATGCCATCTTTCGATATGATGTGGCCAAGGAGCTTTCCTTCATCCATGGAGAAAAGGCTCTTCTTTGGATTCAGCGAAATGCCATATTTTCTGCACTTCTGGAAAACAATTTTCAAATGATACAAATGTTCCTCATCAGAATTGGAAAACACAGTTAGATCATCAAGGTAAACAACCAAAAACACATCTTTCTCATTGGCAAAAGCCATGTCCATTGCACGCTGAAAAGTAGCGCCCGCATTCTTTAAACCAAACGACATCTTTGCATAATGAAATGTTCCCCAAGGAGTGGTGAACGCAGTCTTGTCACGATCATCTTCCTGCACTAAAATCTGATTATAACCTGAGTATCCGTCGAGTAGTGACATCCTTGATGCTCCAAATACTCGCTGCAATATGTGATCCATCTTTGGCAGCAGATAATTGTCCTTTAATGATACCTTATTCAGATTTCTGAAGTCAATACATAAACGGATCTCACCTGTCTTCTTTCTCACGGGCACCAAGTTTGATATCCAATCTGAAAATCGAATAGGCACAATGATTCCTGACTTATACAACCTATTTACGTCTTTTTCGATCGATGGTAGCAGCTTTGGATTGATCCTCCTCAACTTTTGACGAAAAGGCTTCTGATTTGGTTTGATGGGAATAGTATGCTGGATGATATTGGTATCATATGTTTTAAGATCTGAATAATCCCATGCAAACACATCAAAAAATGAAGATAACAATTTCACATACTCTGCTCTTACCTTTGGTGACAATGACTTTGACAATTTCACCATTTTGGGATTCTCAGCTGTCCCAATATTAACCTCTTCGACACCCTTTTCTGTTGGCCTCAATGTAGGCTTACGAGCTACATCGTCTTGATCAAACAACTCTTCCAAAGGAATCAATCCCTTAGGAATGATGTTATCCTTCAGTTGCAGCACATCCATTTGATTTATCTGTATGTCATCAATACCATCATCAAATTCTGTATCTATGGAGGTATCTTTAAACTTACCCTTATTCTGCATAAATTCACTAATCTCCTCATCATCCTCAAAAACTTGCCAACATCGCTGATTGTCTGGAACGGTGGGCCGGTGTTTCACATGTATCTCAAACTTGTTGCTGGAATTCATTGGAATCTTAAGATTTCTTGCTGCCTTAGCAAGTCCATCAGCAACACCATTTTGTATGCGGGGTACACATGTCAAAGTATGATCAGAAAATAACTTCAGAATATCCAAAACTGCATTTCGGTAAGCCCTCATGCGAGGATGCTTAGCCTGAAACTCACCTTTAACTTGCTTTATCACTAATTCTGAATCACCATATACTGCAATCCTTTTCGCATTCAGCTTCTTGAGAATCTTGAGGCCAGCAATAAGAGCCTCGTATTCCGCTTCATTGTTAGAACAATCGAATGCAAGCTTGTAAGAACACACTCTTACATTGCTCGGAACTTTATCAGGAGCGGAAAATAGACTTCGAATCCACACACCAATCCCAGCACCATCGCTGCCCACTGCACCGTCAAAATCCATGGTCCAAAGACCATCTTCATCGTCCTCTAAATGCTGAAACTGTGTCGGCTCTGTTTTTCCTGTTTGCTGCCCATTGTCTTCAGCTGATTGCTCCAAAACAACTTGTTTTTCTCTTCTTTCTTTTTGCAAAACTTCTCTAAAATTCTCATTTATTTCTGGTATGTCTTCTACCTAAACTAATTGACTTTCTACATCATTAAAACTATCAGCAAGTAACACAAACGACTCTAAATCAGTATGTACATAATTCACAGGATGATTGACTGGCTTCTCTTTGCTAGTTATCATGTATTTCATCTTCTGCTCACGATACAACTTTCTCATTTGACCGAAGACTGGAATTGTAGCATAAGAGAAATCTAATTGAAGTGTACCTTTCAACTTTTCCCCCCAATATCTTGCAAGGAGCATCCCGAAACGTGGAGGAATGTCAGCAACCACCACATCCATCAAAACATTCTTCGCTGGAATTTGATCTAAACTTACCACCAAATCTTTGATGAGCCCTATACACTTTACCCGGCTGGAATCGAATGAATACAAATCATGATACTCTCTTGTAATGTCTAATCCCAACTTTTCCATGATTGCCTTTGGCATCAAATTGTGCGAAGCACCCGAATCGAGCATAGCATTGTGCAATATATATTCATGCAACCTCAAACTGATGTAAAAAGGAGGAACATTACTGTCAGGAGACTCACCATTTAATGCAGGCCCAAAAATCAATTCCGGTTGATCATCCTCAACATTTACTGTGTCAATCATTGGATCAAAGTTCAGAATTTTGGTGACTTGACTACGGTAACTGCTGTTCTTCATAATCTCCGTCAAAGGAATGGATATTTTCAGTTTTGAAATTTCATTTTCCAAGCTAAATGCTGAAACCTTCTCGACCTCTTTGATTGGAATCTCCTTCTTTTCAACCTTGTCTTTCACTATACTTGACTGATTTACCTTCTCAGCTGATGATACTTTACTTGCTGCGGGGTCAATTGTCTCTTTCCCTCTTTTCTGCGGTATTGGTGAATCTGTCTTCGGTGCTGAAGCTTCCTTTCTTTTCTGAATGGGATTTATAGGCACATCTCGATTTCTCAATGAATATTGTTTCTGCTGAGCAGTCAATGCATTCAAATATCCTCTTTGGTATTCATCTGACTCTTCTTCTAAATCAGCATCATTTGTTAGGATAAAATCCTCATCTTTCTGAACAACCGAACTTTCACCATACTCCTCTTCCTCAGTAATATAAATAGGCAAATCATCAGGAGTGAAGAAATGATTTTTCTCACCTGACACATCATCATCATCATCAGAATCATGACTTACAAAATTCTGCAAAAGAGGAGTCTTAACTTGCTGTTGGGCTGCTGGCTCTTGAGCTCTTTGTTCACGCTGCTTAATTCTGAATTGTGGTTGCTGCTGGCCACGGAAATTTGGATTTCGAAACTGTGTTTCTGCCTTGTCAAGATTTATTCTTCTTAAAGCCTTTTCCAACTCACGAGCTAAGTGTTGTTCTGATATAGATGTAGAAGGCTCTTCCTTTATTGTCACTCTTTTCTCCGCTTTCAACCGTGCTCTTTTATCATTCAAATTTGCCTCAACACTAACAGCGACCTTCTGCATATCTTCTAAAGTAGGTGGATCTCTATCACGAAGGGAATAAGCCATCTCCGGATCAAAGCCATCCGGGAATTTAAGGAGAGCAGACTTTTTGGACGGTCTCAAGTCATCTGGAATAGCATTATACAATGTATTGAATCTAATGATATAATCCTGAACAGACTCACCAGGATTACGTTTGAGGTTTGTATATTCTGAAGTAATCTGCAGCGGATCCTTTTTCATCTCCCATCGGTCTAAAAACTTCCTCTGAAGTTCTGCCAATGTATCGATGCTTCTTTGCGGCAAGGCTCTAAACCATTTCCTTACCTCTCCTCCAAAGGTTTGCACAAAAAGCCTCATAGTCACATTTTCTTCATCAATCTCGAAACGATCAAAGAAATCTGCCATATTGTCTACATGCTGTTGTGCAGGAAGACTCTGTGGAGTGCCATCAAATGTCGTGATCTTGCTCTGATAGTCTGCGGGCATATCATTCAACTGCTGGGGTAACACAAGAGGTGCAAAACGAGCAGCCATAGCTCTTGGTGGATTGAAGACAATCTGTTGTCGAGGAGATACAGGAGGAGTAGGAGCAGTAGGTCTACGAGATGTATTCAATGGAAACAGAGAAATTACTATTGATTGCTGATCAGAAAACTCAGGCTGAACCGGAATGGTAGGGATAAAGGGAGGCTCAGTAGGGATCCGTGAGCTTGATGCAATCTCAGATGGGTCAAGAACTTGTGAAGCAGATTCAGTAAATTCAAAAGTGTTAATATCCTCAATAGAAATTTGCAGCTGTCTATCCAGGTACTGTGAAACAAATCTATATTGCAAATCTTCAGTAAACAATGGATCTGGGACTAATCTTGACAATTCAGTTTCGGAAAAATTCACAAACAAGGATGTTTCAAACCATGCATCAAAGGGGATTTCATCAACATATATGATTTTGACAGGACAGGATGCAGATCGGGTAAGCACTCTGGAACTCTCAAAACTCAATTGGCTTTCTCTTTCAGAACTCTCTTGGCTCCCTTGTTTTCTAAGGGTCCTTGGAATCAGATTCGGATTTTCGAATATTGTTGGTGGATCAGGGTCAGGATTCGCCCTAGTATTCCTTCTTGAAGCCAGTGTATTGATCTTCTCGGAAAAAAATTCAAGGAACACAATCAATTATTTTCAGCCTTTCGACTTCTAGACTCAATCATCCAAAAGGTCTAGAACGAATAAGTATACTGGGGTGATTTACAAATCAAGTACCGAACACACAAGCTTACCGGAGATCGACTGAAGCAACGTTTATCTACTTCCGCTTATGCATAACAAAAGCGTTTCGAAAGCTACCTGGCGTGACTTCAGACTCCGTCTAAGACTCGTGGAACAAACACATCAACAAGCAAACCATTGAGATCTTCCCCAGTATGGTCGCCACTATGTTAGCACTCAAATCTACCTCAGGCTGAAATGAAGTAAAACTCGAGGCTACATCAAACCACGCTCAGCCTCGTAGCTAGCCCTACGAGGACAGGAGAGGGCTCTCTCCGTCAATCTCGAGAAAATAAACAATAGGATGCGAGATGACTTACAATAAGAACTGATTTTAGGCTAGTAAAGAGATAGGTATGTTTGTTTTTTGGTTTTTCGCTGGAGTAATGGGAAAACAAATTTTGGGTCCGGGGATAAGGTCAGACCTTTGCAGAGTTCAAGCTGGGGCGAGGTAGGTGATGATCTTGATGCTTTAAATTGGATATATGGATAGATTAGACCGACGAGGAGCTGAAGAGGGCAAAGAAGAACTTGGATCCTCTCCAAACAGTTGAAAACATATAGAACTAACTGAATTCAAAGGCTAAGCACTGTAAACAATGGATTCAACCTTATTTCACTCATTCAATTTAGTTCAGAAGCATAATGAAAGGATGGCAACATTAAACATGAAGAAACTTACAGTAAACAAAGAAGAAACACCATCAAGAACAGAACACCACAAGGATCCCAACAAGTGTCGCAAAACCCCTGATCTTTCCTTAGCCAAAATATGAAAAATATGTACAATGGTATCAAAAGTATCCCAAGAGTCCAACCTGTAGAATGCCTCAGAAATTACAATATATAGATCACTCTAACCCCTTTCCCCACCTCAAGGGGTCGAATTCCCTCTTCAGGGATCAGTTTCAACCAATTCTAATCATGGAACTACAATCTAGGCAGCTAACAACTTGCCTCTAAAAGAGTGGAAACTGATCCATTACATGATTTTTTACTCATTTGAGAGTGAATCTTCTAGAAGAGATAAAAACAAGCCAAAGTTACATGCTAAACATGAATTTACATCATAAAAACCCAAGAATTCTATCCATAGGCAAAACTGGTCCAAAATAGGCGAAATACTGAGCTGGCAGCTGAAAACTCAAAAAAATCTCTAGGTGGGTCGCTCCTGAACTGCGTGGGTCGCTCATGTTCCAGGCCGATTTTGAGGTAGCTCCCGACATCCAAATTGAGCTCATGATAGCTCGTTGGAAAGCCCTGGATGTATAATTTCCAACCCAAGTGGAATTTCTGAATTTGGAGTTGATTTGACCCTCCAAAACCTCATTCTCCTAGAGGTACTTCCTGCTGGTGCAACAGGTGGCAGCAAGGTGGTTTTCATGGTGTTTTTGAGCTGTTTGACCATCCAGATTTTGTTGAAATGCTAAGTTGACTTCAGAGGATGCATAATTAATCATGAAAAATCCAAAAATGTAAAAATATCCTCCAGAAAGTGTCTCAAAAAAAAGCGAGCGCATGAGCGCGCGACCCACGTAGCTGCAAAACCTGTTTTTAAGACCAAAAATTTGAAAATGACAAAATTTTCTCCGAATTTGCCCAAATTCGGAGCGGAGGTCCTCCATCATGTGTCTTGCCCATTCAATGAAGCCTCGGCCAAAATCCGAAGTGGATTGGGCCTTTTCCGCCGTCGAAGTGCCTTGCGCAACCTCCTCTTCATGATCTTCATCCTCGCTTTGCAAACATGCATGCGAGCCCAGTAATGGCCTTTCATGTGGCGAAGCATGTCTTTGTCTCGATTGGCCTTCGCCAGCAGCTTCTCAAGATGTATATTTACCCGCGTGAGTACAGTATCTCTGTCCGCTGGTGTCATGTCACCGGGCCTCTTTCGATTCCACTGTCTGTCCTCACGGATTTGGCGCACCTCATAAAATGTGAGCTCATCCTCGAGATGTTTGTTGCGCTACTCCAAATAGTTAATCACCCACTGAGCCTTCTGCAATTGGTCTTTCATCTGGTCATTCTCGGCCCTTTGCTCCTGGATGACTTCCCTCAGCTTCGAGCTAGGAGAGCCCGTATCAACATCAATGACTGTCATAAGTGTCCCGGCCTCCCGAAGGGCCCTCATCATGCATGGGCCTCTTTCCCCTGTCTTGTACCTGTACCTGCACTGGAGAAGAAAGCGAGACCCTTTCCACATCACGTGGAGATAGTACTCGCCCTGTCGATGAAGTCAGCAGGACCCCTTCCACCTCACGTGGAGATAGTACCCGCCGTGTCGCTGCAAATAAGGCCCTGTGGCCTCGCTGATATGTCCGAACCAAAGGAGTAATGATATGCCCAACCTCAAGCATGTCCGGCTGGTGTGAGGGCTCTCCTGCATCATAAACTGCCTCAGGAGGCTGCTGTGGCACTCTGAAAAAGTCTCTAGAAATGAAATCCTCCCAAGTGATGCCCTGCTCCGCCAACTGATGTAACACCAAGATTTTGATCAAAGTGAAATGGTATATACTCCTGTATTGCTGCACTGGGCTCGTCTTCTTATGCACAAATGTCACCATCCTCTCTATGTTGCGGTGTATGAAATACGGAATATTCATCATACGCACCCTTGTGAAGTGCATCAGCAAACGAACATGGTATGAGAAAAGACGAGCATACCTGCCCTCACAACTAAAATACTGAATAATGAGCCTCATTAGCGGTGCATATTCATCTCTCAAGAATCTGAATGGAAAAACTCTACTCAAGTAAGCCTTATATCCAGTTTTAATGTATGGCTCATAGTGAAATTTCTCTAACTGCTGACCCTTGTTCCATTCCTCGCCCATGTTCGGTATACCAGTGGCTTGAGCAATAGTCAAAGGTGATACAATGAAATCAACCCCAGCAAGGCTTACCCGATCACCCCGTAAATGAAGAACAAACATACGTGCTAATTCACGATGAGGCCGGGTTTGTGCAACCATCTCACAAAATCTGAAACATGACAAGAATCGAAAACAATCCATAGCTAATGGACATACCTACAACCGAGCCAAAGAAGTAGGCTCCTCTCTGCGATGATCACCGCTTCTATGTTCTCTGCGGGACCCCCGTGGCACATTACCTTCAGTCACCGAATCACTGCCTGACCCTGGCTCATATTCTGACTCTGTCTCTGACATATCTCTGATCAAGATTTTGGCAATGTGTATACTGATATGAATGCAGTGAAAGAAAAATTAGGATGTATGTTTTAACACCCAACCAATATTCCCACCGTCAAAGCACCATCAAGGAATCAAATCATGGATAAAATCTCAGCTTTAAATGGATTGGAAAAGGCACAATCTCTGTTTTGAATGCAAGTGAAATTTTGACCAAATAAGAGCAGGCAACCTTCAAAAGTTTGAACACATCTAGTCAAAGGGAGGGCATGGCATCAATAGAATGTGTTTGTTTATGAATAATAACCACAAAGGTCTCAATGGGCAGTTTGACACAATGTCATCAGCATGTTTTTACATTGGGCAGTGAGACTCATTACAAACACAGTCACCATGGAACAAAGGGTTTAAACATGGTATAACAATAGCAATGGTTGCAGTGGCATAATGGGCATGAGAGAAAATTGATATTATATGTAAAGCTGGACGTATCACTGCCATAAAATAGCAAACAAACTCTTTCAACCATTCATTTTCATCCTAAAACCCTGAAAACAATAATGCTATGACTGTGGGGTTTTAAATCCTCCGTTTGAACATTTGAAACCACCAATGATGCCACAAGTGCGTTCAAAAACATCAAGCAATTGATAGAAACATGTTTGAAGGCAAGTTGAGTCGATTCCAAGCAAAACTGGGCGCTCAAACTAAATTTCGAAACCCTGTGTCTGCGTGGGTCGCGTTGCTCCTGCGTGGGTCGCTCGGCCCAGGTGGGTCGCGCCCCTTGTAAATTTACACTGCTGAACTGACCTGCGTGGGTCGCTCTGCCCAGGTGGGTCGCTCGGCCTCCACGTGGGTCGCTCGGCCCAATCAACACTGCCCACGCAACTTAAAACTCCGAAATCGGCCCTCCAATCTTCAAACACGATTTGGGAGCTATGAATTGGTTCAAATGAAACTTGTTTGGCTTTTATACATGTCACAAATATCTTCACAATCAGATTTTATTTCAAATCTAATTTCAAACCCATATTACAAATGTTTTTGTAATTTCACTTTTGGCTTTTTTGAGGTCGATACTAATGATTTTGCTGTCTTCTTGCAGGGATATGGCTATCTTGGCTAGAGAAGAGACCAGGGGTCTGCTTTTGACAATGTCTTCATGGCGGAACAATTACAATTTATTACAAAATGATAATGACAAATTTCTAGTTCCAAAACAGAGTTTTGGACTAGAAATATTTTTTTTTTAAAATGCTGATGATAATAAAATAAAAATCACAAATGCAGAACTTTCCTCACCTTGCAGGCTTTATGACTAATATATAAATGACTCAAAAACCCTAGACACCAAGACCTAGGACACTTACTGACATTTTTAATGACCATATATGTAATGACAATGACTATGAATAATTTTTTGAGGAAAATTTTAAAATAGCGCTGCAGGTATAAACATGAGGAAACATAGGACGACAGACCCCTTCGTCAGTTCATGGCATGATCCTAGTGAAATGCAACGAAGTGGAACAAGCGAGACACCTAATAATGAATATGCAAAAGACGAAATGATCACTGACGGAGGGCTGCAAGGGCCGACTCTAACATACCCAACACCAAAATGTCAAGTGATGGTTGCAAATGGAGGAACTATAAATTTCTCTAGAAAATGCCAAAATATAAAGCTAACCATGGGGGAATATGTATTGAAAATTCCAATGCTTTCCATTCCTATGTGAGGTGTTGATGTTGTACTAGGAGTACAATGGTTACAATCTTTGGGGACGATAGCTTTTAATTTTCAAGAACTTTACCTGAAAATTTTTTCATAAGGAAAGGAATTTGAATTACAGGGTATTACAGGGAAGCTGGGAAAGATAATAAGCTCTAATGTTATGACAAATCTTCTAAAGAAAGAACAACGAGGCGTGATTGCACAATTATGCTCACTAGAAATTCCAACATCAAAATCATCTATTTCTGCAGATCTCCAAAAAGTCTTGGACAATCATTCCACGGTGTTTGAAACTCCCAAAGGACTCCCACCTATTCATGATCATTATCATGCTATTCTTTTGATTCCAAGAAGTGTTCCTCCAAACATCAGGCCTTATAGATATCCTTATGTCCAAAAGAGCGAAATTGAACGTATGATTGCAGAAATGTTAGAGGCGGGTATAATTCAACCTAGTCAAAGTTCTTTCTATTCGCCTGTAGTATTGGTACATAAGAAGGATGGATCATGGGGCATGTGTCTGGATTATAGGGAGCTCAATAAGCTCACCATTAAAGATAAATTTCCCATTCCCGTGATTGATGAATTATTGGATGAATTACATGGAACAATTTATTTTACCAAGTTGGATCTTCGTTCAGGATATCATCAAATTAGAATGAATACTGAAGATATTCCGAAAATAAAATTTTGAACTCTATCACTACACACAAAACTAAAATACATAAAACTATGTAAGGAGTTTGAGAATAATTTTGCATATAGTGATGACAGTTCAAACACTTTTGACACAAACATTGTTCAAAGTATCATCCCTTTTAAGGAAAATCATAAATCTTTTAAACAGATTATGTCACAGAGAAAGAAAACAAAGGGATGTACGCTATATATAGACTTTAAAGATCTAGGTCAAACCTCCCTAAAGAACAAATACCCTTTTTTCAAAACTAATCATATGCTGCAAAGGGTAAAAATTTCTAACAAGATTTCATTGTTTAATAGTGTTTCAGATTACAAACAAGTGGCAATACTTCCCACAAATCAACATGAAACCACTTTCAAAGCACCTTAGGGTACCTACTTGTATGATCAAATGCCTTCTAGGTCACGGAGTGATGAAGCTACTTTCCAAAGATCCATGGCTCCTGATTTGAGCTATTCTACCATGATATACATTGATGACATCATTGTCTATTTTAAAACTCATAAATACTACCTTTCTCATCTTAGAGAGTTCTTTAATAGAGACCAAATTGAGAAGAAAAAAATCAATGAGAAGGTATAAAAGAAAACATGACAAGTTTCAGAGTTTGTGGGAAAATCTTCACATCATGCATTCCAATAGGGGTATAAATATTTTTTGTTTACAAAAGTTGAATGGAAGAGATTTTGGAGATACTGTTGATGACATGATGCTTAAGTACCATTTATTTCAAAATCCCTAGTTTAATACTTTCATTCATTGTACATAACATTGCATGAGGAAAGTCGGAAAAAATACAAAACATAGAAAGAAGGAAAAAGAGAGAAGATTTGAAAAAATGGTATAGCCTAATACCCAAAAAATAGTAATGCTGATAGTGTGCAAGCCTAAATGCCACTGCTTGTCCAAAAGGAAGATCTTTTTCAGTCATCTAGCCTAGTCATGGATGAATATGTTTTTAATTTTGTGTTGATAAGTTAGTAAAAGGGAACTTGTCAAATCATTCAAAATTGACTTGTCAAAAAGAATAGATTAGGAGTGAAAGATATTGGTTCCACATGCTCAAAACTGAACCAAAGATAAAGATGGGGATGCATAGCAAATGCTAGATCACAACCCTTATTTTTCTAGTTTTTTTGTACAAAAATAATTTTTGTGTGCAACTTTTCCTAATGCAACAACCCATGGTAAGTTAGATTGCCTAATCCCGATTTAAACCATGTTTTCAATTTCATGTCAATAGCTTAGAGAATGAAGTCTCTCATACAGCTTAATCTTGACCATCAAATAGTCTAGGTAGAGAATAAAAAGAGTTCACTAGCATAATCTATACTCTTGGAAGTGATAAGAGTAGAAGAAAATAGTTTTTTTTGCTTTCAATAGAAGAAAATGTCAAGGGTTTGCCAGTTCAAGTGCACCCAAGGAAGAAAAAATGCTAGGCCAAGTAGACATGGTAGGCAGAGATGAGTTTAAAGTGATCATGTTTTTCATATTATTGAGATCACAACTTCAAAGAATCATCAATAAATGGAAAGAAGGAAAAATATGCACAATGGATTAGGCACTGGTCTTCATAAACCCAAAGATCTGAAATTCTGGACACCTCCTGAAAAGGAGTTGCCCTTCCCAAGTGGAGCCACTATTAGTCATCAGTAATTTTGGCTATTTTTTATATGACTAAGTGCTTGTTCTAGATTTCTAAAAAACAAAATTTTATAAATCTCACTGCCTTCATTATCCTTACAATAAATGTTTCACTTTTTCACTATCCTCTCATGTCATGGTCAATTTACCACTCCCAGAAGACCCACCATGGGCTCATGCCACTCATTTTCACTATGTTTTACCACCTCTGACCTTAGCACTCTATTTTGAATTGCCTAACCCCTCCACTTGCTACCTAGGATCACCAACCAACCTACTGATTCTTGTGTTTTCCCAGATACATCAAGCATTCATGGTCTCAAAATTATCTCTGTATGCTTTTTAGATAAATCAAGTACATTGGATTTTGGATCTTCAATACATCAAAATATCAAAAAATCTATTTTTCATACTTGAGGACCTTAAGCCAAGTTTTCAGTCAAGGAACAATGTCTAAAGAGCCTCTCACTAGGTCGCTAGGGTTTCGTAGGTTATTGGCCTGCCTTCGATGTTCTAAAACACTATTTTTGTTATGCCAAGAAGATGAAACCAAATGTGAAAGAAGGTGAAGTAACTGTTTATCCAAATTAGATCAGAAAGACCTTCAAGAAGGATTACATTTCCAAAGATAACATTCTTCCAGAGGATAACTGTGCATTTTAAACATTTCTGTAGGAATGATTGAGATGGCTATCATGTGGAAAATGAGGTAACGTAGGAGGAAAACTCCTCAGTAAAGGAAATCCATAGCAAAGCAAAGGAAGCAGGCCTATGTTCAAAGAGAATCAGGGTTTTTAGGACTGATTGGCTAAAAAATTGTTGCCAAGCAAGAACCCAATGCAAAATACCACAAGGACAGAGGCACATCCACACAACGAAGCATAAATTGAATATTTTTAGAAATTATAAATGAAAAAGGGAAAAAGGTGAGGTGAACTGAACAAAAATGATTGAACTTGAAAGCGCTATAGAGAAATTAGAATACAACACTAATTATTCTTCTCTAATAGCCGTAAAAGCTAAGATTTTAGAAAGATAGGCAAATCAGGTAAAATAAAGGTGATGGGCCTCCATCATGGCAGCAGAAAGTTTCTAAAAAGTTGTTAAAAGTAATTTCTAGGATTTGAAAAAGCAATGGTGTTTCACTACATTAAAGGGAGAAAATGCAAATAGTATCAGTGTGAAAGAGTTCAAACCTCTATTTTTAGTCAATTTCCCTCAAAATGGTCAGAGGAAAAAAGGCATAGCATTAAGCTTCAAAATGGAAGACCAAGCTGAGCATGAGTTTGTTGTTATATGACTGAACGTTGTCAAACTCTAAAGAATGACAAAAGAGACCAAAAACATCTGTGTCATGGCACCTGAAACAAATCAGAAGTGGAAAAGAAGAGACATAGCAAGCATGATATATAATCTTTGTCAAAATGGATATATCACTACCAAAAACCAGTAAGAAGGTAAAGAAACATGTTTTATATTCACTAAAGCTCAGAGCTTCCAAAAGAAATTAAAAAAATTGTTTTCTAATAGTGTCTCATATGTAAACAAAGGAAGTTTGATAGTGCTAAAACCCTAAAGGTTAAAAGGGACATCATCATCTCCTCAACAAGCCATCACCACAAGATGAAGAAAAGTTGCCTTAAAAAGTTTTCAAAACCCCTGCAAAAGATTAAAAAGGATATGAGTTAAAAGGATAAAGTGGCCAAAACTTAACAAAAGTGGGTTTTCTCATTTTTTTTTTCAAAGTATAGAGGCATCTCAGATATCATGTTTCGAACTCATTTTTCATTTGCAAAAAGATAAAAACCCTTCTGGAGAAATTTCCGAGTTTTCTAAGAAAAACTAGGTCAAATCACTGGTGCTACGTGCAGACACTAGCGTTGCACTCATAGACCCTTGCGTTACGCTAATAGAGGTATCCATAGTGTAATTTTTATACAGCACTACGCATACACTGGGTGGCGCTGCACGAATAGGGTGGCCCTACGCGCAGGTGAAAATGACACGCCCATGACCCAACTCACCGGTTTTGTGCCAGGACGCTGTGCGCAGAGGCCAACCTGACATCCCGTTTCCCCTATCAGCGCTGCACACAGAACACACGGAACCCAACTTTAAACACCAACGCTACACTCAGATAGAGGCCCGACCCACCCGGCATTGCGCCCAGAGGCCAGCAGGCCTGCACACGTGTGGTGCTGCGTAGAACAAGGCCCAACTCACCTGGCGTTGTGCATGAAGGGAAACCCAACAGTGCTGGAAAGGCACTATGCTTATGCCAGATTTCTCTAGATTGAAGAGGAAGTGCCAAGGGTTCAAATAAAGTCCTCCAAATTGGTTTCAAGACCCTGCAAGCAAGCTTAATATGGTAGGTGGCTTTTCCCCTTTGACCTCCAAGTGTTTTTTATGATTTGGTGATTAAAAATGATTAAACCCTAGTGTTTGAGAAACCCTAGGTCTTCATAGCAAGTAAGCCTCTGATTTTGACCTATCAGAAGTTATTTTTCATATGAAGGGGAATGAACTAGGGTAACCTCTAACCATTTAAAGTAAAGGCCCTCATCAAGCTCAAAAGAAAAGTGTCATACCTCACCTCCATATCACTCATTTACTACCCACCATCATTTTCATTTTACTTATCTTGCCCAAGTTTGTCCACAAATAACCCTAATTACCATGTCATGAGTAGAAGATAGTAGCAGCAGTGAAAGAGGCCAAGGCATATGAGGCCAAACCACAAAGGAGGAAAAGTGAATAGATTTGAACCCGAGAGCACAGTGGCTATCACCTCATCTCCCATGACATGTTTCTAGAATGTAGGGTGTTTCCAATTTAGTGAGAGTATCAAAAAAGTGCAAAGCCACCTAGAGCTTACAAGGATTTTCATTCTTAACTTCCACAACACATAGGTGAGTCTTGCAAGGGTGTATTTTGAATTATTAGTAGCTGCCATCTCTAATGGTACAGGCATACCTGTTGTTGGTGAGAAATGGTCCAAGAAGGCAAGGTTGGATATGAACCATTATGAGCCATTTGTCAAGACTAGGTACAGAGAAGGCTACAAGGAAATTTTCCCTTTCTCACACCTCAAATAGATATTTTCACCCTCGATGAAAGTCATTATGAAGTACTTTACTTGTGAGGGTACATACTCCAGGCTTTACTCCTACCATGTCAGACTCCTCATGCATTTCACAAGGTTAAATATTCTCAACTTTCCCTACTACCTCTATATAAATATGGACAAAATGTCCTCTGTTGTCTGGAGAAGGAATCCTTCCCAAAAAATGTAGAGTTTTTTTCACCATTCCTTCATCAAGATGGTGGTACTACATTAGTTGGAATAGAAGGGAATACCTTAGGAGGTATTCATAGCCCATGAAGTCTTCACAAGCCTACATCTCCCTCATCAACCTAACTTGCCCTCATCATCTACACAAGTGTCCTCACCTGAAGAAAACATCCCCTTCTCCCCTTCTCTTGATGCATCAAATAAAGAAGAGGCAGATTATGAAGAAGAGGAAAATGATGAGGAAGAGGAAGAAAATTATGATGAAGCAAGGATAGAAATTGATGAAGAGGAAGAAGAAGTGAATGATGATGAATAAAGTGGTAGTGAGCATGACAGTGATGAAGGTGAAAACAGTGAGCATGACATTGAGAAAAACAATGACAAAATGGAAGAGGATGATGAAGAAGATGAGGAGGTTGAAAGTGGAAATGAAATGAGAATTGATGAAGAAGAGGTTAGCAATAAAAAAAAGGACACAGAAGTAGATAATGAAGATGATGATAATGAGGCAAATATAGAGAATGATAAAGAGGAAGAAAATGATGAAGAGGCAGAAACAGAAAGTGAGGAAGGCACAGAGGAAGATAATGAAGAAAGGGGCAGTGAGCATGACAATGATAAAGACAATGATAGTGATGGACAAGATAGCAAAGAGGGTAACATTCATGAAAGTCATGAAAACAGTCATGACAGTCATGAAAACAATCACGAATAAAATGAAGGAGATGAAGGGATTGATAATAAAATTGAAGATCACAGTAGTAAAGAGGCAAGAACCTCAAAAGAAGAACAAAATGACAATGCAGAAAATAGTGAAGAGGTTGAAAGTGATGATAATGTTGAGGAAAATGAGTGCAATGATAAAACAGGAAACATAATCACTGATGATCCTAATGATGAAAATGAAGAGGGTGACAACAACAGCAAGGATCACAGCCATGATCAAGAAACCAACAAGCCCACAATCACACCTCTTTCATTGACATATCAAGAGGGCCAAGGCTTGTGTGTAATATTCCCATTTAGCCACTGCTAGTTGGAATATTATAATTGCTCCATTTTTGCAGTAGAAGAGTAAAGGAAAATAAAGAAAATCCCAGTGTGAAAATGGATTAGATTAGGAGGAAAGATAAAGCCACATTGGTGTGGAAGGGGAACAATGCAAGTGAACTAGATCCAGTTGACCAAGTCAACAACGCTGCTCCAAGAGGAGGGAAACCAACAAGGACAACGTAGTTTTGAAAGGGGAATATTTTCTAGGAACTCACCTCAACAATGAGTGGGCTCCAGGGTGAGGAGGCTCACCAAGGATAATAAGAAGGGGATAGTAGCAAGGAAGGCATTCAATATTGTTCTTTTGACTACTTGCATGCTTCAACTATTTAACTATAGTTGTAGCATTGTTTAGTGCGAAGAATTCTCATGTGGGAATTCCATCCTCTCTTCAGATCAACTTGCTTAAGGGACAAAAAGGGAAGGGCCTGAGCTAATTTTCCATCATTTGACTTGAGTTCATCTAGCCATCAACATCTACAGTGCAGTCAATTCCAGTAACTGCATCTTTTCTACAGGTGTAGCAGTAACAAGGTTAAACCCCTTGATTTTGTGCTTGTATTGGAGGAGGAGGTGTCTATTAAGGAGGTAATTTCTACATTTTATATATTTTTCATCAATTTCATATAATATTCAGTCTTATTTAATACAGAGTTGTAGTGGATTTTTTTATTTTCTGCAGTACTGCATTTTACATTGGTATTTTGCTAGAAAATCCTGCCTGGGTGTTCTAATGTCCATGTAAAAGGGGTCAAACCTCCCATTTCTGATTCTATGATTAATGAAATCTCCAAATCTGCATTGAATCATCCTTCTCTGTATAAACCCTAATGAAAATTACGCTATTTCAGTCTTCATAAATTCTATTGTGTGAAGTCATGGGATTGGAATGCTTTTGAGCAAATTTGCGATGGGGAGATCTGTTTAATGTAGCTATAATGATTTGTTTCTGATGAAAATTAATATTTAAGCTACACACAGCATATATAAGAGGATCCAAGTCCTGTTTTGTATTTATGTTGCATGGTTTTCCTTATACAGTGTCTCCATTGAACATATTGCAGAAATTCCTAAAAAGGAATATTACAGTGGTATCAGAGCTCTGATCTTAGCTCATATTGTGGGTATAATCTATCTTCAGCATGGAGGAGGAATATATTTTTTAATCTCCTACTTCATACCCTACAGAACATTGCAAGGGACCTCAAGGAGATGAGGCATAAAGGGGATTCTATAGGGTTTTGCCATGAGGCAAGCACCAGCACTTCATATGGCATGGAGCATTCAGTTGCACCACAACGATCTACCATGCTTTCATTTCTATCTGGAGAAGATAAGGATGAAACCCTGGGAGAGTATTTTTAGGAATATGAATCCCAATCCCAAAGTTTCAAAGAGCACTTGAGCTTTTAGGAGTTTTGCCAGATCGAGGATGGAAGGAGGGTTAATCCTCATCAAAAGGAGGAGAAATTGATGCAAGGATCAGACCTACAGCACAATATGGGAAGGTTCTTCTTGTCCACATATGATGAAAAACATAAGTGTACAACCAAGGCTTGGGTGGAGAAGCTGGACACTTACTTTCAACTGAACAAGGTTTCTGAAATAGAAGCCATCAAGATAGTTGTGCTGCACCTAGAGGAGGAGACTCATGAATGGTGGTTTCATGGACTGACCACACTTGGCCATCATCACATCACCTCATGCTCATTTTTCACCAAGAGGCTAGTGGAAATATTTTATTTGAGAGATCTGGAAGCCCATTTTGTCAAGTTAACCAAGCTCAAAGAGGAGGGAGATCTTGAAGACTATATTGTTGAATATTTGCAGCTTTCAGTGATGGTATCCAACCTCACTATGAGTAGGAAGGTATGCATGTTTATGGATGGGGTGGCTGAACCATTGCAGGGGTTGGTCAAATTCACTAAACCAACCACTCTCCTTGAAGCTATGGGGAAAGCTAGAGACTTACAACACACCTTTCCCAAGGCAAGAACATTACTGCAGCAGGAGACCTCTTCAAGGCCAAAGAAGACAATCCTTGTTTGTGATTTGAAGGAAGAATGTGTTTTAGGAGGGACACATTATGTCAAGACCTTCTCCAATAAGGATGCCAGCACTATACCATCCATAGAAGACTTTGCTCCAAGAGGGGGAGCTATTGCAGCGTTAAGAGGGGTCCCAAAATATCTGACCTTGAGGGTAAGAGGTACTATTATGGGGCAGAGAGTATCCGTGTTGATATATAGTGGAGCAGCTCATAATTTTATTGATGCACAACTTGTACAAAGGAGAGGGATCCACATAGAGGAGTTTGAGGGATTATCAGTCTTGGTCCTAGGAGCTATGACCCTGCAATGTTCCAAGTATGTTCTGGCACTAACCATTACCATGGGGACCTACACCTTGACAGACCACTTCTTTGTGGTAGATATTCCAAACACCAATGTCATATTGGGAGTGTAGTGGTTGATTACTCTTGGGAGAGTTACCACTAATTGGAATACTTTGGAGATGGAATGGATAGAAGGGAAGAATGGTCAATATTGAAAGATCAATAGTATAAACACATGCCCCCCTTAGGTTGTTTCAGCACACAGGATGGAGGCATATCTGTGCAGAGGAGATGTATAATGGGCAGTGGAGCTGCACATATCAGAAGTAGCAGGCAAGGATTCACCAGTGCATCTTGATGTTCAGTCTCATTTGGATCGGTATTCTACTGTATTTAGAGATATCCCACCAGTGAGACGTCCTGATCAAGGGTTTGAACACACTATTGAGTTGGAGAAAGGGATCCAAGCAGTAATTACCACTCCTTATAGGCACCCCAAGGCTTATAGGGATTAGATTGAGAGGGTCATCCCAAAGCTTCTAGCTCTAGGACACATCAGGCCGAGTACTAGCCCTTTTGCTTCTTCTGTAGTCTTGGTAAAGAAGAAGGATGGCACATTGAGGATGTGCATTGACTATAGAGCCTTGAACAAGAAGACCCTGAACAATAGGTACCCCATACCTAGGATCAATGAACTAATGGATGAGTTGATGGGATCTAAATAATTCTCCAAGATTGATTTTATATCTGGGAATCATTAAATCAAAGTGAGGAATCAAGATATCCCCAAGACATCGTTCAGATGTCACCATGGTCATTTTGAGTTTTTGGTGATGCCCTTTGGATTGCCAATGCCCCATCAAATTTCCAATCTTGCATGAACCACATCTTCCGTGGTAATTTGAAACAGTTTGTATTGGTCTTCTTTGATGATATTCTTATCTACAGCCGCACTTGGGAGGAGCACCTACATCATATTGAGACATTTTTACATATCCTCAAGGAGCATAAATTCTATGCCAAGCTCTCCAAATGTGACTTTGGCCTCACAGATATGTTGTATTTGGGGAACATCATAGGAGTGGATGGAGTAAGGGTACATGAGGAGAAGATCTAGGCTATTAGATATTTTCCTAAGCCCAAGAATGTCACAGAACTTTGGGGGTTTGTTGGCATATGCACTTATTACTGGAAGTTTGTGAAAGGATTTTCACAGCTAGCAACACCTCTCACAGACTTGACCAAGAAGGGAGCTCTCCATTGGACACCTACAACATAGAGTGCTTTTCATAATCTCAAATAGGTAATGAGTAGTTGTCCTGTATTGGTTTTACCTGATTTTTCTCAACCTTTTGTTCTAGAATGTGATGCATCAAGTGAAGGAATTGGAGTAGTCTTGATGCCAGGAGGGCATACTATAGCCTTTGAGAGAAGGAATTCTCTTCCTCATGAAAGGTTACACCCCATCTATGATAAAGAAATGTTGGCTATCATGCATGCATTAGCCAAGTTCTGACAATACTTGGTGGGGAAAAAGTTCAAGGTAAAGACTGATCATAACAGCCTTAGATTCTTCCTTGAATAGAAGGAACTCCAGGAGAGACAACAGAAGTGGGTGAGAAAATTCCAAGCATATGACTTTGACATAGTGTATGTCAAGGGGAAGAGAAATGTGGTGGCTGATGCTCTATCTAGGAGGCCTACAATGCTGTCCTTGAGGGGCATGGACGTAGATTGGAAGGCTCAACTCTTAGTTGAGTATTCCAAAGATGAATTTTCATGTGAGATACTTAATGGAGTGGCATTGGGTGAGAGGTATTGGGTGATGGATGAGATCATATATTACTGGGACCAGATCTTCTTGGCTAAGAATTCCAAGCTCAAGGAAAAGATCTTACTAGCATCACATGATTCCCCACTTGCAGGGCATCAAGGTTTCAAAAGGACTTATAGGGCCATAATAGAGAGATTATCATGGAAGGGTCTCAAAGAGGATGTGCTCCAACATGTCAAAGGGTGCATAATTTGTCAGTAGAACAAGGAAGAACACACCCACCCTACTGGGTTATTGCATCCACTACCTATTCCAGATGGGAAGTGGGAAAGAATCTATATGGACTTCATCACCGACCTACCGACAGTACAGGGTAAGGATTGTATCTTTGTAGTTGTTGATAGAATAACAAAGTACTCTCATTTCTTTGCCATTTCTGCCCATTATACTGCTTCACAGGTAGCTGAGCTCTTCTTTAGAGATGTATTTAGACTCCAAGGTCTCCCAAGGACCATAGTGAGTGATCGGGACAACCACTTCATGGGTGGATTTTAGCAAGAACTTTTCTGGTTAGTGGGGACTGATTTGACTGTAAGCACTAGCTATCACCCACAAACTGATGGATAGACCGAGATAGTGAACACGTGGATGGAAGGCTACTTGAGGAACTATGTAGCAGGGCAACATAAGGCTTGGATGCTGTTAGCTCCCTGTAATTTGCTATATTTATTGAGATACAAATGGACAGGGGTAACATCAAACCAAGCTTTGGAATCAAAGGACCTAGCCTTCCTAGATTCAGAGAGGGATCTCTCTAGTAAGTGCAAAGATGTGAAGTTGTTTGCTGATTATGGTTTATTTTAGGCTAGATGTTAAGTGCAGGGTATTTTGATTATTTTCGGTTGGGTATGATTCTCAGATGGATTTTAGATAGAAAACATGAAATATTGTTAAGTCATTGGGCAATGAAGTATAACAAGGTCATGATAAGTTCAGCAATGGTGTTAAGAGCATTTTTATGGAAATTTTAACTTGGTTGGTGGATCTTTAAGTTTGTGAAGGATCATGAGGTGAACGTTAAGCTTGAGAACAAATAAGCTAATAAAGGGCAAAAACTGAATCCTTTATGTACTTGTAAACTGAGAGAGTTGGAAGATTTATGAGCATAGCAAGAGAATCAAAGGCATAAGAACAACCTAATCCATTTGATTTCAGACTGAAAGTAGATAATCAAGCAAGACAAACATTTATATGAAACATAGAAAGGCAAGAAACTTATTTAACTTTCATAGATTTCATCATTAAGAGAAGAAAAAAATTTAAGATGCACAAGTAGCTATAACCATAGAAGGAGAGAAAACCCTGAACATCTAAATTTACAACTATGAAGGTTCCTTGAAACAAATTCAACTAAGTAAAGGCAAAGAGTAGGATTGAAACAGACTTCTTTGATAAAACTAGGCACAGGTGCTTTTAAAGAGATGATTCCAAGAATAGAGTATTTCAGTGGCAAAAATATGTAGGGCTAACCATAAATCATACTTGATACAAACTGATATAAACCATTCAAGAAAAGGACAAGCTAAGAACTTATTAGGGAGAAAGAGATGGATTCCCTAACATATCTCAACAGAAGAAAACATTGGGGCAGTTAAGGACAAATAGACTTAAGGTGCCATTAGAAAACATTTCTTAATATAAATTTTTTGTCCTACTGCAAAATAGAAAGATGGAAAACATAATGGAAAACTAGAAAAAATGAACATAAGAAAACTTCACCATCAACCAGGCTTATGGATCCTGCAAATAGTCTCTCTCCATCAACAAGCAACCAGGGCATGCATGAGCTCCAAGACATCAAATTGTTATCAAAAACTTCAAGAGACTATGTATTTCTTCAGCATAAGTCATCAAAACCCAACCAAATACATAAGACCCTCATCCTCTATTTATGGAGCAACTGAGGAGGTGGAAACCCTAAGAGGCTTCCCGAAACCCTAATTTAGCCATAAATTTCATAAATGTGCTTAATGACCATGCAAGGCCCAAGACACATAATAGATAAGGAAATAAATGAAAAACATCAAAACATAACTCCCCAATCAAATCAGGAGTGATTTTTCTAAGAAAATAATAAAAAACCAATTTTCCATTAATTTTTGTCTTTTGTTGACTTTTTGGCCAAAAGCTGTGTATGTGCGTAGCGCCATATTAACAGAAAATGGGGTTTGTTGCAGCTGAGTTTTGGACCCCTTCCTAGCATCAGATTTGGCCCCGTGATGGCTCGTTGGAAAGCTTGAAGAGTATAATTTCCAGAAATACTTGAATTGTGATGAATGGATGCCCTTTATAGGATCAAAAATCCAATCTCCCATGACTTCTTTGTGCGCAACGCTAGGCCTAAAAAGGAGGCAAAAAGGTCAATTTTCAGGTGTTTTTTGACCTTTTGAGGGGGCCAAAATACTCCAATTGACCTGAAATTTTGTGGGTAGAATACGGGTGACATTAAAAACCCAAAAATGTAAAATTTAGCAGCTTAGGATGCCCCAAAAAAAATCATAGCACCTAGGGGCCAAAATTTTGAAAAAACAAAAAGTTTCCGAATTTTATTCAAAATTGGTGTGTAGACCCCTCAAGGGGTTTTAGACACATGCTAAGAAGCATCAGCCAAGATCCTGAGACTGGCATGCAATTGGGCCTTTTTAGCTCTTCTATCTCTATGAGGGCATGCTTCAATTTTGCATTAGCAAGCATGCTCTTCCTTGCATAGTGTTTGACCATTTTCTTCTGCAAGGTAAGGCCCCTCTTCAACTCTTTGAAATGATTGTTTTCTTTCTTGTATTAGTAAATAATTATTTGTGCCCTTTCAAAATCCTTTTCCCATTCTTGAAGCTGGGCATCTTTCTCTAAGAGGAACAACTTAGTACTCATCTCTTGGTCCTAATTATCACTGTCTAGATCAATAAAGAGAGGCCCTTGAGAATCATTTTTTATCCTTTTGCTCCTCCTGACTGGTGTGTTTCTCTCAACACTCTTCATTTTTTCTTTTCCTTTGTCCAATGCTTTGGTATTTTGTGAGGAGATTGCCCTTTGCCGTTTAGAGGCAGCAAACACATCTCTTTTCTCTCTGTGATAAGTGCATGAGAGAGAGGCAATAATGGGAGTTTGAAAGGCAGTGATGTCATCATTTTGTCCTTCAATCTGCTCTACATTTTTAGTACCTTCCTCGCTTTGATTCTCTTTGTATTCTATGGGCTGATTTTTGTCAAGACAGTCATGATAGCTATCATGACTGTCATGACTCTTTCTTGGACTGTCTTGGGCATTTATATAGTTTTCTTCCTCATCTGGATATTCTCCCTCTTCACTGTCTTATTCTTCACTATTTTCCTCTTCCTCATCATTGATACCTTATTCCTTATCATCATGTTCACTTCTTTCATCCTTGTGGCTGCTTTCACTGATGTTATCTTTATGGCTGCCATTACTAGTTTCATCTTTTCTTTCTCCTTCATCATCTTGTTACTCTTGGCCATTGCTACTTTCTTCTTGGCCACCTTACTCTCCTTCATTTTCTTCTTCATCTACAACATCTTCTTCTTCAATGATTTCCTCATGATCATGATTTCTTTATTCATGATCATGGCTTTTTTCTTCAGGGCCACCATTGCTTTCTTCATGGCCATTTTATCAGTCTTAGTTTCCTCCTGACTGCTGCCACCCATTTTTTCTTCACTAGGGCTACTGTCAGCCCCTTCACTTGGAAAATTAGGGGAAGAAACCATAGGTGAAACTCTTTGTGGAGAAGTTATATGCGAAGATGATGGATGACTGGAGGTAGATGACTGTGAAGTGGAAGCGAAGCTCTGCTGGATGAAGGATTGGGGATAAAAAGCTGATAGAGGACAATCATCTTGATCAGAGAGTGGTGAAAAAGGCTTGGTATCTGGTGGTCATAGCTTTTCCTCTTGACAGCGGAGCCCATTTTATCAATACTCCAGAAAAGGTAATAAGGTAGGTTCATCATCTTGACTTTGGTAAAATGCATCAGAAACATGATATGATATGAGTAGAGTTGGGAGTATCTTCCCTCACATGTGAAAAAACTGATAATTTGCCTCATTAATGTTGCATACCTCTCTAGAAAATGAGAGAAAGGGAAAATAGCCTTACAATTTTGTTGATAGGTGGGTTTCAAATAAGGCCCATAATAACCCAAATCCAACTTCTTTTGTTTGAACCAAAACTCACCCATGTCTGGTATACCTGTTGCCTTGGAAATGAGTTTAGATGAAAGCTAAGATTGGACCCCTACTAGATTAACTTGGTGGTTTTGTAGGCTACACGCAAACAATCTATTCAAGTCTAGATGAATGTTGACTTGCTTGACCTTCTCACAAAATTTGTAGTACCCTACATCCTGGAAGCATGAAAGGATCATAGGAGAGAAAGTGATTGGAGTGGTGTCTAGGGGCTCAAATCTTTTAGCTTTTCCTCCATGATGTTTTGGCTTGGTGGGAGTGTGACTTTCACCACCATTGGTGTGACTGCCTCTCTCTGACATGATGGCTGGGCCAAAACAATAGTAGAAACCTTGGGCCTTTCTTGAGGGTTTTTTTTTTTTTTGGAGTAAAACAAGTGGTGTAGGTCAACTCTTTGTAAAAGGAAAGTTAAGGTGAAAAAAAAATTCAAAGCTTTCACTTGGTGGTGGAGGTCAGACTTATAGTTACTCAGCCTACTCTTTTCACTCAAAACCAAATTTTCTTACAAACCCTAGCTCAAAGACAAAAAAATTGATTTTTGCATAGTCTAGGGTTTGGTCAAATTTTGACTATGGATGACCTCTTTGATTTTAGGTAAATGATGCTTGGGAGGAGGAAAATGGTTTTACCACCCTTGTGTTTAGCTTCCAGAAGTTTAGAGGCCAAAAATGTTATTTTTGAAGGTCTTTGGAAAAATCTGGAGAATGTTGCTAGGAGCTCAGAGCAAGGCTGGTCGGGCTGTCGGAGCGGAGTGATGGGCGAAATGGGCGGTCTCCCGAGCGCCCGTTGAGTTTTTTGGGCCTGAGCATAGCGCCAACCCAGGCGCATAGCGCTGATCTACGAGTGCATAACGCAGTGTAATTTTACACTTCTCGGCTTGCCTCTGTGCGTCGCGCTGGAGGTTAGGAACGTAGCGCTGATAAACTCTCACAGTTTTGCCCGAAAAATACTGCAACTCTCCTCCAATGGTTTCTTATTTCTTGCAAAGTGGCAAATGGTGTAGGGGGGAAACTAGCAGGGGCCCTTTATAACCTTTTTGAAAATAAATTAAAAGGGAAAACCCACTTTTGTAAAGTTTATGTTTCCCTCTATTCTTGCATGTGTCATTTTACTGACATCTCACTGTGTGGAACACTTTTCGTCATAGTTTTTGCAAAATGTTTACTCACGCTTTTATCATATTTTTGTAGGACAATCCTTTTAAAAGGATGGCCTTGTTGGGGGTCTTCACCCGAGATGTAAATCAGGGGAAACATGCTTCTTAGTCCATTTCTGTTAATGAATTATGTCCCATTTTGATTTTAAGGTAAAAACTCTATTTTTGCCTCTTTGGCGAGATAAGACTCTACATACCGATACTCTTTATCCCTTTCCTTTAGTGTATATGACCTAATTCTATCCTTGGAAGTAACCTTGGGGAGGTGACTTATGCCTTCGTGGTGTTTGTGGTGATTTTCTTGTTTGTCACCATTGTTTTGTGACTAATAAAAACACCCTTTTTCTCCTTAAACACAGGCCCTTTGAGGATCAATATTTTTACTGATTTACCATAAACTCATGGTGTTTGTATTTGTCTTAAGTTTACTTTGTCGTTTATCAAAAATGGCTTTATGCACTCTTTCAAATGTACTTCCTTTTTTTCTATCTCTGCTTCATATTACTCTTCAAGGTATTTTTGCAGAAAGCTTTGGAGGTGATAGTTTATCCTTTGTATGTTTAGGTGCTGAAACAAGAGGCTGCTTTTGGAGGTCCCTTTGAAATCCCCTCTGTTGTTTATCAAGGAGAATTTTTATTCCATTACCTTGAATTTTTGATAACTTGATGTCCTTTTGACGATTCTTGCAGAGATGTGAGCAAAGAGAAACTATCTTCTTGCAATATTCATGTTTTTAGGAATAAAAAGTTCCTTGACTGATCTCTTTGGTGAATCTAGGACAAAGTGACTTGTCCCCTTATTTTGAATGTATTCCCTTTATATAGAAGAAGAAACAAAATCTGTAGGGCACCAAATCCATCCTATGACTTTGTGAAACCGTAGGTGAACTAGTGGAGGCCTTCTTGGACTTGGTTTTTAGGCTGGGATCTAGACTTAGGATTTACAAGTGTAAGACAGGATCCATGCCAAGCTCTGTCTATTTATGGGCCTAAGATGCAACACACATACTTGAATATCTAAATACTCTGCAAAGACACTCAATTTTTGAGAGTTGCTAAAGGAGGCACAACATAGCTTCTCTGTTTGGCAGGCTTAGGTGGTGGTGGGGAATTGTGTAGACAATCAAAACACAGGTTTTGAGCCAAGGAGACAAGTTAGGTTTAAAAATGAATGGCTTGAACCCCTGATGGGTCTTCCGGGAGTAGTGGACCAGTCATGACTAGATAGGATGACAAAATAGTGAAACATTTATCTTGAGGATAATGAAGGAAGTGAGATTTCTAGAACTCACAATGTTCTATAAACTTTGTTTCTAGAAATCTTGGGGTAATCATTTAGTCATCACGAAAGAAAAAAATTATTGATGACTAACAACTGCGTTGGCTCCACTCGGGAGAGTATTGTTACAACACTACTCACCATATTTCTATTGGCATGACTCTATTCCAGGCCTTATATGGTATGAGGCACTCTCATTTGTTGATGTTATGTTTGGGGCAAGTGAGGCTCCAAGAGGAAAGGATTGGATTCAGGAGAATCAGGACATACTCAGAGAACTCAAGGAGAGCATTGCTACTGCTAAGAACTAGCAGAAGATATATGCAGACCGTGGTTGGATAGAGAGACAGTTTGAGGTGGGAGATCTATTCTATCTGCATCTTCAGCCTTATAAATATTCCACACTGAAGGAGAAGGGGGTTGAGAAGCTCAAACCACGTTTCTATGGACTATACAAGGTGATCAAGTGTGTCGATAAGGTAGCATATGGGCTGGAGCTTCCTAAGGGAAGAAAGATCCACAATATATTCCATGTATCTTGCCTCAAAGAGGCCATTGGAAGGAATGTAGTTGCCAACATGGATCTCCCCCCGATTGATGAGAAGGGCCACCTAATTTTGCATCCAGAAGAAATCTTAGACACAAGGGAGAGGCAGCTAAGAAACAGAGCCATTAAGGAATATCGGATTCGATAGAGGAATCTACTAGATGAGGATGCCACTTGGGAGGGAGAGAAGATCTTGCAGCATCCTTCTTTACTGTTTCTTGTGGGCAAGAAACTTTTGAGTAGGGAGTACTGTAATATTCCCAATTAGCCACTGCTAGTTGGAATATTATAATTGCTCCATTTTTGCAGTAGAAGAGTAAAAGGACAATAAAACAAATCCCAGTGTGAAAATGGATTAGATTAGGATGACTAATAAAGCCACCTTGGTGTGGAAAGGGGACAATGCAAGTGAACTAGATCCAGTTGACCGAGTCAACAATGCTGCTAAAAGAGGAGGGAAACCAACAAGACATCACAGTTTTGAAGGGGAATATTTTCTAGGAAGTCACCTTAACAATGAGTGGGGTCCAGGGTGAGGAGGCTCACCAAAGATAAGAAGAAGGGGATAGAAGCAAGGAAGGCATTCAGTATTCATCAATATTTGGTCTTTTAAATACTTGCATGCCTCAGCTATTTAGCTGTGGTTGCAGCACTGTTTAGTGCAACTAATTCTCATGCGGGAATTCCATCCTCTCTTTGGATGAGCTTGCTTAAGGGATCAAAGGGGACGATCCTAAGCTAATTTTCCATCATTTGACTTGAGGTCATATAGCCATCAACATATACAGTGTAGTCACTTCCAGTAACTATGTCTTTTCTACAGGTGCAGCAGTAGCAGGGTTAAACCCCTTGTTTTTGTGCTTGTATTGGAGGAGGAGTTGTCTATTTTGCCGGAAATTCCTGCCGGGGTGTTCTAATGTCCATGTAAAAGGGGTCAAACCTCCCATTTATGATTCTATGATTAATGAAAGCTCAAAATATGCATTGAATAATATTTTTTTGTATAAATCCTAATGAAAATTACACTATTTCAGTCTTCAGAAATTCTATTGTGTGAAGTCATGGGATTGGAATGCTTTTGAGCACATTTGAGCTGCGGAGATCTGTTTAATGTAGCTAGAATTATTTGTTTCTGATTCCATTCCACATTTAAGCTACATAAAAGATATATAAGAGGATCCAAGTACTTTTTTTCATTTCTGTTTCATTTTTTTCCTTATACAGCGTCTCCATTGAACATATTGCAGAAATTCCTGAAAAGGAATATTACATTGTGTTTGCTGCCTCCAAAAGGAAAGTGACCATGCCATCCACCTCAGCTCAAAAGATTGAAAAGGGAAAAAAAAATATGAAAAATGGTAAGAAAGGTAATAGAGGTAGGAAAACTAAACAAAAGCCCCAATTCATTGACCTTGACAGTGATAATGAAGATGACGAGATGGCCCCTAGAATACTACTCCAAAGCCAAGATGCACAAATTAGGGATATGGAGAGATATTTTGGCATGGCCCAACGTATCATTCAGTATTATAAGAATGAACACAAGTATTTTAAGAAGATAAAAAGGGGCCTTGATCTCCATAAAAAGATGACCAAGCATTATGCAATGAAAAACAAACTTTCTTGTGCCAAACTCAAAGAGGCTCTCATTGAAATTAAAGCACTAAAAGGAGGAAAAGACCACGAAAACCTTGGATTCTTGGCTCAAGATTCTCTAAAGGTATCTCGAACCCCTTGAAGAAGACATCCACCAATTTTGAAGGAATTTGGACAAGTTTTCATTTTTTGAGAATTTGAAGGCCTATAAGCGCAGTGCCACTGGCGCTACACTTTTCCCTCAGGCATCCTCAGAGGGAAATCTCTACATTTTTGGATTTCTCACGATTAGAACACTATTATCATTAAATTTCAGAGCAATTGTAGCATTTTTTAACCCTCAAAAGGTCATAAAACACCTCATTTTGCAACATTCTGCCTCCTTTTTAGGCCTGGGGTTGCGCTTAGAGCAGTCTTTTGGATTTGAATTTTTGAATAGGTTATAGGTTCTTGATCAGAAAGAAAAAGGTATATCTGGAAAGAGGACTCAGAAATATTTCCAATGGGACATCACGGAACAAAATCCGACATCGGGAAGGTCCCTAAAACTTGGCTGCAACAGGACCTATTTTATGCCTAAGGTGGTGCTGCGCTTATGGACAACACTGTGTGTTTTTGGCCAAAAGTCAACAAAACACACTCATTTATTGAAAAATCATATTTTAGTGTTTTTTGATGCAAATCACTCTCGAATTAGGTGCTAGAAGTTATTTTTTCATTTATTTCATGGGATATTTTGTCCCTTTGGTTTTGCATGGTCTCTTGGGCATTAATGACATTTATGAGTGATTTTGACATTTTCCAACCCTATCTAGTGTTTTTTCCCTCCTTTTCTAAGATAAATATAGCATGATGGTTTCATTGTAAAGGTTGGAATTTGATGAGTTTTGAGAGCAATACATGGTTTTCTTGAGTTTGAAGAAGAAATTGGTCTTCTGGAGTTTCTGAATGACTTGCTTGGATTGTTGATGAAGGAGGATAGCTTGCAAGATCAATAAGCATGGTTAATGGTGATGTGCCTCTATTAGTTCTTTTTTTCATGTTTATCATTATGTTAATTTTTTTATTTTGCAATAAAACAGAAGAGTATAGGCTAATAAATGTTTCTTGAGGCACCATAGTCATTCTTGTTTACTATTGCCTTTATGTTTTCCTCTGTTAGGTTTGTTTAAGGAATTCTTAGCTGCTCCTTAGATCTACGTATGCTTATTTATTCCATGAATGGTTCAATATAGTAGTTTTAAAATATTTTTTATGGTTAGCCCTGCTTACTTGATGCTATTTAAACTCTATTTTTGAATCTCCCTTTTAAGTATTACATGTTAGGTTTTAGCCAAAGAGGCCATGTTTTGATCATGCCCTTTGTCCATGCTTGAGAAGTTGCCTTAAATTTCTTTGTAGCTTGATCATATATGCTTACAATTTCCCTCTTCTTTGATTAAAGTTATATGTTATCTTCTATATTTTGTAAACCTTGAAGGTGAAATCACTAAAAGTTAGATTAGTTTCTTGCTTCTATGGTTCACGAAATTGTTCATCTTGAATGCTTGTTTGCTTAAGTATAATAAAAAAGCTATTTTTTTGGCATGTCTTATGATTATATCCTTATGTTGATCAGTATTTGAGACCGTCTTATTTAAAAAGTACTTGTTTAAGGATTCTTCACTTCCTTTACACACCTAATATTCTCACAAACGTATTGTTCATTTCACTTCACACATACCTTTTAAGATCCATTTGACCATGCTAGATTTTCCCTGTTATGCGTCTTATTTCATTATTGAGATATCCATGACTTTCATTGACTCCATAGCCCAATGATTTGAAGACATCTCACTCCACCTATTCTACTTGACTATCTTACCCAACCAAAACAAACAAGAAACCCTACACTTAACAACTAGCCTAAAATCAAAACCCTAGAAGCAAAAAAATTCACATCCTTTGCATATAATAGAGAGATCCCTCTATGTGTCCAGGAAGGCTAGGTCCTAAGACTCCAAAGACTGGTCTGATGTTACCCTGTGCATTTGGTCTACCAATCTGCCAAATTACAGGACCCTAACAACATACATGGATAACGCAGGTATCATGGATGAAAGGTTAGAAAAAATTTCTTTCTATTGAGAAAGACATATTCATTGCAGGATATCACCAGCAAGTACAAAAATCAAGGGAAAAGGCCTTGCATGATAGGAATATCAAGTAGAAAACATTCAAGGAGACTTGGTGCTGATGTACTATAGCAAGTTTGTGACGTCCTGAGAAAGTTCCAAACACATTAGTTAGGGCCATATATTATCAAATACATCTCGGAGGAAGGCGCAGTTCAGCTTGCGAAGTTGGATAGTCAAATGACGCTAGGACAAGTAAATGGAAGTAGGTTGAAGTTGTATATGGATGAATTTTTCTGTGGTACTTCGCACTGACTATATGAATGGGAAACTGTCTTAGTGCTTCAAGAAGCTATAAGAGATCATGGGACTATAAACTACCCTGCAACTGAAGGGATTCGATGAAGTGGAAGTACTATGCGGTATCTAGGAATATGGAGGAGTTCATAGAAACTATGAAGAGGGAGGAATGGCTGTGAAATGAAGCAAGGTCTCTCGATGTCCACCAAAAGTATGACCATTGGAAGTGAAAAAAATGATTTGACAAGAAATTTTCTGTTAAAGGGAGTGGGGAAAATGCATTTAATGAGCTTAGCTAGGAAAATATGTTGCAACATCTGCATTAATGAGATGAATATAAAGAGGATCATGGGGTCAAAAATTCAAATTTTCTATAAACATTTCATCTAGATCTGAATTTGGACACTTTTCTCACTGAGAATTAGATTTGTGATTTTTCGCTAAGTGCGAGTCGAGTGTTCCATTGTATGAATAGAAAGAGTTTTGAAGAGCTTGAAGAAGAATTTATCCGGAGAGGGCTATGATACCTCATGATTGTCATGAAATCGTAGCTTGTGATAGGGTCGAGGTCGTCGAGGAAGTAGTATGTTGCAGGAGAAGTGCAAAAAAAGAATCCAAATAAGTCTATAGTGAGACAATCACCTCGGAAGAATATCACTAAGGAACATTGGTCTAAGGAGAGGCTGGATAAGAAGAAGAAACCAATGGAGGTTCAAGACTCCGACGATGAAGTTATGGCTGGTATGCTAGAGTATATTAACACAGAATATGTGGAACCCATTTCTAGGTTGCCACCAAGGAAGTCAACTACCAAAGCGACGAAGGATCCACACAAAATTAAATTAACTGTGTTTAATCCATTATTTCCAGTTGAGGTACCACTTGAGGTATATTATTTGGTGAAGGTGCCACAATTTCACATGGAGGACTCAGATTGTAATTACTAGAGAGAATATCCCTATTTAGAGCCTAGCAAATAATTGCATGCCATATATTATGGAGAAACTAGAGTGGCAAGGTTTGAGCCACTTATGTGGGCAGCAGGAATTCAACTAGCGTGGATACTGAATATGATTTATGTTTCTCACTTTGGGCATAGTAACATAACCACCATATATGTGCACTAATTGTTAGACTTAGTGCATAAAAAATGTGTTTGGTTGGGTGAGAAAATCCCTATTGAAGATATTTTTATTTGACAAATAGCCACACTTCCATGCCAAGGATTGAAACGTGCCAATGAATTTTTCAAGAAAAATAAGGAAAAGGAGGTTGAAAATAAAATAAAGTAGAAATGAAACCTAATAAATAAATATCAAGCATACACTATAATCTCTATCAATGATCAAAATATGTGCTTCGCCACACACATTTTGACTCGAAAGATTATGCGGAAGTGTTGCGCAAAGGAGTTGTCAACACAAGTCACGTCTTTGGCTACACAGTGCGTCAAAGGAGTGCAGTGTAACTGAGCTGGTTATTTTTGTAAGAAATTTTTGGATGATTGTAGAGATTCCCAAGAGGATGCCAAGAAATTCCACTATGCATGGTTATTTCTCTTGATAGCTCTTATGGCATGGAGAGAGCCCGAGGAGTCGTAATTCATTAATGTGGATCTAGAATTCTATGAAGCTAGGATGTACACCTCAGTATGGTTTTCTAAGGAGCCAACCTAGGCGATCGAGAACAAGTTATTCTAGGTCTTATTGGAGATGGATTTGTGCACGGCGGTGAGCCAAAATCTGTAGCTATCACCAATTTTATTTGAATAATATCACGCGATTATAGAGTTTAAAGCATATTTTCATTTTTTTTACATCCGCGCCTGCATAGATTCTGAAGGGGAAGGGAACCCGCCTCCATATTTGGTCACAGAGGAGGATCTTGTGCAAATTATACGCAGATGGATGAGTCATTTGTTGAATCCCCTTCAAACAGACCAGGCAGGAACCAATGGGAAAGCTACCACTGCACAAAGTTTCATGAAGAAAAACCTAAGGAAATAAAATTAGCCAGAAGAAGAACCAGAGGTTGATAAGGATAAAGAAGAAACTACAGAAGGTGATTAGGGAGGCGAGGATCAATTTGATGATACAACAAGGAGAATAGACCCCGAGATTATTTTCAAGTGAAAAAAAATACCTACTATGGCATGTCGACGTAAGAAGAAAAATTCATAGTAGATTAGCAGGAGCGTAGCTGATGGTCCTTACTGAAGGGGACCTCCATGAGATTGGTGACAAAGTATTGCATGTCACTAAGAATTTATGGAGCGATATCGAAGATCAATACAAGGTTGTATTGACGTAGTCTTAGTAGGGAATTACTGAGTTGAAAGTACAAGCGAGCATAGTTCAAGCGAGCATGACTCAAGTGAACATGACAAATCGAGTGTGGCTAAAGTGAGCATAGCCCCAAAGAATCCAAAATTGTAACCAATATAGCATATGGAGCTAACAACAGAGTTTCGTGCTCCACAGGTGTTAGAACTCGGATTGAACCTTAAGGCTGATAAGAGGCAATCCCGAGGTAACCATAGATCAAGCCTTCGATCTAGCATCTAGCCCTGCTAGACCAGAGAGGGCTCTCTCTGTGCCAATGAAGGATGGATGCAATAAGTGAATCTTAGGCTAGATATAAAGTATGGGAATTTGATTGAAGAATTTTGGCTCGAAACAACAAGAGATAAAAAATCATTGGGCTATGGAGTTGAGGCTGGTTCCTACTTGCCAACTTGGGGAAAATTAGGTGCAATGGTCAGCTAAATAAATGATGTAAATGAGAAAAGAAAAGAGGAGAAAGCCCATTGCCCTGCAAGCATCAATCAGTGGATGAATGTCCAGTGGCAGCTTTAGCAGAAAGGAAATCACAGGGTTACTAAATAGAGCAGCTAACAAAGGATGGATTCTGTAAATATAACCACTACATTTAACAACATAATCATTTTGAAAGGAGCATCATGCGTGGATGGATTCCTAACACTTCTCTTAGAGAATGTTGTAACAAAAATTAGTAGAAAAAACACAATATGAAAATGATCTTACAAGGAAAACATGGCAAACATGAAACATTGTGATGGATCTCAAATTTGAATGGTAGAAACTACTCGACTAAAATAATATTTAGGAAAAAATTGCACATTCCAAAGCAGCCAACTCTCTGCTGAAAATCGAACCCCTACATTCTCAAAAATATTCCTATATATACCCTATTACAAATTTATTTTGATTCCTTTATATAGGAATCAAAATATAAATAAAAAATAAAATATATTTTTACTGGAAAATAAAATAAATTAAATTACAACTAAAGACTTTAATTAAATTATCTAAAATAAAATAATTTTGCTACAATATGTTTTTTAAATTGCTGAAGTTTGCTTGAGTTCGTTCATGAAATCTAGGATTTCTTTGCTGAATTTGAGCCTAGAATCCTGTAGCTGTTGATTTTGGGCCTAAAAACTCTGCCTCTTGAATGCCATTTTGCACCTTCCTACACTACTACCCTAAAATTCTGGAGATACATTTGCCACTTTGCCCAAATTAGGAAAAGGTCTACAATATTTTAATGCTAAAAATATGGGTCAAATCTGCCATATATTTTCTTTCAATATGAAGATGAATCAAACGCCAAAGTATTGCAATGACTGCCACCTATGCCATTTTTCAATCCTTGTTTGTATGAAATAGCACCAGTGGAGTTTTATTTTGTGATCATTCTAGTTTTCCCTTGCCATATTGTGAAGTTTCTCAAAACTACAAATGAGGGAGCTCCATGCACCTCTCTGTAGAGATGAAAACTTAACACAGTAAGTGATGAATAGGAGAATTTAACTTTGTAGGCCTTGTAGTGCCAAACATCTCACCCAAAAATAGTTTTGTTGCTAAGCTCATCAGTGAGGCTAGAGACATTCCAAAATTACATATAAATTCTGAGAAGAGCCCCCAAAAGTAAAATTTATGTGCATTTGACAGAGTGTTAAACACCAAAAGCTCAACCTTTTTATTTTGATGCAATAGGTGATTAAATTATTTTAAAACAGTGCCATCCTCGATAGATAAAATTTTAAAGGAACATGCCCACTGTCTTTATCAAGTTTTAGTAACATTATCCCTGGGCTGATCTTTATCACTTGAACATGCTCAACTAATATTGAATACAACAATGTGTAGTTATTAAGTCGAACACCTTATAGATGTCGTCCTGGGCAGAGTAGGTGAGAACTTTTCTGTTCACATCATCAAATTCTATAAAACCAGGCCATTTCAATGACTTGGACTTGAATAAGGCAAAGGCAACACCTCTTTGACCCCTTGACTTCGGAATAATAACCAGTAGCTCCATATATCTCTTGCATTTCTCTATCAAGCCATGCAAGATAATTCACAACAATAGCGCCATCACGAATATGTGCCTTTGTTAAACCATCAAGCTCTACAGGATTCTTCAAAAATTTCTGGGTGATCCTTCAACTCTTTTAATGGCAAGCTATAATACCTTTCATCTGAGAAAATGGACTTGTGGTGCTTCTTCCACAATTTTTTTTGCGATGTGATATAAATTTATTTCGATCTCCTGTTGGGGAAATCGATTCGCAAAACCCCTCCTTCTCTGTGAGAAGTTCTATGTTATCTATAGCAGAATTGAAATTACATCCTTCAATGAATCTTTGAGGATGGTAATCATGTCTTTTTCTCTACTTTTGTTGCATATGAACTGATTTCCCAACATCTTGTTCGCTCATCTTAAGACGATGGGCACGTGCTCAGGCTTGGGCTCTAACAAGGGCTTGCCAAAGTGCACAGTCCATGTAAAATCAGTTGTGCCATCCATATACTTCTCATAAGTAACTTAAAATATGGTAATACCACGCCCCAGTAAGTATAAAGGGCCTTACAATCCCTTCATTAAATCGCCCCAGATTTAAATTCATTTTCATCATTTCCTAGATCATGGCGCATTGCAAGGATTGGAATCATAAGTTGGGTGCCTGTAGGAAATGAAAGCCTTGAAATATTTATTGGAATTTCTATGTTAGAAGTCATTTCAATCAGTCTATTTGGAATGGACTTACCATCTGATCCAACAGTCTCAGTTCCCATTATAGTAAATGGAGGCCTCTGCGGAGGATCAGGCTTGCATGCAACCTAAGATTCTTCCATAGTCCATCTTCCGAAAATACAACCAATCATGTCCTCTTTGTTAATATTTCTCTTTATTGTCGGAGATCTAGCAGCATTACTATTTGGGACACAATCTTGCTTAATTCTCATTTTATCTAGGTTATTCAGAACAGAGTTGCTACCCGTTTCAGCTTCAGTTGAAATTGGCCCTATAGGCTTCTCTTCCTTTGATTCCTATTTCTTATCATCAGCCTTTAAAGTAAAGTTTCATTTTCCTCACTCTATTCAGTATTCTTATCTTTAGACCCAACAATTTCTTTGAAAAGATCTCCAAACTTCTTGGCATTTCTCTATAGAACCAAGACGAATGCAAAAGAGTTCCCCATATGAGAATATGAAACATGAACATTGCCTACCTTCCCTGCAAATCTTTCTGCCCATGACAACATAATGTTTGTGGGAAAAGAACTTAGATCCTTTACAACATCCTCAACAGTGTCATCATTTGCAGATTTGAAGTTGTTGTATGGTGTTATTTCTCACCAACTTAGACCTACATTTAAGTTCAAACTCTTGCACAGATGCATCTCTATTACTAATTTTTTTCACACAATTTTCAATCCCTCTGCCTTTGCCACTTTATTCTGAATTGGTAGAAGTTATGCCAACATCATTTTTTGTAGCAAATGTACCAAAATTTGAAAAATGAAGTGGTTCATATTTGTTTACAGTAGGTAGGATGCATTTGTCGATGACAAAAAATTTCCTCTCAGTAGAAATTAGTAAACCTATTTCATGTTCAATAGCAAAGAAACCTTGACTTCATTGGAAGTTTCATCCATAATTTCCCCATTGGGAATGGACTATTTTCCACCATGGGAAGAATCAAACTTTGTATTCAATTTTTCAAGTTGTCTCTCTGTGTTTGTAATATTCCCAAATGGGGAATGCAACAATAGAAAGAAGATATGCAAGAAAATACACAGATCATCTAAGACAAAGAATGAGGCCAATATGGAGACCTTTCAAATGTAGTTACACTTGAAAAATAGATGTACAATGTGCCCCATAAGATGCATAACTGAAATACAAGTCACCATTAGAAGAAAATCCTTAAAAAGAGGTGCTACAACCATATGTATGGACTGGAAATTGCTTTACAATGTTATTTTATTGACTAAAACCTTCTGTAGATTACACGTTAGATCTAGAAAAAATAAGTGCATGAAATTTCAGATCTATAATAGATCCATACACTATATAGGCTCATCTTCAAAATCCCCTGGGGGCTTTCAGCTTTACACCATGTACATGAAGTAGATCTGAGATCTAAGTTTATAGATCTGTAGAAATATTTAGATATTCAGAAGTATTAAGAAGTATGCATATTGGATCTAATATGAAAAATATGTATATCTCCTCCAATGGATCTCGAAAGTGAAGGGCAGATCCCCAACACTTGAAAACCAGCTCTCCAAATGGTGTGCCAAGACACCTTGCAACAACACCTACAGGAATAACACAAATCTGGAAGAAAAACTATGTTGTAGGGTTTATAACATGGTTGGCCACATGAAAAGATTAGAAAATGAAGCTCAAGATATCCAATACTCTCCTCCCAATGGAATAGGAGCCTCCTCCATTGAAAAGGAGCACTGAAATGGCTTAGATCTGAGTAGATCCAACATCCATTTGCTGCAACTTGAAAAGAAAACCAAAGCCTCAATAGGATTTGCATTGTAGTTGAAAGAAGAAGCTTGGCCTTCAGCTATATAGTGGACAATGTAGTACAAACTCTCCCAACAGCTACTCAAATGGAAGAGGTGGGATTCCTGACCAGGAACACCCAATGCTAAACACCATTATTCTTAGCTAAAAATAAAGAGAATGATATGTTAGGGTCCTGTGATTTGGAAGACTAGCTAAACCAAATGATAGGGTAAAATCAGACCAGTCTTTGGAGTCCTAGGACCTAGCCTTCTTGGACTCAGAGAGGGCTCTCTCTATTATGCGAAGGATGTGAACTTGTTCGCTTCGGATGATTAATTCTAGGCTATTTGTTAAGTGTAATTTTTTTGTTTGTTTTGGGTTGGGGTAAGATGACTAAGAAGGATAGGTGGAATGAGATATTATCAAATCAATAGGGCTATGGGGTCAGATGAAGTCGAGGGTGTCTAAATTATGAAGCAAAGTGTATTATAAGGCTGATTTAGCAAGGTTAATGGATCCTTAGGTGATGTGTGAGGTGTAATCAACATCAAGTTTGGGAAGAAACTAAGAGGTCTTAAACATATATATTCTGAAAGAAATAACTCACGAGGTAGGGAAAACCATTAATCTCTATGAACAATACTTAAACTGATAAACATGTATGATGAACATTCCGGTGATACATACAAGAATTAGAACTCCTAACTTTAGAAATTAACCTTCAGCTTTTTGATAAAACACATAAGATAACCAAACAACTCAATATATGAAGAGGGAACCCCTAAACAAAATATATCAAACTATCAGGAACTCTGAAACAAGTTGGTAAGCATGGGAAAAGGGAAAGTTCGAAACAAGGCCTCTTTGTCTTAACCTAATCAATCAGTATTCCATAGAAAATCTTCACAATAGTGTTTTGAAAACTTTAAATAAGTAGGGCATACCATGAATCATATTTATAAGCTAAAATACTAACCATTCATGAAACAGAAACAAGTTTTAGTGGGCCTAAGGAGCAATCAAGAACTCCTTAAGATGACTAAAAGAAGAAAACATCAAGACTATAGAAAACAGGAGGTTTGAGGTGCTTCCATGAGCATATCTCAACCTATACTTTTCTGATCTATAGCAACCAAGAAGACTAAAAAAAAATGAGAACAAGAAAAAATTAAAAATTTAGGAAAACATCACCATTCACCAAGCTATGGAATCCGGCAAGCAAGCTTCTCCAACATCAAGCCACACAAGCCATTCATTCACTTCATAAAACCAATATCTTTTCCAAGCTCATAAAACCATGTATTGATCTTAAACACATCAAGTCCCAAATTTTTACAATGAATCCTCATGTATTATATAACAAATGAGGAGAGGAGAGCCTCCTAGAGCATCTAGAAGCCTATTGGCCAAAGAGAAATATCCTAACTTGTCTTTGAGGCTTTGCAAAGCCCAAGGCACAAAAAAATCTAAATAAATATCTTTTCCGAATATAAGAGGAAGTAAAATTGAATTTTAGGCACGAAATGCCTAAGAAAACTTTCCAAATTCACATTTTGTCCACTCAGCCACAGGAGCGTAACACATGTGTCAAACAGTGAAAAATTTCCAAGTGTGTAACGCAGAAATAGGCCTTGTTGTAGCAGTCTTTTGCGGGTCTTCCCGACACTGGATTTGTCTCCGTGATGGCTTGTTGGAAAGCCTGATGAGTCTAACTTCAAAAAAAAAAATATTCATTATAAATGGATGCCATTTACCTTCTCAAAAATGAAATCTCCCAACACAGTGCTTTGCGTAACACCTGGTCTGAAAAGGAGGCAGAAAGGTCAATTTTTTTTTTATGGTTTTTGACCTTTTGAGGGGGCAAACCTGCTCCAATTGATCTAAAAATTGGTGATTATACTATTGGTGATGTGAAAAATCAAAAAATGTAAACTTTTCTATCTTATGATGCACCAATTTTATGCGTAACACCTAGAGCGCTGCGCTCCTAGGGGTCAAAATTTGGAAAAAAATAAAAAGTTGTCCAATTTGCCTCAAAATTGGTGGGTAGACCCCTCATGGGTCCTTGGATACTTGTTGAGAAATGTGGGAAAAATTCCAAGCCTAGCTTGGTCTTTTTCATCATTTGTTTTCGGGCCCTCATTTTTATCAGTTTTGAGCTTCTTCCTTGCAAAGTGATTTCTTTGTTTATAGTGCTTAGTCATTCTCCTCTGCAAGCTCAAGTTTTTGTTGGCATTATCTAGTTTGGCCTCTAGATGCATGTTGGCCCTTTCAAGCCATGATTCCCTATCATGCTCAATTTCCATGGCAAGGAGTTTGGTGAGAGGAAATTTTTGTGCTTGGGCTGATTCTTCCTCTCTTTACTATGCCAATGCTTTCCTAAGACCCGTAGTCCTAGGTCTCTTTCTAGTTTGGCATTCTTTACCACTATCCTCCTCATAAGCGCCCATTTATTCCTCCAACTGCACTTGTGACCTTTGACCCTCTCTCCAATATTTGAGCGCCCTTGCTTCTTAGATGGCCAGCTGGCCACTCATTTGTTTGTTTTACATCTGAAAAAACTGAATGAGATCCTTTGACCTTTCTAACTCAAATTCCAAGTCTTTGATCTGTGCATTCCGGTCCTCTAGAAGAGAGTTTACTATTTTTGTCTCATTTTCCTCGTCGTTGTCTATGTGAATGAGCTCAAATTCTCTTTCTTCCTCATGATTTTCCTTCTCTTCTTTCACTTGTTTTTTACCTTTTTCTTTCATTGGAGTTGAGGAGGAGTGCATGGACCCTTGCCCTTTGGAGGCAGAAAACACATGCCTCTCTCCTCTTTGTTAGGTAATGGTGAAAGGTTCAACAAGTTTTATTTGAAAACTATGATCATTAGTGACCTTTGGACTATTCCCTGCCTCATAGATGATTTATGTGTGTGCATCTTCCTTACCTTGCGCTTGGTTGTCCTTTTGATCAGCATCCTTACTATCTTTTATGATATTACCACTGTCAAGATCCTTAGGACTGTCCTTTTTTTTTTTCACTATTAGAGGTGCCTTGATCTGTGTTGGGCACATCTTCATTTCCATGAATGTCTTCTTCCTGATCATAAGAACCATTGTTTTGGCCCTTTTTCTCATCACGAGGCTCACTAATTTTAATTTTGTTTTCTTGCTCACTTTTTATTTCTTGAGAGGCTGCCTCTTCTTGGTCTTCATCACTTTGTTGTTCCTCTCCTTCATACTCTGTTTCTATCCCATAATATTCATTATTTTTTCCACTTTCATCATCTTTATCACGCTCTACATTTTCCTCAATGTTTTCAACCTTTGTCTTACTTGCATCTGTCTCTTGATTTTTGCTGTCATGAATTTATTGTTTTTTGTGGATATTATTACTTTCCTACTCATTACTATCCTCTTCCTTGTCTTCTTCATCTTCCTCAACTTCTACCTCACTGTCCTCTTCTTGGGTTTCTTCGTCTTCCTCAGCTTCTACCTCACTGTCGTCTTCCTCATTATCTTCATCTATCTCAGCTTCTACTTCACTGTCCTCTTCCTCATTATTTTCATCTGTTTTCTCGTCATTAGAGCCACTACCAAATTCCTCACTTGGTACGTTAGGAGAAGGTATAGGGGGTGAATTTTTTTGTGGAGAAGGCACATGGAGAGATGATGGAGGAGTGGAGGTAGGTGGTTGTGAAGTGGAGGGTAAATTCTGCTGAATGAAGGCTTGGGGGTTTGTAAACACATCATGTGAGATGAAGACTTCCCAAGGGATTCCTTGCTGCTACAGCTGATGTAAGACAATCATTTTGATTAGGGAGTGGTGGAAAAGGCTTGAAATTTGGTGGTCATAGCTTCTTTTCTTGACAAGTGAGGCCATCTTGTCAATGCTCCAGAAAAGGTATTATGGTAGATTCATCAATTTGACTTTGGTGAAGAGCATTAGTAACCTTATATGATATGAGTAAATCTTGGAGTTTCTCCCCTCACATGTGAAATACCTGATAATTTTCTTGATTAGTGAGGCATACCTCTCTAGCAAGTGGGAAAAAGGAAAAACAACCTTGTAGCCTTGTTGACAGCTTGGTTTAAGGTAGGGTTCATAATAGCACAACTCCAACTTCTTTTGTTTAAACCATATATTTCCAATGTCTAGTATACCCGTTGCTTTGGAAATGGATTCATATGAGAGTTCAAAATCCACTCCTACTAGGCTAACTCGGTGATTTTGCAAGCCAATGAAAAACAATCTAGTCAAGTCGGAGTGGCTTTTGACTTGTTTGACCTTTTCAAAAAACTGATAACACCCAACATCCTGAAAGCATGAAAGCATCATCGGAGAGGAAGTAATTTGAACTATGTCCAAGGGTTCAAACCTATTTTCCCTTCCTCCCTAGTATTTTTGCTAAGGCTTGGTAGGTATCTAACTTTCATAACTGCTAGTGTGAATCTCTACTTCAGACATGGTGGCCGGGTCTCTAGCACAGAAAGCTTTTTGAATGTTGTTTGAGGGCCTTTGGGTCAAAGGGCTAAAATGAGTGAAGTGAGAGAAAAGTTGTGCAAATGAAGGCAAGATGAAATTCTCCAAGAGTGCACTGATTTTTTTAGTGGTTTGTTTGATGTCACTCACCCTCCTCTAGCATATATAACAATGTTTTCCTTCAAACCCTAACGAAAGGTGTTTAAAAATGATTTCTATGCAGTCTAGGTTTTGGTTCAATTAAGCCTTTAAATATGAATTTTCTTAGGAAAATGAAAGCTTGGGAGGCAAGAAAACACATCACCAACCTTGTGTATTGACTTTTGCAGAGGCCTTGAAGGTGAAAAACTGAAATTTTGACTCCCTTTAGCAATTTTAGACAAACTCTGTCTGTGCGTAACATTGGTGCATAGCACAGGTGCGTAACACTGGTGCGTAACAGGTAGGAGACGGGCCAGTCGGGCTCCAGGAGTGTAACGCAGGTGCGTAACACTAGTGCATAACAAGAAGGAGATGGGCCAGTCGGGCTTCAGGAGCATAGCATAAGTGCGTAATAGGCATTTTGTAGACACTACCATGTCTGTGCATAACACCAGCCTAGGTGTGTAGCACCGAGCCCTAGGTGCATAAAGCAGTGTTAAATAACGTTGTGACCACCCCTCCTGTGCGTAGCACCGAAGGCCAGGTGCGTAACATCGGCAACTTTCACTGATTTGCACAGAAGCCTTCGAAAAATTCACTCAACAGCTTCCTTTGTCTTGGAGATGACAAATGGTGCGGGGGTAGTACCAAAAAGGCCTTTATAACCCTTTTGAAAATAAATTTGAAGTCAAAACCCACTTTTGTAACGTTCTTGTTTGCTTACTTTTTCTCAATGTGTCTTTGACTATTTTGGTCCTGGAGGTGGAAACTTTGATGAAAACATGGTTATTTTTCACTCCTGGAGGCTTCTTAAGGTTCTCCTCATTTTCAAAATCTTCCTGAAGACAATAAGCCCATGCCTCTCAGCTTATACTTTGGAAAAGAATTGTTTTGAAATTTTAACACCTACACACAACAAACTCATCCCTTTGCTCCATTTCTCCTTTGACTGATATTATGTGTTTGAAACATTCTTTCCTTTGACCTTGGCTTTATTTCTATGGAAAAACACCTTTGCCAGCTCTGTGAAGTTTTGTTTATATCTTAGTCACATTTTTTCATAATAGTATTTTGACAAAGAGGTCCTTGTTAGGAGTTTCACTGTTCTGCTATAAACCAGGGGTATATTTGTTTGTTTTCAAGTCACTTTGATCACTGTCTCTTTTGAACTTGGACAACTTGCTTTGTCACATAATGGCCCTTTCTTATCATAGTTACTGTATTTGGAAATTTCCACCCATGTTTGTCCCCTTTGGCCATTTGAAGATGTTTTTAACTGCTTTTAGATAAAAAGAACTTTGAACTGGGAATTAGTGCTTGTCTTCCAAACCCTAGGGTAACTGAAAAAACCTTGAAACCATCTCCTGTGATGAAGGAGGTTTCTTGGTCACTATTTTGACCCTATTTGTCTATCTTCCCATGCTTTTGAGTTCATCATTGCTCTATTGTTTGGTCAAAACAATCAATGAATATTGATTCCTAACAAACAAATACCTTGTTACTTTCTTATAGGCTGTGAATGGTCTTTTCATATAATGAACTTCCTTACTTTACCTTACCTCATGGCTAATCTGATGTCTTTTGGTCTTCTTTGTAGGAATGCAAGCCAAGGGCATTTGTCCCTCTAAAAGTTTCATTGTTGAAGCAAAAAAAATTTTAAATGATCTTTTTTATTTGAGGTACAATTCCTCATGTGCCACTGTCTTTCATGACTTGGATGGACCTTTTGATGGGCAACACTTCATAACACTCTCTGATGAGATCATGTTCTTCCTTGTAAAATTTGTAAGCCCGTTTGAATCTTGCTACCAGATGTGGATGCCTTTATAATTTTTTTAGGCATCCTTCTTTGCCTCTATTTCTGTTGTTGACCATTTATAAAAAAAATCCTGTAGAAATGCTTTGACATGGTAGATTTCTCCTTTGCAAACTTACTGCTTGATCAAGAGGATACCTTTGGAGGTATTTCAATGTTCTTTGTATAATGAAAGCCTCATCCTTGTGTTATCTTGACTTCACCTTTGAATACTTATGGTGATAGTGCATTTAGAACCATGATATTGCATAACCTAGGTGACCCTATTTGACTTATGGTAATGCTCTTGGAATAGTTTTTCTGACTAAAAACTTCAAACAGGGTTTGGATGAGCAGGCAAGGTTTTTGACATTCTAGTATGCACTACCATCCTAGGCAAATAGAAAAATTTATTTTACTTCAAAGAGCTTTTAGACAGGGAGTTTTGACAACACTATTGCTTGAGGCACTTGGTGAGTAGGAGAAAAGTTTGGCTTACTTGGTGAAACTATGTGTGAAAGTAGAGGGCCTAGGAAAACAGAGACAAAGTGTTATAGGCATAGGTGGAAAACATAGTGAGAGTGTGGGACATCATTTCAGGATTTGATCTTGCCCAGGTGATATATTGGCCATGCTTTGACAAGGAAGTGGGATAATGAAAAATTTTCTCTTTGAGAGGATTTCTAGAACTCACATGATTCTTTAATTTTGTTTCTATAAGTCTTGGACAAAGCATTTAGTCATCTAAACAGTTGAAAATTATTGATGAATAACATGATATATGTCTAAATAGACAATATATTTAGAAATGTAATGTTCATCAACAACCCTCTCATGCTGCCATCCTCTTCCTTTTATAAGTTAAGAGATTGAAAAACCTAAACCACTTCCAATAAGATCGCTTACCTCACACCAAACATCTCCATTTAAAACTGCGTTGTGCCTCTTTGATGGCCACTCCTCCATGACATCGTTGTAGATTTGGTCAAGGTTGACCCAGTCAAAATATCATCCCCTTTCACACCTAAGGGTGCTTGTTTGAACATCCAAGATTTAGCCTTTTTCACATTTGGCTTGATTTATTCTTTATTAGGAATATTATGGACCTCCTTTACACTTTTATTCTTTAAAAAAATAAAGAAAACCAAAATGAATATTCCAATTAGCTTACGACTAATTGGGAATATTATAGTCCTCCCCTCCCAAATGTTTCTTATCCTTAAGAAACTGACAAGGTGAGTGTTGCAACTCTTTTCCTCCTCCTTTGGTGACACCAAAATGTGTTAAGCTTCCTCTATAAGCTAAGTGTTAACCAATCCATCCCTCCATGAATTTCTCCTCCAAAGTTCTCATGAGATGTAAATAGTCCATCCCATAAGGAGACAATAGTTCAAATGAAACAAACATGGCATGCCCAATGTTTTCCATGAAAATTGTAGCATATGATACATGGAGAAACTCCATCCCATAGGGAACATACATACCTCCCACCCTCCCTCCATACATTCCCATAAAAAATACAAGGACATCATCAATGTATGGGAGTGAAACTATGTAGAAACAAACATAAATTTGTGCATATGGAGGTGGGTCATAGTCCCACATGTGGAACCAATTCAGTGCATCTCTTTCCTGCATTAGATCAACATGTGGTAAGTGGTTTTACCACCACTTAATTTCTGCCCATATCATCTCACTATGGCTGAAAGTGTGACATATATTTGGTGCCTTAGGAATGCACCCATCAAGAAACAAGATCTCCCTTTGTCCACCAAGGGAGTGGCCAAGTTCATAAATTTTTGTGGCCCAAAGTTGGCCATCAATTTTATAAAATACAATACTCCTCCTTGGAGTCATGGCATGCATAAACATGGTGAAATAATACATACAATTATAAAATAAAACATGATTTACATGGGTGTGTTCTTCACCAACAATCCTCCTCATATAAATGGAGTGGTGCATAGATCTATCTCCTCTCTCAAAATAAGGAAGAGATGGCTGAAATAAATCTTCCATAGATTCATGTTGTTTTCCCAACTCCACATGGTTCATGAATTCTTGAAAATGCTGATGTATTTCTCCTTCAAATCCTTCCCAATCAAAGCTCCTCATGATGATGTTGTAGATCTTCATGGAGTATATGTGGCTGAAACATAACTCTTTATAGGCTCTTTGCAGTAACTTATCCTTCAGCTTGGAGGCTATAGATAAGAAAATTATACCATGATGATAGATGACTCCCTCTTGGACTAAATAGCCCTCTCCATGCAGCTGGTCATTGAGTATCATGCAAGTGTGAAGATCCTTGGAATAATCCACCAACAATTGGGATTTCAAATATGGATCTAAACTCCCCAACAATGACAGCGCTGATGATATATCAACTAAAATGTTTTTCTTGTGGCTTCTCTCCTCCTTGACATCTCCCATGCCAAAGGTATATGTTGGAAGGCCATTCCTTCCATTCTTCTCCTCCCACAGCGGAGAATTAGAAATGAGAGTGGGTGATGATGATAAGGGGAGAAGATCTACCTCCTCCTTGAGCCTACCCAAGACTCCCAATGCTATATCATTGTCTTCCAATGCTCCCATCCCTCCTGGATATGAATTTGGAGCATCACGTTGTGATAAATATCCCACAAAAACTGAATCAGGTGGCCTCCTAGGTGGTTTTCCACTAGATAAAAGTGCCCCATGCAACAACCTCATGAGCATGATAGATGGGAGTGTAAGGTCCTTTCTTCCACTACGCAAATCCATCTCTATTTTTTGTGTGGAAGTGGTATGTGAGGGATATGTATGCATGCCTTTGATCATTTGAGTTTCACCACTCTTCTTATCCACCCATTCCATTTGCAAAGCCTCCTAATCAGTGGTGACTTTTCCCAATGTAATCAACCATTGAACACCCAAAATCACATTGGTGTCAGGTATGTCAACCACAAAGAGTTGATCAATCAATGTATAGGTCCCCAATGTGACTAAAAGTGTTGGGACATAATGCATGCATTGCATTTTTCTATCTCCTGGGACCAAAACATATAATCTCTCAAAAGCTTCAGTGGGTATGGCCCTGTTTTGCACTATTTGGGCATCAATGAAATTTTGGGTAGCCCCACTACCAATCAGAACAGAAACCCTCTGATTCAAGATGAAACCATGAAATATTAAGGTCAAGTACCTAGGTACTCCTCTCAAATATGCAAGAGCCCCTCCAATAGGAGAAAATGCCCCATTTCCATCTCTTGATGGTGTTCGCTTTCCTCTTGCAGTGTCAGCGCTGTGACCTCTTCTTGGTTCATCTTCTTATTCCTCCTCATCATCTGAGAAGACCTTTATGTAATGTGCTTTTCTAGCAGCACATCTATGTCCAGGTGCCCATGATTCTTGGCAAGTGAAGCAAAGCTTCCTTCTTCTTAGATCTCTCTGGACTTCATCATGTAGAGGCTGCGCTCTCCTTGGAAGGAGCAACTTTTTCTTCCTTTCCCTTTGAAGGAAAGGAGGGCTTACGCTGAAAATTTGCCTTTGATTTTGGCAAGGCATCTTGAAGGTCTCTAGCCCTTTAAATAGCATCATGTAGGGTAGTTGGCTTGGTAGCTTTAATCAACCCATGAAGAGGTTCATCTAAACCATCGATGAACATGTACACCCTTCTTGTGTTGGGAAAAATACTGAGAGGGGGGGGGGGGGGGGGGGGTGAATCAGTATTTACTGCATACTCAACAATTTTTACTTTTTCATTCCTTAAAACACATACGCTACTTTCCTTTAGTAAACTCGCGTATACATGCGGATATCCTTCATACAATTCGCGTATTAGCAGAGATCTAAATATGCAGATATTTATTAACTTATTTCTTTGCAGTATTCATTCATCTGATGTTAGGTTATCAGTAAACATGTGCAGTAACAACAGAATAAACCATCACACAAAGCATCACACATGAACACCAGGATTTTTTGGTGGAAACCCAAGTCAGGAGAAAACCACCGCTGCAGTTGCTCAGCCTTCAATATTTTATTATAGAGAAAACATATTACAACATATGTGCTGGTGCAGACTCCTACCAGCACGCAGGCACCCACCTACGCTCGTTTACCAGCCTCCCGGAAGGGAGCTACAACCCCCGACCGTTACCAAACTTCTCCGGGAAGGGAGCCACGACCCTTTCCGTTTACCAGCCCTCACCCGAAAGGGAGCTCGACCTCCGACTCGAAGGCTACAACCTCGCACTAATATGGACCACGTTTCATCATTTTTCACACCGGATCCAAAGCCTTTAGGACACACAAACTTGTAGTCCACGTGCTTCATCATATTTTCAGATCGACCCACTCCATACTTTTAAGCACAGTCAAACATGAAACTGATACATATAACTCACTGACAGATATCTGTAAACCAGCAGAACAGATCAGACTTTTCTTACCACAAACTTCAGCAAACCCTAGTTTGCATACGCGCTTTCCTTTCACTAATGTCGCGTATATACGCGCTTCCATTCACATAAACCAGCGTATACTTCTGTACATATTACAGAGCTAATTTCATTGCGCATACGCGCTTTCTCTTCAGCAAAGACGCATATATACGCGCTTCCTCTGTGGCAAACTAGCGTATGGTTCTTCAGACATTTAGGTCATTGCAATTCTTCAGAATAGATACATCACATAGATTTAACCCTTTACTTCAGACAGATGTTCGCCATATCTCAGATCTAATCATTTCATAAACAGATCTAGCAAATACAGATACATTTCAGATCTAGATATCCCGCTTCATCATTTCTTCATAGGTGCATCATAGATTCAAATCTATCATCAAGCCTTTACCCTTTCCATACAGATATACTTCACAGCGAAGTATTCATTCAAGATCAGACATCTTGCTCCCACCCTCATGATTTGCACAATGAATTTCTTCTCTTTATATAGGTTTATCCTTTTTCAATACCATGAGCCAAAACCACATTACATCCGATGGTATTCCTGGATGGGGTCGTTCAGACGAATCATTACCCAATACAATGGGTCAATACCATGGTGGTTACCCCATGGCGGATCAAAACCAACATACTCTCCCCCTTTTCTCCTCATGTGGAAGAAGCGTTCTGCAGATCTGATATGTACTGAAGTGACCAAGCTCCCCCTGAGTTCATGCTGAATCTTCAAGCATATTTTCCAATAAAGTACATGACTCTATGAATTTCCTATCACCAAAGACTCATACTTACATCACATATCCAACCAAGTGGATTTACATATGAGACTCCACTACCCAACCAAGTGGGTTTACAAAATTTGACTCAGCTACCCAACCAACTAGGTTTACAAATTTGACAAGTCCTTACATGACTGAATATTACAATTTTACATCATGGGTCTCAACAATACCTTTTCATCAAACTACAAATATTACTTTAAGACCAACACCAGAAAGTCCTCAAGAAAGAGAACATATTTCAGAACCATCATAATGCCAACAATGCATGATACTCAGCAAAGCTAATACTCCCCCTGAATCTGTGTATCCAAGCAACCTTTCCATAAGACTAAGGCTCCCCCTTAGTTTGTGCATCATGAACACTTTCACCAACAAATTATCAAGGCATCTTTATCAAAACATTAGAAATAGAATTATGAGAACTGGAACACCACCAGAGATACCAAATAGTATCAGCACTGCAGCTGTGCTGAAGAAAGCTGACCCCAAATAGAAATTTGTCAGCAACCAGACATACGCGGTTTTATGTGAATGAACTCGCGTATATACGCGACTGTGTTTCATGAAATCCGCGTATCCAATACCATCTTCTATATTTTAACCAGATCTGATCCTTTGTGAGGCAGAGACAATGTTCAGCTTCTTTTTGAGATATTTGAATACTTTCCTAGAATACAGATAGATAGAAAAGTGTAGTTGTGTCTTCAAGCGTCATCCAATGGTTGTAGCATAAGCACATTAGTAACCAAGCCTTCAACATCAATACATTCTTTCCAAGAGAAATTATCATACCAGAACAGCATCTTCACATAATTGTCAAGCAATCATCCATGTGGTCCAACATTACCATGAAGTAACATATGTAGGGAAAAGCTCTCCACCATAGTAACAAACTCTGCAGAATCATAATACTTCCTTCTCATCCAATAGATAAACTTTAGCAAACAGTAAACAGGGCTTTTCAAAGTCTCATCATAATAAACCATGTATCAAGCCATCATCATTTGAGCATGAGTATCACAATAACCAAAGAATAAGCAGTCATAGTGCCAACAATGCAATCATTAGTATTCAACCTGCTGCTCCCCCTGAACCGGTGCTCCTCCTTAACTTGTGCAACCTAAATACCTTCATCAGCACGTCATCAGCAACAATTTCTGCATGATCTGTCCTTATCTCTGAGTTATAATATTTTCATCTCAGTAACGAATACTCTTCATCAAAAAGCAAACAGGACTCATTCATAATCTTCAACATAAGAAGCCATGTATCATTTCATTAGCATGAGTATAACCAGAATAATGTTAACAGTGCAATCATCAGCAGTCAGACTGATGCTCCCCCTGAACCTCTGCTCCAGATCTTCAGCTATCATATAAATTCTCTTATCATCAATGCATACGCGACTATGTCTGCTGAAACTCGCGTGTATACGTGACTTTTGTTCATCGAACCCGCGTATGGAAAGTGAAGCATAGAAATTTTTCACATTCCTTCATCTCCCCCTGAAATTGTACTTCTTGTACCTGTCTTTTCCACATCAGATGCGCTGTCAGAAACAAACATAACCAGAGTAATCAAATCAACCATGAGAGTCATCATACATTACTCCCCCTGAGACGATACATTACTAAAGCTCATAATGTATCCCACATCATTGCTGCAGTCAATAAGAGAAGTAAGCTTCAGAAGAGGATGACTGCAGTAGGGTCAGTATTCCCTACGTTTCTGACTGGTCCTCCTTCTTTTTCCAAATTTGCTTGAACTTCCTAACTGTGTGCTGAAAGTTGTCCACTTTCTCAGATCTGTTCAACTTGCATTCCTTTTCTATATGTCCATACTTGTTACAGAAATTACATCTCATGTGTCCAGAGAAATGAGTATTTCTAATCTTCCTCCTTTTACAATCAGCTGCTTTATGTCCATACTTGTTACATTAAAAACAATATCCCTTGAAGAAACCAGAGTACCTTTCTATGTAGGAACTGTTTGTTTGAGGCTGAAATGATCTGCTCCTGCAATTTGCTGCAACATGCCCATAGTCATGACATTTAAAACACTCAACATCATCGATCGATTTCCTTTGAGATTTCATCATTGTTGGTTGACCTTTGTCTCTTTCAACACTTCGGGTTTTGCATTGACATCCTCTGAATTTTTGGCACTTCCTTGTGAGCTAGATTCTCCTTTAACAGTTTCATGGAAACCAAGACCATGTTTGATAGCAGGAGACCTTTGATTACTCAGAATATTGTCCAAAATGTTAGTACTATCATGAAACCTCAAAAGTTTAGCCTTTTCTTCTAATTTACCTTTGAGAATATTTACCTCAACCTCCAAGTCTCGATGCATCTATTTGTCATGCTTTCTCTTTCCTTCTTTCCATCTTCTACTTGATCCTTCAGATTTAGAATCTCTTCTTTCAACCAATTTTCCTTTTCTTCACATGCTGCTGGTCATGCCTCTTCATTCTTCTTATTTGTTTTTTTCAGATCTATTTTGAGCGAGATTATTTCTGCTTCACGTCCTTATTTTTCAAATGATTGTAGAAGTTCTTCATTCTTCTTATTTGATGCTTCAAGATCTTCTTTTAGAGAGATGATTTCTGCTTCAAGTTCTTCATTCTTCTTATTTGATTTTTCGGATCTCGCATTTAGATCGTTGATTTTTGCTTCTAGTCCTTAATTCGATTGATGTATAAGCATGAAAACTTCTAAGGCTTGTCCAACTCAGTCTATCTTAAAGATTTCTATTTGTTCTTTCATTTGAGAGATCATCTCTTTGTAGATAATTTTCTCTATCACCTCTTTTGTTGTTCTCTCAACTTTGATCTTCGAGTCGATAGCTTCTTCTAGATCCACAACTTTACTTTCACTATCTTCACTATTGCTTGTACAAGAAGAGTATTAGTATATCTCAATCACTATCTCGATTCATCTTCTTCAATTTCTACTATACATGATTTTTGAGGTATCTCCTTTCCTTGAGTAACCTTCTTCTTTTGCTTCTTTTCCATGAGCACTTGTAGAGCTTGGTCAGAATCTTCTTCATCTTCACTGTACACTTCATCATCATCTTCATTTGCATAATAACTTTTCCTCTTTTCAAATTGTTTCCCTTTACCATTTTTTTCTCTATAAGGACATTTAGCAGCATAGTGACCAACTCTTCCACAATCAAAACATTTGAAGGGAAGCTTACCTTTGAATCTTCCAATACCTAGTTGGAGTTTTCTCACAAAATTCGCTTCTTCTTCATCGGATATATAGCTGGATTCTTTTACAACTTCCTTTTCTTTTCCTCTTGCAGATACTTTAAAAGCAGTTTCTCTTATTTGAGAAGGACCTCCTTGTCTCATTTCAAAGGCAGTCAGAATACCATGTAATTGAACAATAGTAAGAGTTTGCAGATCTTGCCTTTCTTCAATAGCTGAAACTTTAGAGTCAAATTTTGAAGTCAGGGATCTTAAGAATTTTTACACTAGAGTAGTATCAGTTATGGTTTCACCCAAATTTATCATTCGATTTACAATATCATCCAAACGTAAGAAGAAATGGGCAATACTCTCATCACTATGCATCTTCAAATTTTCATATTCAATTCTAAGAGTTTGGAGTTTTGCACTTTTTACCTTTGTGTCTCCTTCATAACTTAGAATGATTTTGTCCCATATTTATTTTGCTGAATGTAGCTGCATCACTTTAGCAAATTCTGGTTCAGACATGCTTCCTAATAAGACATTTACTGCTTTGGTATTGATTTCATACTTCTTCCTTTCTGCTGCATCAGTAGGAATACTTGCCGGGTATTGATAACCTTCTTCCACGATTGCCCATACATCTGCACCAAGACTTTGCAGATATGCTTTTGTTCGTACCTTCCAGAATATCAGATTGCTTCCATTGAATAGAGGTGGCTTTATAGACATCACTCCTTCTTGACTTCCCATTGCGACGAATCTCCTTCAAGCGATCAAGCTTCTGCAGAAGGACCTGCTCTGATACCAATTGTTGGGAAAAATACTGAGAGGGGGGGTGAATCAGTATTTAGGGCAAACTAAAACTTTTTACTTTTTCATGCTCTAAAACCCATACGCTACTTTCCTTTAGTAAACTCGCATATACACGCGGATATCCTTCATACAACTCGCGTATTAGCAGAGATCTAAATATGCAGATATTTATTAACTTAGTTCTTTGCACTATTCATTCATCTGATGTTATGTTAACAGTAAACATGTGTAGTAACAACAGAATAAACCATCACACAAAGCATCACACATGAACACCAGAATTTTAGGTGGAAACCCAAGTCGGGAGAAAACCACCGCTGCAGTTGCTCAGCCTTCAATATTTTATTATAGAGAAAACATCTTACAACATATGTGCCGGTGCAGACTCTACCAGCACGCAGGCACCCACCTGCGCTCGTTTACCAGCCTCTCCTGGAAGGGAGCTCCAACCCCCTGACTCGTTTACCAGCCTCTCCTGGAAGGGAGCTACGACCCCCTGATCTCGTTTACCAGCCTCACTTGGAAGGGAGCTACGACCCCCTGATCTCGTTTACCAGCCTCACCTGGAAGGGAGCTACGACCCCCTGACTGAAGGCTACAACCCTCAGCACCTCTATGGACCACGTTTCATCAATTTTCACACTGGATCCAAAGCTTCCTTTAGGACACAACTTGTAGGCCACGTTTCATCATATTTTCAGACTGGACCCTTTCCATACTTTTAAGCACAGTCAACCATGAAACAGATACATATAACTCACTGAAAGATATCAGTAAACCAGCAGAACAGATCAGACATTTCTTACCACAGACTTCACCAAACCCTAGTTTGCATACACGCTTTCCTTTCACTGATGTCGTGTATATACGCGCTTCTGTTCACATAAACCAGCGTATACTTCTGTACATATTACAGATCTAATTTTCATTGCGCATACGCGCTTTCTCTTCAGTGAAGTCGTGTATATACGCGCTTCCTCTTCGGCAAACTAGCGTATGGTTCTTCAGACTTTTATGTCATTGAACTTCTTCGTATGTATACATCAGCACAACACTTAACCTTACTCTCGTACGATATTCGCTATATTCGTACGAATCATTTCATAAACAGATCTAGCAAATACAGATACATTTCAGATCTAGATATCCCGCTTCATAATTTCTTCATAGGTGCATCATAGATTCAGATCTATCATCAAGCCTTTACCCTTTCCATACAAATATACTTCACAGAGAAGTATTCATTCAAGCTCAGACATCTTGCTCCCACCCTCATGATTTGCACAATGAATTTCTTCTCTTTATATAGGTTTATCCTTTTTCAATAGCATGAGCCAAAACCACATTACATCCGATGGTATTCCTGGACGGGGACATTTAGACGAATCATTACCCAATACAATGGGTCAATACCATGGTGGTTACCCCTGGTTTTGTACTTTTTGAGCACTTTTGCCCATACGCGATTTGGCACATACTTAACCGCGTGCATACGCGACTTCTCCTAGACAGATCCGCGTATTCCTTGAAACATACTCTTTTCATCATGGATCTAGCACATATTGAATTCCTTTCTTCATTACCTTCTGTACTCTCTGTAGATACATCAGATTTACTTCATCAAGAACATATTCTATCAAGCACAACTTCATCAAGTAAGTTTCCATCTTCTTCATCAAGTGGGTTGCCATTCAATGACAACACTCTAACATCATTTCACATCAGATTTACAATTCCTTTCTTCATTACCTTCTGTACTCTCTTGTAGATACATCAGATTTACTTCATCAAGAACATATTCTATCAAGCACAACTTCATCAAGTAAGTTGCCATCTTCTTCATCAAGTGGGTTGCCATTCAATGACAACACTCAGCATCATATTGCTAACTAACATCATTTCACATCATATTTACATCATTTACCAAGTCCATCAGGTCAAGAATAACTTCATCAGGTGGATTGCCATCAAGGACAACACATGCCAACACTCTCATGTCTTCATCTTCATTCAGTGGGTTGCCATGAAGGACAACACTCTGCATCATATTGCCAACATCTTGCCACAAACAAATCAGGAACCATAACAAAAAATCTTAAAAATTCAAAAATGTAAGTTTCTGTATTACCTGATTGCTTTAACTTTGCAAGGCTCATTAATGGTTCCTCTGGATCTCTTCTATCAAAATTTTCCACCAGCCTTCTAGTGAACTCTGAATAAGCAGTCACATTGGCATGACCCAATATAGACAAGGCATGGAACCACCAGTCATGTTCTTCTCCTTGAAGGTGCAACACTGCAAACTTGATAGCCTCCATCTCTGGAACCTTGTTCCACTGAAAGTAGATGTTAATTTTTTCTACCAAATATTTGGTTGAACACTTGGATGACCCATCAGATTTGGGTAAAAAAAATCTTCCCATAGTGTTGTGTCGATCATGATTTTGGATGAATCCACCACCTCTATGATGATGCCCTGGTCTTCTTTTGTCCTTTATGTGACAAAACTCCTGAAAACTCAACTGATATTTGAATATCTGATTTTGAGACTCATATTCTTCAAAATATTCTTCAAGGTATTCATGCTCTTGAAACCCTTCATTTCCCATAGCCAAAAAGGTAGGCATGGTAGAGCATTGGGAAACTCGTGGCTGATGAACTGGTTGATCATTCCAGTGGTGAGACATATCTGAGCCTTCTCCAAGATCGAATACTTTAGGGGATTCTTTAATTCTATCCATTCTCATCTCTTTGATCTCTCTAGCAAGATATTGCATGGCTCTAAGAAGGATCTTAGGAAAATCCTTTTCTTCTTCTTCACTTCTAGATACAGGGGCTTTACCCTTGTCTTCACTGTCATTGGTGTAATAAAATTTCTTCGTTTTTATTCTCTTTAGATACCTCTTATCTTTGTCAGTAAGAGGTTATTATTCTTTAGAAGACATATTGGCTTCTTATAAAGCACAGGCTGTGACAATATTAGAGCTTTGGTACCACTGTAATATTCCCAAATGGGGAATGCAAGAATAGAAAGAAGATATGCAGGAAAATAATGTAGATCATCTAAAACAAAGCAGGAGGACAATATGAAGACCATTCAAATGTAGTTATAACAGCAAAATATATGTACAATGTGACCGCTAATATGCATAACTAGAAACACCAGTCACCGATAGAAGAAAATCCTTGAAAATTGGTGCTGCAACCATATGTGTGGACTGGAAATTGCTTTACAACGTTATTTTATTGACTGCAACATGTTGTAGATTACACATTAGATCTAGAAAAAATAATTGCATGAAATGTCAGATCTATAACAGATCCATACACTATATAGGCTCCTCTTCAAAATCCCCTTGGGGTTTTCAGCTTTACACCATGTACATGAAGTAGATCTGAGATTTAAGTTTGCGAATCTGCAGAAATATTAAAATATTCAGAAGCATTTAGAGGTATGCATAACATATCTGATATGAAGAGGAGGTAGATCTCCTCTAATGGATCTCCAAAATGAAGGGCATATCCCCAACACTTGAAAGCCAACTCTCCAAATGGTGTGCCAAAATACCCTACAATAGAACCTACAGGAATAACACAGATCTCGAAGAAAAATTGCATTGTAGGGTTTAGAACATGGTCGGCCACATGCCAAGATTAGAAAATGAATATCAAGATATCTAATACTATCCTCCCAATGGAATAGAAGCCTCCTCCACTGAAAAGGAGCACTGAAATGGCTTAGATCAAAGTAGATCCAACCTCCACTTGCTGCAGCTTGCAAAGATAACCAAACCCTCAACAGGATCTGCATTGTAGCTGAAAGAAGAAGCTTGACCTTCAGCTAGATAGTGGACAATGTAGTACAAACTCTCCCAAGAGATACTTAGTGGGAAGAGGTTGGATTCTTGACCAAGAACACCCAATGCTAAACAACATTATTCTCAACTAAACAACAAGAGAATGATATATGTCTAAACATAAAATATATTCAGAAATATAATGTTCATCAACAACCCTCTCATTCTGCCATCCTCTTAGTTTTATAAGTTAAGATATTGCAAACCCTAAACCACTTCCAATAATATCACTTCTTTCACATGAAGCATCTCCATCTAAAACTACATTGTGCCTCATTGATGGCCACTCCTGCATAACAACTCTATAGATTTGGTCAAGGTTGACCTAGTCAAATATCCAACCCGTTTCACACCTAAGGTTGCTTGTTTAAACAACCAATATTTAGCCTTTTTCACATTTGGCATTGATTTATTCCTTATTAGGAGTATTATGGACCTCCTTTACACTTCTATTCTTTAAACAAAGAAATAAAACAAAAATGAATATTCCAGTTAGCTTAGGGCTAATTGGGAATATTATAGTGTCACTTGAACATTAGTAGCTTGTTTGGATGATACCTCCTTATTCCTCATTAAACACCAAATTCCACTGTCAAAGAACCAAATTGAAAACCATTCTTCTTAAATCTGATTTAGCCTCCTTTGTGATCACCTCTCTTTGGTATTTCTTCCTCATTGATCTCTTTGTCATACTATTCAGTCATCTTAAGATTAATAGTTTGGAAATCCTAGGGATAAGGTAGAAGGGAATGGGAAGTGACATTAGGTTTAGGGAAAAGGGATAGGAAAATGGATTTTATGATGTTATAAGATGATATGGTAGGGTTTTAGAATGATATATGAGTGTAAGGTGTAATCTAAGGGTGAAAATTTGGGTATGAGGAATAAAATAGGGTTGTTAGCATGAATAACCTCCAAATTTTCACATAGACACCAAAATAGCATAAAGATCCTTTTAAATACTGGAAATAGGGTGAAATATTCAGTTACTTAATTGGAAGAGAGGTGGAAGGCACTTTGGTGAAGATTTGAGAAAGTTTGAATGAGTTTCATGGCCTAAATGCCAAGCTGGGAATTAGTGCAGTTGTTGAGGGATCTTGATGTTTGAATGACACCAATCAATGATTTCCCGAGGCTTCTAATGTAAAACATCATGATCAGGCAATGCTCCACTGATACTCTACCCTTTTGTATTAGTGATGTTGCAATTTCCTTCAGCTTCTCCCTCAAGGAGTAACCAAGAGTCAATCATTCAGTTAATCATATCTTCTAATCCAAAAGCTAGTTCTGATCCAAGCTGCTTCTGTTGAACATGTTTAGGATATGATTTTCACTTAAGCTCATGTGAAAAAAATCTACAAAATCTAGACATGGTAAGAGTTCAATTCGATCACTGGTGACAGGGTGCAAAGACTATAATTAACAACAGGTACTTGGAGGGGCATTGAATTTTCAGATCGTAGATGATTAAGACCACGTGCAACATTAGCGTAACATTAATTTAAATCTTATTGCACTACCCATCGATGCATTTCACAATTTCCATCAAGGATTTATGGAGTAATTGAAGGTGCACGAACGGTGTTCCTTGATGGTCATCAACAAAGTAAATTAAGACAACAAGCATATGTACGATGACATACAAAAGGTCGTACATGGCTACGATGACGAAACGACACACAAGAAGAAGTTGGAGAAGATTCTCACCAAGAGCTACAACGAGCTACCTGCCCTCTAGATCCAAGCAGTGCAACCCAAGAGGAAAATATTGAGAAGCTTGCCACAATAATAAAATATTCCCAGAATGAGATGGAAAAGGCCAAGCTATAAATACAAATGCAAATTCATGAGTTACAACTGAATTTTCAACTAGCTACAATACCAGAAGTAAATGAACAATGTGAAGTGGACATTATGGTTTCCTTGGAGAATATATCAACAACAATCAAGGACTATGGCTATTTATTTGAAGATGCCATGGAAACATGGACTTCATTATAGGAGGATCCACATGTGCAGCACATTGAAGTAGAGATTCATGACAAACAGAAATAAATTGATGAGATTAAGGTGATTGTGAGGACCCTAGAAAATGTGCAATGGTTCACCTCACTTCAAGAGTGCATGTTTCTAAAAAGTAATATTGAGGAGATGTAGAGAAAGAAACAAATCATTATAGTGTGCACCCAACCTTGGCAGGATGAAGCCGCGTCGTTATCACAGACTATGGATACTAAAATTAAAGATATGGGGAAGAAGCAGAAAGATGTTCTTCAATAGACTGCAGGGTCGACTATAAACAAGTTATTGGAAGTGGGGCGCGAGGGGCTAACACAATTTGCAGTGACCATTAAACATTGAAGGATGTCTTACCAAAATAGAAGCAAATGCATAGGGCACACCACCTAAGTGACTTGGCATGAGTCACATGTGAGTGTTGGGATCCTGTTGGGCATGGCCCAAATTGGTTAAAATTTTAAGCAAAAGAGTCCACATTTTGAGGAAATGGAGTGCGCGATCTAGCATGAAGGAGTGAATGGCGTAGAGCTTAAATAGTTCACACAAAGTTTTAGGAGTCTTAGGGGCTTTGGGGCGGGTAAAAGCCCCTCTTTTTGTAATGGGATTAGATTTTTTTGTATATTTTGAGCTCCGCCCATGGTTTTATTACCATGGTATTTGTTGGGTGCTAATAGGTGTCTTTAAAAACTCCTAATTGCCTTAAATTAATTATAAACCTGGGTAAGTCCTTTTATCTCAAGTGTGTACAAAATATGTGCAAGCTATACATACAAAGAGTAATGCTGAAATCAATCATTTCATATAGATGCAATCATAAATTTTGAAGCTTTAAAGAAAGTGATCCATCTAAGCATTATAACCCAAAACAGTGATTCATTATTAATTCAACTAATTCCAATGACAGTAAACCGAGAGCACTGAAGAATTAACCGAGCTCTTTCATTTGGATTTTAACTATTCAACGGAAGGAAAGTATTGGAAATAATTGTCTGTGCTTTGAGTAATCAAAACCAATTATCTTAACTAGCAGCTAATTCCTTAAGGAAATAAATTGGAAATGCATATTCAAGGGAATAAATACCAGAAATCCAAATTATCAAAAGTACTTCAACTGCAAAGCGGAAAAGTAGAATACACTTGCAATAAATGGAAAAGTATAACACAGAGAATAGCAGTGAGATCCACCAAAGACCGGGACCTTAGCCACCGGTGAATAGTGCTTAACTACTCCAGAAGATTTGAATGAATAGCAATGCAAATTATATATTAATCATCACAGTCAATTGAAATCACAATACGATCTCGTTGTTCATAACTAAGTTCTGTGAATTACAATTACAAATATTGAAGAAGTGAAAGATACATGATTCTCGAGAAATAGCTCTCCCTATCCCTTTATAGCTAAAAGGAAAGATAAATGTGATCCCTCAGGACCACGGGATCCTGAGGGATCCATGACAAAATTCTATCCTCGGACAGTTCGTTTGTTCTTGCGCTAATCCTTACTGATTTGTCTTCCAACTTGACCGTATTTAATGCGTCTTCTTTCCAGTGATTAGGTCCTGTTGTTTCTTCTTGGGAGAAACTATTGTTCCATCTGTTGTTTTCAACATAAAGAGCAACGGGAATTAGTTTGGACGGTTAAATCATATCAAGATCATTTTTCATTCATTCTTCATCAAAATTCTTTCATTATATTATTATATCATGGCACAAGATGGATAAGGAGGAGGGAAAAGGACAGTAATCAGGAGTAAATAGATACCTATTGCAAGGCTCAACATACTCCCCTGCTTACCTTTTTCCATGTCCCCATGAAAAATAAATAATTATTATGCAAAGAAGTTAAGGAGTAGGCTAGAGAAGATCTGTCTGTAATAGGCATGAGACCATGATGTCATGCCAGGTTTGCAAAGATTTCCTATTCATGTCCTTTAGGTAATTCATAGTTAGGCTGATACCCTTCAGGAGGATACCAAATAATGGAGCTTCTAAAGTGACATCCCACCCAATAGGGTCCTTCTTTTAATATAAAATTGTTGTATGTGACTAACCATCTCGCAGAAGCTTTGAAATTTCCAAATTAAATGGTTCTCTTTCCTTAACATTGTTGCTTGAAACCATCCATCTCGTTTTAGATGCAACCAGTGATCTTTCCTAAATGGAGAGGAAATATGATGTTCCTTTCTGCATGAATTCCTTATGTATGGGCGCTAAAATTTTAATCATTCCCTCCTATGTCATCAATATTTTATGCTTAGTAAACAATTGTAGAGGGTGAGTAGGTTCACTTCTTACCCAAAGATCTAAGTCGTGTTCCTGTCTTTGGAACGAATTATAAGCCTTCAACCACTTGAGTTGATTGACTGCAAAAGAAATAAAATCTTGAAATTGAATATCTCCAATAAAAGGGATAGGATTCACATCCACTTCTTTATCTAATATGAAATTATGCAAATAAAATTTCCAAAGAATCCTTTGGACCTTTACTCCATGTGCATTACAACAATTTATAAAATCCTCTATTGTCTTCAGCTCAATTGGCTCGTCGGCTCTAACATCTTTGATTTTTAACAATAAATATCATTCTAATAAGAACAAGGCATAGTTCATAGCAGGAGATCGACAAGTCAAGATATCTGAATATAATGAACAAATGGTGTCCAACTGATCCCTAACACTGTTCATCTTAGTTTTCATCCTCTTCATTTTTTCTTCTTCCTGTATAGCCCTATCAAAAGCCTCATTCTCTGCTAGGGCTAATTCCCTCAATTTTTTTTGTAACTCTGGGTATTGTTGTAAGGACACTGTTTGCTATTGATGTTGCTCTAAAGCAAGCTCAACTTGCGTCAGTTCTTCCCGAAGTTTTAAAATAATAGGTTAATTACTTGACAATAGGTCATTAGATTGCCTTTCTGTCTGAGTGTCGATGTTGTGAGAGAATACCTCTTCAGTCTGTATTTCCTTATTATGGGAGGACCAACCCTCCATTTGAACAACGACATTTACCAAGTTTTTATGCAAATTAACCTGGGTGGCTATTGTTCGAGTGGGAGCGAGTTTGGTTTGAATTTCTATTGATTTATTATCGCATATTCTTGTTTTTGTAGCTACGGAGGTCACCTCAGGAGCGGTGTTCTGAGTTTTATAGTTTTTAACTTCTCGTCGTAGACTTTTGACAGTATTCTGGAGCTTTTGGTATTTTGTCACAGCTTCTTAAATTTTTCTTCGGCTACTTGGATCTTTTGAGGAGCGTCCGCTCCACTAACAGGTTTATCAATGGTTTCTAGGACTGCTTGTTGGTCACCAGGGCTGTATTCCAAAAGAACCATATCGCATGACTTATTGTCAGACTCGTGACTAAATTCTATGTCTTCAGAATTCTATTGGTTCTCATGGTTGTATTCCAACAGAATCGTGTCACTGGACTGGTTGTCGGATTCCTAAACAATTTCTATCTCCACGGCCTCTGGAGATGGCAGTGTTTCAATATGCCCAGAATTCTCTGGGACTTGTGTTTCCCTTATGCTGAGACCAAGTGGTTCTCTAGGTTACATATATAAATTAAGATTTGCCAGGACCTCGGCCATCCCTGTCTCAAAAACTTCCAAAGGATCATCCGGTACTGCTACAATTTCATGTTGATTATTATAATTTTGTTCTTGTTCTCGTTCTAAATTGGCCTCTTCTTCAGGCTCTGATGCAGAATTGGATGCCTCTTCTTCAGGTTCATAATCTCTTATCCTAACTAGACTAGCTATCTCCGCAGGTTGGTTGCTTTCATCCCAAAGATTTGCAGACATCTTCTGGGCTAGTTCAATTCTTACATACCTCCTGTGTTTATGGGGTTCAAAACATTAGAAATAGAATTATGAGAACTGGAACACCACCAGAGATACCAAATAGTATCAGCATTGCAGTTGTGCTGAAGAAAGCTGACCCCAAACAGAAATTTGTCAGCAACCAGACATACGCGGTTTTATGTGAATGAAATCACATATATACGTGACTGTTTTTCATGAAATCCGCATATCCAATACCATCTTCTATATTTTAACCAGATCTGATCCTTTGTGAGGCAGAGACAGTGTTCAGCTTCTTTCTGAGATATTTGAATACTTTCCTGGAATACAGATAGATATAACAGTGTAGTTGTGTCTTCAAGCGTCATCCAATGGTTGTAGCATAAGCACATTAGTAACCAAGCCTTCAGCATCAATACATTCTTTCCAAGAGAAATTATCATACCAGAACAACATCTTCACATAAGTGTCAAGCAATCATCCATGTGGTCCAACATTACCATGAAGTAACATATGTAGGGAAAAGCTCTCCACCATAGTAACAAACTTTGCAGAATCATAATACTTCCTTCTCATCCAATAGATAAACTTTAGCAAACAGTAAACAGGGCTTTTCAAAGTCTCATCATAATAAACTATGTATCAAGCCATCATCATTTGACCATGAGTATCACAATAACCAAAGAATAAGCAATCATAGTGCCAACAATGCAATCATTAGTATTCAACCTGCTGCTCCCCCTGAACCGCTGCTCCTCCTTAACTTGTGCAACCTAAATACCTTCATCAGCACGTCATCAGCAACAATTTCTGTATGACCTGTCCTTATCTCTGAGTTCTAAGATTTTCATCTCAGTAACGAATACTCTTCATCAAAAAGCAAACAGGACTCATTCATAATCTTCAACATAAGAAGCCATGTATCATTTCATTAGCATGAGTATAACCAGAATAATGTTAACAGTGCAATCATCAGCAGTCAGACTGATGCTCCCCCTGAACCTCTGCTCCAGATCTTCAGCTATCATATAAATTCTCTTATCATCAATGCATACACGACTGTGTCTGCTGAAACTCGCGTGTATACGTGACTTTTGTTCATCGAACCCGCGTATGGAAAGTGAAGCATAGAAATTTTTCACATTCCTTCATCTCCCCCTGAAATTGTACTTCTTGTACCTGTCTTTTTCACATCAGATGTGCTGTCAGAAATAAACATAACCAGAGTAATCAAATCAACCATGAGAGTCATCATACATTACTCCCCCTGAGACGGTACATTACTAAAGCTCATAATGTATCCCACATCATTCCTATAGTCAATAAGAGAAGTAAGCTTCAGAAGAGGATGACTGCAGTAGGGTCAGTATTCCCTACGTTTCTGACTGGTCCTCCTTCTTTTTCCAAATTTTCTTGAACTTCCTAACTGTGTGCTGCAAATTGTCCACTTTCTCAGATCTGTTCAACCTCCATTCCTTTTCTATATGTCCATACTTGTTACAAGCATAACATCTCATGTGGCTAGAGAAATAAGCATAAGAATCATAATGAGTATTTCTAATCTTCCTTCTTTTGCAATCAGCTGCTTTATGTCCATACTTGTTACATAAAAAACAATATCCCTTGAAGAAACCAGAGTACCTTTCTATGTAGGATCTGTTTGTTTGAGGCTTAAATGATCTGCTCCTGCAATTTGCTGCAACATGCCCATAATTATGAAATTTAAAACATTCAACATTATTGACTGATTTCCTTTGATATTTCATCATTGTTGGTTGACCTTTTGTCTCTTTCAACACTTCAGGTTTTGCATTGACATCCTCCGAATTTTTAGCACTTCCTTGTGAGCTAGATTCTCCTTTAACAGTTTCATGGAAACCAAGACCAAGTTTGATAGCAAGAGACCTTTTATTACTACGAATATTGTCCAAAATATTAGTACTATCTTGAAACCTCAAAAGTTTAACCTTTTCTTCTAATTTACCCTTGAGAATGTTTACCTCAACCTCCAAGGCTTGACATTGCTTTGTCATGCTTTCTTCTTTCCTTCTTCCATCTTCTACTTGATCCTTCAGATTTAGAATCTCTTCTTTCAACCAATTTTCGTTTTCTTCACATGTTTGTTGCAACTCTTCATTCTTCTTATTTGATTTTTCCAGATCTTCTTTGAGAGAGATGATTTCTTCTTCAAGGCCTTCCTTTTCAAATGGTTGTAGAGGTTCCTCATTCTTCTTACTTGATGCTTCAAGATCTGCTTGTAGAGATATGATTGCAGCTTCAAGTCCTTCATTCTTCTTGCTTGATTTTTCGAGATCTGCATTTAGATCGTTGATTTTTGCTTCTAGTCCTTTAATTCGATTGGATGCATAAGTATGAAACCTTTGATACTTGTCCACCTATCCATTCAGCATTTCTATTTGTTCTTTCATTTGAGAGATCATCTCTTTGTAGATAGAATCTTTCTTATCAATTTCCTTTTGTTGTTCTTCAAATTTGATCTTGATAGCTTCTTCTAGATCCACCACTTTACTTTCACTATCTTCACTATTGTTTGCACAAAGAAGAGTATTACAAGGACCCCAATCACTATATGATTCATCTTCTTCAATTTCTGCTATACAAATTTTCTGAGATATCTTCTTGTTTCGAGTAGCCTTCTTCTTTTGCTTCTTTGCCATGAGTACTTTCAGATCATGGTCAGAATCTTCTTCATCTTAACTGGACACTTCATCATCATCTTCATTTGTATAATAACTCTTCCTCTTTTCAAATTGTTTCCCTTTACCATGTTTTTCTCTATAAGGACATTTAGCAGCATAGTGACCAACTTTTCCACACTCAAAACATTTGAAAGGAAGTTTACCTTTGAATCTTCCAGTTCCTAGTTGGAGTTTTCTCACGAAATTCGCTTCTTCTTCATCGGATATATAGCTGGATTCTTTTACAACTTCCTTTTCTTTTCCTCTTGCAGATACTTTAAAAGCAGTTTCTCTTATTTGAGAAGGACCTCCTTGTCTCATTTCAAAGGCAGTCAGAATACCATGTAATTGAACAATAGTAAGAGTTTGCAGATCTTGCCTTTCTTCAATAGCTGAAACTTTAGAGTCAAATTTTGAAGTCAGGGATCTTAAGACTTTTTCCACTAGAGTAGTATCAGTTATGGTTTCACCCAAATTTCTCATTTGATTTACAATATCATCCAAACGTAAGAAGAAATGGGCAATGCTCTCATCACTATGCATCTTCAAATTTTCATATTCAATTCTAAGAGTTTGGAGTTTTGCACTTTTTACCTTTGTGTCTCCTTCATAGCTTAGAATGATTTTGTCCCATATTTCTTTTGCTGAATGTAGCTGCATCACTTTAGAAAATTCTGGTTCAGACATGCTTCCTAATAATACATTTACTGCTTTGGCATTGATTTCATACTTCTTCCTTTCTGCTGCATCAATAGGAATACTTGCCGGGTATTGATAACCTTCTTCCACGATTGCCCATACATCTGCACCAAGACTTTGCAGATATGCTTTTGTTCGTACCTTCCAGAATATCAGATTGCTTCCATTGAATAGAGGTGGCTTTATAGAAATCACTCCTTCTTGACTTCCCATTGCGACGGATCTCCTTCAAGCGATCAAGCTTCTGCAGAAGGACCACCCTCTGATACCAATTGTTGGGAAAAATACTGAGAGGGGGGGGTGAATCAGTATTTACTGCATAATCAAATCTTTTTACTTTTTCATTCCTTAAAACACATACGCTACTTTCCTTCAGTAAACTAGCGTATATACGCGGATCCCCTTTATGAAACTAGCGTATACACAGAGATCTAGATCTGTCATTAAATCTTCACTTATATTATTCCATCATTCATTCATCAGATGTTCAATAAACAGTAAACATGTGCAGCAAGAACAGAATAAACCATCACACAAAGCATAACACATGAACACCAGGATTTTTAGGTGGAAACCCAAATCGGGAGAAAACCACCGCTGCAGTTGCTCAGCCTTCAATATTTTATTATAGAGAAAACATCTTACAACATATGTGATGGCGCAGACTTGACCAGCACGCAGGCACCCACCTGCGCTCATTTACCAGCCTCTCCTGGAAGGGAGCTCCAACCCCCTGACTCATTTACCAGCCTCTCCTGGAAGGGAGCTACGACCCCCTGATCTCGTTTACCAGCCTCACCTGGAAGGGAGCTACGACCCCCTGATCTCGTTTACCAGCCTCACCTGGAAGGGAGCTACGACCCCCTGACTGAAGGCTACAACCCTCAGCACCAATATGGACCACGTTTCATCAATTTTCACACTGGATCCAACAACTTCAAAAGAGCACAACTTGTAGGCCACGTTTCATCATATTTTCAGACTGGACCCACTCCATACTTTTAAGCACAGTCAACCATGAAACAGATACATATAACTCACTGACAGATATCAGTAAACCATCAGAACAGATCAGACATTTCTTACCACAGACTTCAGCAAACCCTAGTTTGCATACGCACTTTCCTTTCACTGATGTCGCGTATATACGTGCTTCCGTTCACATAAACCAGCGTATACTTCTGTACATATTACAGAGCTAATTTCATTGCGCATACGCGCTTTCTCTTCAGCGAAGACGCGTATATACGCGCTTCCTCTGCGGCGAACTAGCGTATGGTTCTTCAGACATTTAGGTCATTGCAATTATTCAGAACAGATACATCACACAGATTTAACCCTTTACTTCAGACAGATGTTCGCCTCATCTCAGATCTAAACATTCAATAAACAGATCTAGCAAGTACAGATACATTTCAGATCTAGATCCCCTTCATCATTTCTTCATAGGTGCATCATAGATTCATATCTATCATCAAACCTTTACCCTTTCCATACAGATATACTTCACAGAGAAGTATTCATTCAAGCTCAGACATCTTGCTCCCACACTCATGATTTGCACAATGAATTTCTTCTCTTTATATAGGTTTACCCTTTTTCAATACCATGAGCCAAAACCACATTACATTCGATGGTATTCCTGGACGGGGTCATTTAGACGAATCATTACCCAATACAATGGGTCAATACCATGGTGGTTACCCCTGGTTTTGCACTTTTTGAGCGCTTTTTCCCATACGCGACTTGGCACGTACTTAACCGCGTGCATATGCGACTTCTCCTAGACAAATCCACGTATTCCTTGAAACATACTCTTTTCATCATGGATCTAGCACATATTGAATTCCTTTCTTCATTACCTTCTATACTCTCTGTAGATACATCAGATTTACTTCATCAAGAACATATTCTATCAAGCACAACTTCATCAAGTAATTTGCCATCTTCTTCATCAAGTGGGTTGCCATTCAATGACAACACTCAGCATCATATTGCTAACTAACATCATTTCACATCAGATTTACAATTCCTTTCTTCATTACCTTCTGTACTCTCTGTAGATACATCAGATTTACTTCATCAAGAACATATTCTATCAAGCACAGCTTCATCAAGTAAGTTTCCATCTTCTTCATCAAGTGGGTTTCCATTCAATGACAACACTCAGCATCATATTGCTAACTAACATCATTTCACATCAGATTTACATCATTTACCAAGTCCATCAGGTCAAGAATAACTTCATCAGGTGGATTTCCATCAAGGACAACACATGCCAACACTCTCATGTCTTCATCTTCATTCAGTGGGTTTCCATCAAGGACAACACTCTGCATCATATTGCCAACATCTTGCCGCAAACAAATCAGGAATCATAACAAAAAATCTTAAAAATTCAAAAATGTAAGTTTCTGTATTACCTGATTGCTTTAAATTTGCAAGGCTCATTAATGGTTCCTCTGGATCTCTTCTATCAAAATTTTCCACCAGCCTTCTAGTGAACTCTGAATAAGCAGTCACATTGGCATGACCCAATATAGACAAGGCATGGAACCACCAGTCATGTTCTTCTCCTTGAAGGTGCAGCACTGCAAACTTGATAGCCTCCATCTCTAGAACCTTGTTCAACTGAAAGTAGATGTTAATTTTTTCTACCAAATATTTGGTAGAACACTTGGATGACCCATCATATTTGGGTAAAAAACATCTTCCCATAGTGTTGTGTCGATCATGATTCTGGATGAATCCACCACCTCTATGATGATGCCCTGGTCTTATTTTGTCCTTTATGTGACAAAACTCCTGAAAACTCAACTGATATTTGAATATCCGATTTTGAGACTCATATTCTTCAAAATATTCTTCAAGGGATTCATGCTCTTGAAACCCTTCATTTCCCATAGCCAAAAAGGTAGGCATGGTAGAGCATTGGGAAACTCGTGGCTGATGAACTGGTTGATCATTCTAGTGGTGAGACATATCTGAGCCTTCTCCAAGATCGAATACTTTAGGGGATTCTTTAGTTCTATCCATTCTCATCTCTTTGATCTCTCTAGCAAGATCTTGCATGGCTCTAAGAAGGATCTTAGGAAAATCCTTTTCTTCTTCTTCACTTCTAGATACAGGGGCTTTACCCTTGTCTTTCATTGTCATTTGTGTAATCAAATTTCTTCTTCTTCATTCTCTTTAGATACCTCTTATCTCTGTTAGTAAGAGGTTATTATTCTTTAGAAGACATATTGGCTTCTTAGAAAGCACAGTCGTGACAATATTAGAGCTAACACTGTAATATTCCCAAATGGGGAATGCAACAATAGAAAGAAGATATGGTGAAAATAATGTATCATCTAACACAAAGCAAAGAGGACAACAGAAGACAATTCAATGTAGTTATACTTAAATTTATATGTACAATGTGACTGCAAATATGCATAACTAGAAACACCAAATACCGATGTAATAGAAAATCCTAAAAAAGAGGTGTTGCAATCATGTATATAGGCTGGAAATTTCTTCACAATGTTATTCTATTAACTGAAACATGTTGTAGATTACACATTAGATCTAAAGAAAATAAGTGCATGGAATGTCAGATCTATAGCAGATCCATACACTATATAGGCTCCTCTTCAAAATCCCCTTGGGGTTTTCAGCTTTACACCATGTACATGAAGTAGATCTGAGATCTAAGTTTGCAGGTATGTAGATATATTCAGATAGTCAGAAGTATTCAAAAGTATGTAGTTCAGATCTGATATGAACAAGAAATATATCTCCTCCAATGGATCTCCAAAGTGAAGGGAAAATCCCCAACACTTGAAAACCAGCTCTCCCAATGGTGTGCCAAAGCACCCTACAACAGCACCTACAGGAATAACGCAGATTTGGAAGAAAAATTGCATTGTAGGGTTTAGAACATAGTCGATCACATGCAAAGATAATAAAATGAAGCCCAAGCACTCTAATACTCTCCTACCAATGGAATAGAAATCTCCTCCATTGAAAAGGGGCACTAAAATGATCTAGATCTAAGTAGATCTAGCCTCCACTTGCTGCAACTTGTAAAGACATCCAAACCCTCAACAGGACATACATTGTAGTTGAAAGAAGGAGCTTGGCCTTCAACCAGATAGTGGACAGTAAAATGCAAACTCTTCCAAGAGGCCTCTGAAGGAAAGAGGTGGGATTCTCGATCAGGAACACCCAGTGCTAAATAGCACTATTCTCAGCTAAACAGCAAGAGAATGATATATGTCTAAACATACAATATATTGAAAAATACAATATCATCAACAGCCTTCTCGTTCTTCCATCCTCTTCCTTTTATAATTTAAGATCTTGCAAACCCTAAACCACTTCCAATGATATCACTCCTTCCACACAAACCATCTCCATCTAAAACTGTGTTGTGCCTCATTGATAGCCACTCCTCCAAGACAGAGTTGTAGATCTGGTCAAGGTTGACCTAGTAAAAATATCCAGCCCCTTTCACACCTAAGGTTGCTTGTTAAAACAACCAAGATTTAGACTTTTTCACATTTGGCATTGATTTATTCAATGTTTAGGAGTTTTATGGACCTCCTTTACACTTTTATTCTTAAAACAAAGAAAGAAAACAAAAATGAATATTCCAATTAGTTTAGGGCTAATTGGGAATATTATAGTGTCACTTGAACATTAGTAGCTTGTTTGGATGATACCTCCTTATTCCTCATTAAACACCAAATTCCACTGTCAAAGAACCAAATTGAAAACCATTCTTCTTAAATCTGATTTAGCCTCCTTTGTGATCACCTCTCTTTGGTATTTCTTCCTCATTGATCTCTTTGTCATACTATTCAGTCATCTTAAGATTAATAGTTTGGAAATCCTAGGGATAAGGTAGAAGGGAATGGGAAGTGACATTAGGTTTAGGGAAAAGGGATAGGAAAATGGATTTTATGATGTTATAAGATGATATGGTAGGGTTTTAGAATGATATATGAGTGTAAGTTGTAATCTAAGGGTGAAAATTTGGGTATGAGGAATAAAATAGGGTTTTTAGCATGAATAACCTCCAAATTTTCACATAGACACAAAAATAGCATAAAGATCCTTTTAAATAATGGAAAGAGGGTGAAATATTCAGTTACTTACTTGGAAGAGAGGTGGAAGGCACTTTGGTGAAGATTTGAGAAAGTTTGAATGAGTTTCATGGCTTAAATGCCAAGCTGGGAATTAGTGCAGTTGTTGAGGGATCTTGATGTTTGAATGACACCAATCAATGATTTCCCGAGGCTTCTAATGTAAAACATCATGATCAGGCAATGCTCCACTGATACTCTACCCTTTTGTATTAGTGATGTTGCAATTTCCTTCAGCTTCTCCCTCAAGGAGTAACCAAGAGTCAATCATTCAGTTAATCATATCTTCTAATCCAAAAGCTAGTTCTGATCCAAGCTGCTTCTGATGAACATGTTTAGGATATGATTTTCACTTAAGCTGATGCGAAAAAAATCTGCAAAATCTAGACATGGTAAGAGTTCAATTCGATCACTGGTGACAGGGTGCAAAGACTATAATTAACAACAGGTACTTGGAGGGGCATTGAATTTTCAGATCGTAGATGATTAAGACCACGTGCAACATTAGCGTAACATTAATTTAAATCTTATTGCACTACCCATTGATGCATTGCACAATTTCCATCAAGGATTTATGGAGTAATTGAAGGTGCACGAACTGTGTTCCTTGATGGTCATCAACAAAGTAAAGTAAGACGACAAGCATATGTACGATGACATACAAAAGGTTGTACATGGATACGATGATGAAACGACACACAAGAAGAAGTTGGAGAAGATTCTCACCAAGAGCTACAACGAGCTACCTGCCCTCTAGATCCAAGCAGTGCAACCCAAGAGGAAAATATTGAGAAGCTTTCCACAATAATAAAATATTCCCAGAATGAGATGGAAAAGGCCAAGCTATAAATACAAATGCAAATTCATGAGTTACAACTGAATTTTCAACTAGCTACAATACCAGAAGTAAATGAACAATGTGAAGTGGACATTATGGTTTCCTTGGAGAATATATCAACAACAATCAAGGACTATGGCTATTTATTTTAAGATACCATGGAAACATGGACTTCATTATAGGAGGATCCACATGTGCATCACATTGAAGTAGAGATTCGGGACAAACAGAAATAAATTGATGAGATTAAGGTGATTGTGAGGACCCTAGAAAATGTGCAATGGTTCACCTCACTTCAAGAGTGCATGTTTCTAAAAAGTAATATTGAGGAGATGTAGACAAAGAAAAAAATCATTATAGCGCGCACCCAACCTTGGCAGGATGAAGCCGCGTCGTTATCACAAACTATGGATACTAAAATTAAAGATATGGGGAATAAGCATAAAGATGTTCTTCAACAGACTGCAGGGTCGACTATAAACAAGTTATTGGAAGTGGGGCACGAGGGGCTAACACAATTTGCAGTGACCATTAAACATTGAAGGATGTCTTACCAAAATAGAAGCAAATGCATAGGGCACACCACCTAAGTGACTTGGGATGAGTCACATGTGAGTGTTGGGAGCCTGTTGGGCATGGCCCAAATTGGTTAAAATTTTAAGCAAAAGAGTCCACATTTTGAGGAAATCGAGTGCACAATCTAGCATGAAGGAGTGAATGGCGTAGAGCTTAAATAGTTCACACAAAGTTTTAGGAGTCTTAGGGGCTTTGGGGCGGGTAAAAGCCCCTCTTTTTGTAATGGGATTAGATTTTTTTGTATATTTTGAGCTCCGCCCATGGTTTTATTACCATGGTATTTGTTGGGTGCTAACAGGTGTCTTTAAAAACTCCGAATTGCCTCAAATTAATTATAAACCTGGGTAAGTCCTTTTATCTCAAGTGTGTACAAAATATGTGCAAGCTATACATACAAAGAGTAATGCTGAAATCAATCATTTCATATAGATGCAATCATAAATTTTGAAGCTTTAAAGAAAGTGATTCATCTAAGCATTATAACCCAAAACAATGATTCATTATTAATTCAACTAATTCCAATGACAGTCAACCGAGAGCACTGAAGAATTAACCGAGCTCTTTAATTTGGATTTTAACTATTGAACGGAAGGAAAGTATTGGAAATAATTGTCTGTGCTTTGAGTAACCAAAACCAATTATCTTAACTAGCAGCTAATTCCTTATGGAAATAAATTGGAAATGCATATTCAAGGGAATAAATACCAGAAATCCAAATTATCAAAAGTACTTCAACTGCAAAGCGGAAAAGTAGAATACACTTGCAATAAATGGAAAAGTATAACACAGAGAATAGCAGTGAGATCCACCAAAGACCGGGACCTTAGCCACCGGTGAATAGTGTTTAACTACTCCAGAAGATTTGAATGAATAGCAATGCAAATTATATATTAATCATCACAGTCAATTGAAATCACAATACGATCTCGTTGTTCATAACTAAGTTCTGTGAATTACAATTACAAATATTGAAGAAGTGAAAGATACATGATTCTCGAGAACTAGCTCTCCCTATCCCTTTATAGCTAAAAGGAAAGATAAATGTGATCCCTCAGGACCACGGGATCCTGAGGGATCCATGACAAAATGCTATCCTCGGACAATTCGTTTGTTCTTGCGCTAATCCTTACTGATTTGTCTTCCAACTTGACCGTATTTAATGCGTCTTATTTCCAGTGATTAGGTCCTGCTATTTCTTCTTGGGAGCAGCTATTGTTCCATCTGTTGTTTTCAGAATAAAGAGCAACGAGAATTATTTTGGACGGTTAAATCATATCAAGATCATTTTTCATTCATTCTTCATCAAAATTATTTCATTATATTATTATATCATGGCACAAGATGGATAAGGAAGAGGGAAAAGGACAATAATCAAGAGTAAATACATACCTATTGCAAGGCTCAACATACTCCCCTGCTTACCTTTTTCCATGTCCCCATGAAAAATAAATAATTCTTATGCAAAGAAGTTAAGGAGTAGACTAGAGAATATCTGTCTGTAATAGGCATGAGACCATGATGTCGTGCCAGGTTTGCAAAGGTTGCCTCTTCATGTCCTTCAGGTAAGTCATAGTTAGGTTGATACCCTTCATGAGGATACCAAATAATGGGGCTTCTAAAGTGACATCCCACCCAATAGGGTCCTTCTTTTAATATAAAATTGTTGTATGTGACTAACCATCTCGCAGAAGCTTTGAAATTTCCAAATTAAATGGTTCTCTTTCCTTAACATTGTTGCTTGAAACCATTCATCTCGTTTTAGATGCAACCAGTGATATTTCCTAAATGGAGAGGAAATATGATGTTCCTTTCTGCACGAATTCCTTATGTATGGGCGCTAAAATTTTAATCATGCCCTCCTATGTCATCAATCTTTTATGCTTAGTAAACAATTGTAGAGGGTGAGTAGGTTCACTTCTTACCCAAATATCTAAGCCGTTTTCCTGTCTTTGGAATGAATTATAAGCCTTCAACCACTTGAGTTGGTTGACTGCAAAAGAAATAAAATCTTGAAATTGAATATCTCCAATAAAAGGGATAGGATTCACATCCACTTCTTTATCTAATATGAAATTATGCAAATAAAATTCCCAAAGAATCCTTTGGACCTTTACTCCATGTGTATTACAACAATTTATAAAATCCTCTATTGTCTTCAGCTCAATTGGCTCACCGGCTCTAACATCTTTGATTTTTAACAATAAATATCATTCTAATAAGAACAAGGCATAGTTCGTAGCAGGAGATCGACAAGTCAAGATATCCGAATATAATGAACAAATGGTGTCCAAATGATCCCTAACACTGTTCATCTTAGTTTTCATCCTCTTCAGTTTTTCTTCTTCCTGTATAGCCCTATCAAAAGCCTCATTCTCTGCTAGGGCTAGTTCCCTCAATTGTTTTTGTAACTCTGGGTATTGCTGTAGGGAGACTTTTTGCTATTGATGTTGCTCTAAAGCAAGCTCAACTTGCGTCAGTTCTTCCCGAAGTTTTAAAATAATAGGTTAATTACTTGACAATAGGTCCTTGGATTGCCCTTCTGTCTGAGTGTCGATGTTGTGAGAGAATACCTCTTCAGTCTGTATTTCCTTATTATGGGAGGACCAACCCTCCATTTGAACAACCACATTTACCAAGTTTTTATGAAAATTAACCTGGGTGGCTATTGTTCGAGTGGGAGCGAGTTTGGTTTGAATTTCTATTGATTTATTCTCGCATATTCTTGTTTTTGTATCTACGGAGGTCACCTCAGGAGCGATGTTCTGAGTTTTATAGTTTTTAACTTCTCATCGTAGACTTTTGACAGTCTTCTGGAGCTTCTGGTATTTTGTCGCAGCTTCTTAAATTTTGCTTCGACTACTTGGATATTTTGAGGAGCGTCCGCTCCACTAACAGGTTTATCAATGGTTTCTAGGACAGCTTGTTGGTCATCAGGGCTGTATTCCAAAAGAACCATATCGCATGACTTATTTTCAGACTCGTGACTAAATTCTATGTCTGCAGAATTCTATTGGTTCTCATGGTTGTATTCCAACAGAATCGTGTCACCGGACTGGTTGTCGGATTCCTAAACAATTTCTATCTCCACGGCCTCTGGAGATGGCAGTGTTTCAATATGCCCAGAATTCTCTGGGACTTGTGTTTCCCTTATGCTGAGACCAAGTGGTTCTCTAGGTTGCATATATACATTAAGATTTTCCAGGACCTCGGCCATCCCTGTCTCAAAAACTTCCAAAGGATCATCTGGTACTGCTACAATTTCCAGTTGATTATTATAATTTTGTTCTTGTTCTCGTTCTAAATTGGCCTCTTCTTCAGGCTCTGATGCAGAATTGGATGCCTCTTCTTCAGGTTCATAATCTCTTATCCTAACTAGACTGGCTATCTCCGCAGGTTGGTTGCTTTCATCCCGAAGATTTGCAGACATCTTCTGGGCTAGTTCAATTCTTACATACCTCCTGTGTTTATGGGGTTGAAAATTTAAACGGGAAGTAATTTTTCTTTTCGAAACAGGGTTCTGCTGGCTTGTCTCCACAATTGCAGGATGTTGGATTACAGGGTTTTGCATGCCGGTTTTAGGGCTACCATGAAACCATCCATGGTTAAGTTGTATTGAACTGTGCTATGATTGGATGATTAATATAATCAATCCATGGTGACTTATTACAGCTTTCAAGGGGTCTAGCCTCCCTTATTCTAATCTGTGAGTATCATGAAGAATTTGATACAGAGCACCTGCCCAAGCCAAAGAATGTGGAAAATTGTCCACATGTTGTGGCCTGACAGGATGAAATTATTGCTGTGTGTTAAAATCTAGTTTATTAAGGAGGTCGATTTCACAACTAATTAGTTATTATTGCCTATCTTATTGATAAGATTTGTTATAACAGGTGTGGGTGAGCGCTACTAGATAGGAGTTTTATTTGTTAGAATTTTAAAATTAGAAGATTCCGTATCGATTAGTTAGGAGACAGTTGTAATAAAACGAAGAGATTTTTCTTCGTAGGGAGAGGAGAGTAAGTGTGCGGGTCGTTTGTTTTGGGCGAAAAGCTCCAATTAAATAAGAGGACTGTGTTTTTTTTGAATAAAACTGGAGATTGTTCTTTGTAAGAAGTCATCGAAACAAATCTCTGTTTTTTATTACTGTTGCTGTTGCTTATGAATAAAAAAAAATATTGTTTGTGCCAATGTGTGATGGTAATCTGTGTTATAAATGTAACAGATTTGATTCGTATCAATGGATTGCTGAACTGTGGTTTTAATTCAAATATCTGTGATATGTGTTAAGTTTTGTGCATGGAATCTTCCCACGGAGGATAATCAAGAAAACAGACTGCGTGGATTTCGGAACAATGCCGGATTTGGAATTTGTGATTCCTGAAATTTCGCCTCAAAATCCTGGAGGTTGTTAATTGCCAGTTGTAGAACGAATCAGATTGGATATGCATTAATTGGCAGTTGTGTATTGGATCACGGAAAAAAATGCAATTGACTTTGCCATATCGAATGGTGGATTCGTTATGAAACAGAATCTAGTGGCTTTCGATGCGTTGGGTTCGAATCACCATTTCGGGAGGAGTCAATCATTGATAGCGCCATTCCAAACCACGGCAGATTGAAAAAAAAACGCAAAGGGATGTAAGTTAATGGAGCAGAGCGAAGTTTTAATACCTTCTGTTCCAGACCAGCAAAGCTAAAACGTAAATCTACAGTGGGAAAGCGTTTCTGGGTATAGATGTATTGTATAAAATCGTTTTAACACAGATATAAAACGATTTAGTAATGTTTACGTTCTGGAAAATGCAATAGATTGCATTGGAATGTTTCAATCGATATATGGTTATTTTATTCGTTGGTTACTTTTAACACGAGAGAGTGTAAATGTTTTGGACAACATTTTGTGAAATTAGAATACAGCATAGATATGTTACCAATTGACAAGATTACCACCGGAGAGAATGCAACGTAAATATGTGGAAATGTTTTTATTTAAATCGGTGGTTTGTATCTATTAGAGAGTGAAAAAATAATTGGAAGAGGTTGCTTTGTATAACAAATGAAAGGTGAGTTCTCAATTTTAATTGAAGCAGGGTTTTCATTTGACATTCCGCATTCTTAGAGATAGCAGAGTTTTTCTATTTGAATCGATTGTAATCTAATTAGGATTGAGCACGAGTTCGGTGCATCAATTTTGGTATCGAGCCAAATCGGCGGTGTTTCGACAAAAGATACGCCAAGGAAGAGGGTTGGTCGAGGAATTGGTCGAGGGAGACCAGAAGTAAATGCAGTCTTGATAGAAGAAGTGCGAAGACTGCGTGAACGCATGGAGACAATGGGAACAGCCCAGAGAAGAGCACATGATGCGGGAGCTGAAAGTTCTTCAGAAGAATCTGAGGAAGATGTGGAAGCAGAAGAAGAGAATGAAAATGTTAAATTCATGAAGATGCTGGCGAAGGTTGGAAGCAAACCTAAAATAGAGATTCCTATGTATGAAGGGAGTCTAAATGCCGAGGAGCTCATGGATTGGATCAGATCCATAGACCAGTACTTCGATTATGAAGAGATTGAAGAAAACAAAAGGGTAAAATTTGCAGTCACTAGATTGAAAGGTCATGCAGCTATCTGGTGGGACGAGTTACAGACATCAAGAACGAGAAAGGGGAAATCTAAGATCAAGCAGTGGGATAAAATGGTAAGCAAACTGAAAGCCAAGTTTTTGCCTAAAGACTATCATTTGAATCTTTTTAAGCAGATGCAAAATTTGAAGCAGAAAGGAATGTCTGTTAAAGAATATAATGAAGAATTTTACAGGTTAAGCATCAGAACAGGGCATGTAGAAGATGATTTGGAGAAAGTAGCCAGATATGTTAATGGGCTAAGGTATGAGATCCAAGATGAGATTAGCCTGTTAAGTTTGAAAATTGTTGAAGATGCCTATCAAGCAAGTTTGAAAGCAGAAGAAAAACTGTTGCGCAAACAAAACCAGAGGAATAGAGGTAAGAATCCGGCAAAAGAAGGGGGAACATTTGAATCCAAATTTCAACACTCTCAGAATGAGGCAGGGAGTGTGAGCAATAAAGCACCACAAAGAGGAGATTCTGGCTGTGGAAGGTTCGTGCCGAGAGGCAGAGGCTGAGGAAGAGATGTCCGGTGCTTTGCATGTGGTGAATGGGGACATGTACAATGGGATTGTCCTCATCAGAGATCAGCAAATCAGTGCAACGTGAATGTTGCTGAAGCCAAGGAGGAGATTCCTCAACCTGAAGCTAAAGAGGAACCACCAGAAGCCGGAGAGTCCCTGTTACTGAAGAGGGTATTACTGGAAGAAGCTAAGGAAGCCAAAGAACCAGTTCAAAGGAAGACTTTATTCAGAACTGTATGTAAGTCTAAGGGTAAGTGTTGCAAATTGGTAATTGATAGCGGTAGTACTGACAACCCTGTTTCTACAGAAATGGTGGACAAGTTGAAGTTGGAGAGAACAGTACATCCCACTCCTTATAAAGTATCGTGGCTCCAGAAAGGCCATCAGATTTTTGTAACGGAACAATGTAAGGTTGATTTTCAAATTGGTACTTATAAAGATGTTGTTTTATGTGATATAATGCCGATGGATGTATGTCACATATTACTTGGAAGGCCCTAGCAGTTTGATCGAAATGCCATACATGATGGCAGAAAGACTTTTCCCCACTATTTTATACTACTATACTTTGAAAGATGGGAATAAGCATACTACGCCATTGAAAGGCAATGAAGTAAAAGTACTTGGAAAGCAGTGTTACGTTGATGAATAGAGAGGTCACAAACTGAGAAGATAGGAAGAATTAAGGAGATGCATTTTCTTGATGTTGGAAAACCCAAGGAAAATGCTGAAGCTGGAACACAAATGGAAAAGTTGATGGATAAAGGGAAAATCAGTGAAAATCTTAATCCATGTGCTGTGCCAACAATACTCAGTACGGAGAAAGAAGCTGAAGGGCGCATGAGTACAAATTCTCAAGCCTGATATAAAACCACCATCAGTTGAAGAATGAAGGTTTGGAGGAATATGCAGTCTCTAAAGAAGAGTTGAAATTAGATCCGAAGAAAATCAAAGCAGTTGTGAATTGGCTAACTCCTAGAAACATATTTGAAGGAGATTACAAAAGCAGATGGCAGGAATGTAGTAGCAAAAACAAACAACAAGCAGATATGAAGAGACGGAAAAAGGAATTCCAAACAAATGATTTAGTCATGTATTGCAGATTAGTGCTTATACAAAAAGCCAAAAGAAGAACCACAAGGAGACGCCATAACAGACGAAAGCCCAGAGCAGGAAAAAGGAAAAAGAAAGAACCAAAGAAAACCAAGAGTCAGAGTCACTATCAGTGTTTGGTCAAGTGGAAAGAGCAACCAATGGAAGATTCCAGTTGGTTGACAGAAGCTGAATTGCAGAGATATGGAGTAAGTCTTGAAAGTTTGAAGGACAAATCTTTTCTTCCCCGGGAGTCTAATGCAAGAGCATCGGACCTGGCCAGCAATGTGGAAAATTGTCAACATGTTGTGGCCTGACAGGATGAAATTATTTGCTGTGTGTCAAAATCCAGTTTATTCAGGAGGTCGATTTCACAACTAATTAGTTATTATTGCCTATCTTATTGATAAGATTTGTTATAACAGGTGTGGGTGAGCGCTACTAGATAGGAGTTTTATTTGTTAGAATTTTAAAATTAGAAGATTCTGTATCAATTAGTTAGTAGACAGTGTAATAAAAAACGAAGAGATTGTTCTTCGTGGGGAGGTAGAGTAAGTGTGGTGTGGTTGTTTTGTATGGGATAAAAGCTCTGTTTAATAAAGAAGACTGTGTTTTGAAGAAAACTGGAGATCGTTCTTGTGAAAAGTCATCAAAGCCAATCTCTGTTTTTATTACTGTTGTTTATGAATAAAAAATAGTATTTGCGCCAATGTGTGATAGGTAATCTGTGTTAAATGTAATAGATTTGGTTTGTGTTAATGGTATGCGGATAAATACGTTGACAGATCTCTGGATTAGTTCGAACTGTGGTTTCAAATTAAATGTCTGTGATATGTGTTAAATTTTGTGAGTGGAATCTTCCCACAGAGGATGATGAAAGCGTTGCATTGGATTTAGACGTCAGGATTGGAATTTGTGATTCACGAAATTAACCTAAAATCTGGAGGTTGTGGTACTAGTTGTAGAGCAGATCAGATTGAATTATGCATTAAGCGTGGTTATTATGGTAGGATCATGAAAAAAATGCAATTGAAACAGCATGAATAGTTCTTTGATATGAAAGCGAATGCATTAGGAGGTCAGTAGATCGTTGGGTTCGAATCACCATTTCGGGAGGAGTCAATCATTGACAGCGCCATTCCAAATCACGGCAGATTAAAAACAACGCAGATGGATCTAAGTTAATGGAGCAGAGCGAAGTTTTAGTACATCCTGTTCCAGACCAGCAAAGCTAAAACGTAAATCTACAGTGGGAAAGCGTTTCTGGGTATAGATGTATTGTATAAAATCGTTTTAACACAGATATAAAATGATTTAGTAATGTTTACGTTCTGGCAAATGCAATAGATTGCATTGGAATGTTTCAATCGATATATGGTTATTTTATTCGTTAATTGCAACACTAATAACGCAAATGGGCGTAAATGTTTTGGATAACATTTGTAACTTGCAAGAAATGCAACGCAGATGTGTTGCAATTGTCGGAATTGCACTAGAATGCAACGTAAATATGTGGAAATGTTTTTTTATTTAAAATCAGTGGTTTGTATCTATTAGAGAGTGCAAAAAGAATTGGAAGGGCTGCGCCCTGTTTAACAAATGAAAGAATTCAGTTCTCAATTTTAATTGAAACAGGGTTTTCATTTTGACATTCTGCATTCTTAGAGAAACAGAGTTTTTCTATTTGAATCAATTGTAATCTAATTGGATTGAGTATGGTTGTTTATGAATTTCCAAAAGAGATGGTAGATTAACAGTGATTTTTTTTGTTTCGGGACAGCTAATAGTTTAAGTTTTCGCAGTATTACCACATCTCGGTGTCCATCACAGGTAATTTATCTTTTGATAATTCTTGTTAATTATTTCCATGGTTCTGCCAGAAAATATGGTTGGATGCCTTTGCCTTTCTTGACTACTTGTTCACCTTCGTCTTTGAAAGTTTCCACTGCGTCTTGTAGCAATACATGTTTTTGTGACCATATAGTTCCTTCTGCTAACAACCCAGATAAATTAGCTATTACAGTGTCTATGACTGTAATTCTTCTATGTTTCACCATGGATTCCCCATTATACAGATGCTGTAGAAATTCAATGGCAATTTCCTGATTCGAGGCTTGAAATCTTGTGAGATAGGATATCCACCCTACATGGATCAGAATTTCCTTGGCTCTGTTGGATACCTCTAACACTAAAGGTTCATGTCACACTGTATTACCACCCATAATGCTTGAATTCTTCCTAATATTGCGAAGGATGAGTGTAATGGAAAAATGCAGCAATACTGAAAAAAGCATAGCAATACAGAAAAAAATAGCAACACTTAGCGATAGACCAACAAGTTGTTGTAACACCTAAGTGTAGTTGATATTAATTGTGTTATTTGAAGGATTGTTAAATTTCCACATGCCGCGTGATCATGGAATATCTTATCAGTCAATGAAATAATGACAACGCATCCACGAGTGTAATGTAAGTTCTCCCCCCCTTCAAAATGAGAGGTCGCCTACGACCGAATAGACAGGAAATGGATGTTCCGACGATAGGACATAAGGATGAAGGGTACAACAGTAAATGGAACAGAGTACATAAATAAATTACCAGACAATAAGATAGATGGTTAGAGTGAAATCGTGGTCTATAATCATAGTAAATGACAAGAGACAAGACACTTTAGTTGATGATAAGTTATGTGATAAGGAAAGAGGACAACAATATATACAACAGGAGTCTTTGCTGACGATATTCTAGCTATACACGATATGATTGAGTAAAAAAACATGAATGCATGCATAAATGTTCAAAGTAGGGAAGTGTTTAGAGGAAATAATCTCTCGGATAAAAAGATAAATGGGAAGAGAGTATTATAAGAATTATTGATTGAGGAAATAGAACTTCAATACCATAAGTAGAGCTTCTGTTGCCAACAAGCATCCATAGCCTCGACAGAGTTGCTTTTTAATCCATGTGAGCCAGGATATTTAATTTATAATTGAAAATTTTCATTGTTGTTTCTATAGAAGAGACCAGTGTGCTAGCGTGGAAACCAGATAGCCATACTTCCATTCACTGGGAAGTAGAAAAATTGAGCAGGCCGACTCGTGATGAGACCTATTGTTCCAAGGATTTTTTAGCCATCAATGGATCATAACCCTGGTGTGGTGGCCATAGTGGGAATGCCACATTGTTGCATCCTTATGAACATGGTAGGCTAGCTCTTAATGAGACCCCCTATCTTCTATTTGTAGATAAAATTTAGTTGTCATTACATATTTTTATGATAAATAGAGGGAGTCTCAGTACTCCTTCAAAGTAGGGATGGTGTAAGAATTTGAAGCATGTCAATAATAAGAAAAATTATACTGATAATCTAATTAATAATAGACAAACAGAATTATAACCAGGAAGAGTAGAACCAGCATGGTAAAGATGATCAATCAGTATCATATACAGTAGAAATCAGTACAGTAAAGTGAAATATAAATAATTGTGTCCCTTTCAATTGTTTTAAGTCTATCATCAAGAATTTGTCTTAATCAAAGATCATAACGTTAAAAATATTCACTTGCTTTAATAAAATCCATAATTCTTATCAGCATGAAGGTACTGTACTTCAGGACATAAAAGGAATCAAAGAAATGAGGATGAAATGAGCTAGGAATAAGTCCATAATAAGAAAGAGGTGTTTGTGAAATATATAAAAAAGGTGTTTTTCAGAACACACAAAAATTGTATAAGAAACGAAAGTGATTTTCCAAAATTGGAACAAAAAAAACAAAGGAGAGTGATGTTCCTAAGATGGAACAGCAAAATCAAAAAGTGTTGTTCCGAAGATGGAACAAAAAAATCAAAAAGTGTTGTTCCAAGGATGGAACAGTGCAAAAAAAAAAAAAAAAAAAAAAAGTGTTGTTCCGAAGATGGAACATCAAAATCAAAAAGTGTTGTTCCGAAAATGGAATAGCAAAACCAAAAATTTATGTTCCAAAGATAGAACAACAAAATCAGAAAGTGTTGTTCCGAAGATGGAACAAAAAAATAAGAAAGTGTTGTTCCGAAGATGGAATAGCAAAACCAAAAAGTGTTGTTCCGGAGATAGAATAGAAAAATCAAAAAGTGTTGTTCTGAAGATGGAACAACAAAGCCAAAAAGTGTTCTTCTGAAGATGGAACAACAAAATAAAAAATTGTTGTTCCAAAGATGGAACAACAAAATAAAAATGTGTTGTTTCGAAGATGAGATGGAACAACAAAATAAAAAAGTGTTGTTCCGAAGATGGAAGAACAAAACCAAAAAGTGATGTTCTGAAGATAGAACAACAAAATAAAAAATTTATGTTTCGAAGATGGAACAAAAAAATAGGCAGAGAAAAAAACAAATTGAATCAACAATCCTATTTACAATTTTTGTTTTTATTTTTTTATTATTTATTTAATTCTTTTTTTTAGAAAAAGAAATGAATTTTTACAAAGATGAAGTTGCCGAAGGATTATCTTCTACAGCTAAAACTTGCATGGTGGAGTCCTTGCGTATCTATTGACACAAATATTCTCTTGTGAGTGGTCTTTGGTAGAGGTGCACCCGATGCCCATTTTCTTTAATGGAAAAATTAGACCCATCAATGGTGGCCAAAGTAAGAGTGCCATTGTCATGTACTTCCTTTATTTCATAGGGACCTAACCACCTAGTCTAGAATTTACCAGGGAAGTCTTGAAACCTGGAATCATAGAGAAGTGCCCAGTCGCCCTCATGAAATGTATTTTTCTTGATCAGATACTCAAGCCATTTGGCTCTTTGTTGTTGAATAAGTGCAGTATGCTGCAGAGCCAAAAGATGGATTCCATGTAATTCATTTATTTGTTGTAATCTATTAATATGGGCTTCAGTTAAATCCAGTCCCACTTCCTGGGTTGTCCTTAGTGTTTGTATCTTAAACTGTATGGGAAAAATAGGTTCCTTACCAAATACCAGCTGATATGGAGAGTATCTAGTAGTGCTCCTCCAAGTTGTGCAATATTCCCACAAGGCTTCTCGCAGTCGAGTAGCACATTCTCATCTGTGCAATGAGACTGTCTTCGTTAGAATAACTTCAATTACTTTGTTGGTGATTTCTACCTGCCCGTTCGCTTGCAGGTGGTATGGAGAGGTAATTCTGTGAATAACATGATGATTTTTTTGTGTACCAACGATCTTGCGGCCTACAAATTGTGGCCCTCCATCAGTGATTACTTATCTGGGTAACCCACATTGTACAAAAATTTCTAAAATAAAGTTTATCACAGTTTCTTCTGTGGCTCTTGGTAATGCTACTGATTCTACCCACTTAGTTACGTATTCTGTTGCAACCAATATATATGATTTCTGGTTGGATGATGGGTTGATTGGCCCAACAAAATCTAATGCCCAATTCTCAAAAGGTTCTATAACCAGATGTGGATGCAGGGGAATCTCATTATATTGACTAGGGCGTCCCATTATTTGACAACTATCGCAGGCCTGAACAAATTTCTTAGCATCCTTAAAAATCATGGGCTAGTAGTAGCCCATTTGTAAAATTTTCTGTCCAGCTCTCCGGTTTGCAAAATGTCCACCACAAGGTCCATCGTGGCAAGATTTTAAGATATCATAAATTTCATCTTCCTTGATACACCTGTGGATGTGCATATCAGCCCCTGTGTGAAAAAGGTATCCTCCAATCCAGGAGAACTGAGTGTTGTGCCCTACTATCGATTTCCTTTCTCTAGGTGTCAGATGTTTAGGTAGTTTTCCCACTGCTAAATAATTCTCCACATCTGTGTACCATGGCATTTTCATGGTTACAGCAAACAAGTGTTCATCCGGAAACTAGTCCTCAACTGTTATTGTGTCATCTATTCTTAGCACTCAAGAGAGGAAATCTTCCAGAAGGTTTTCCTTCCCTGGTCGATCCCTTATCGTTATATCAAATTCCTACAAAATTAGAAACCAACATGTCACTCTTCCATTCACAATGGGTTTATTAGCTAAGTATTTGATAGAAAAGTGATCCGTATACAGAATTAAAGGGTATCCAGTTATATAGTGTCTGAATTTGTTAATAGCATAAATAACAGCTAAAAAATCCTTCTCTGTTACTATGTAATTCAATTCAGCAAGGGTTAATTTTTTTCTAATGTAATATATAGCGTATGGTTTCTTGTCTTCTTCTTGGCCAAGAACTGCTCCAATGGCTGTGTCTGATGCACTTGATGAAATCTGGAATGGTATATCCCAGTTTGGGCCTTGTAATACTGGTGTTGTCGATACTAGCTGTTTTAAATCTGTAAAGGCAGTGTCACATTTTTCAGTCCATACGAAATCACTATTTCCTGTTAAGGCATATAATGGTGCAGCAATCTATGAAAAATTCTTGATAAATCTAGGATAATATCCAGCAAATCCTATAAAACTACGCACCTATGTTTGGGTGCAGGGAGTAGCTAGTAAGAGAATTACGTGTATTTTTGCTGGATCTACATTAATTCCAGTTGCTGAAATATAATGACCCAAGATCAGGTCTTCTGTCATCATCATATGGAACTTTTCATGACTTAAACATAGGCTGGTAGCAATACACCATTCCAAAACTTTTTCCAATGTCTATAATGCTTGCTCGAATTCATGTGTTGGCAATATGATGCAATGTGTTGTCCTTGATGGCAACCTACTTGATGGAAACTGACTTGATGAGTTTATCAATGATGTAAATCTAATGTATCTACAAGCAGCTCAGAAGTAGCAGAGAAAGAAATTTCAGTAAGTTCCAAAGAAATGATAAATAAGACATGTCACAAAGCATACGCGGGTTTGTAAAGGTGAAGTAGCGTATGTACGCAAAAAATTACGTGCCAAGTAGCGTATGCTTATTTGCGCTCTAAATTCATAAAACCAAGGGATTTAAACATGGTATTGACCCATTGTATTGAGCGCTGGAATATCTATTGGATCTCGTCCAGGAATACCATTAGTAGTTGAGTGGTTTTGACTCATGGTATTGACAAAGGCTAAATCTATTTAAGGAGAAGAAGATCATAGTGCAATGTGTGCATGTGTCTGAGTTTTAATGAATACTTCACTCTGAAGTATATCTGCATGGTGGAACTCTGTTCTTAATTGATAGATCTGAATCTAAGATGTACCTATGGATATGATGAAGGTTCAAGATCTCTAGATCTAGAAATGATGAATCTCTAGGATGATCTGAAAAGAAATGATGAAGACCTGGCGCAATTCTGATGAAGAAATTGAAGAAATCTGGGTAAGTTTATAGATCTGGTATGTTCTGCAAATTCTATCTTTTATAGATCTATACGCAGGTTCGTTTCATGAAAAGCGCGTGTATACGCAGTTCCTCTTCAAGAAAAGTGCGTATGGTAGTCAGGGTTTCTAAAAATAAAAATGCACTGAAGTATACGCAGGTTCATCTTTGTGAAAGCGCGTATATACGCAGGTTTAGTGAAATAAAAGCGAGCATGGAATCTAGGGTTTTGCTGAAGTATGTGGAATGAAATGTCTAATCTGTTTTGTTGTTTTACTGCTATCTGTCAATGATGTATTCATACAGATCTGGGTTGTTTAAAGGTTGATTGTGCTGCTGATTATTTTGATTAAAGATCAAGTTGTTGTTTGATTGGTTGATGATTCAATGACTAAATTTATGAGGGAAGAATGACTTTATAAACAATTCTGTATGGTTGATAGATTGTCTGAACAGAAATCTGAGTTTAGATCTGAATATGAGTCTGAACTAATTTTGAAAGAAAGCATAAACTGAAGAATACGCTAGTTGGTGAAAAGGAAAGTGCGTGCATACGTGGAAATGGTGAAGAAAAGTCGCGTATACAAAGTTACTATACACTGAAGCATATGCAGGTTGGAGTGAATAAATGTGCGTATATATGTGGGTTACATAAAGGAAAATAGTGTATGATGTTTAAATTAATGAATGTTCAGGGTTGACTTTACATCTACATATCTATTCTGAAGTCTGGGTCATCTCTGATATTCTGGTTGCAGTGGTATCACTATTATGTTTGAATTATTGGGAAAAGTATACTTGTTGATAAGTGAAGGGTTGTGTTGAAGCTGTTTGATCTAGTTTGAAAATTGATGAAAAATGGTCTACAGTGGTGCTGAGAGTCGAAGCCCTCAGAAAGGGGGTAGCAGCTCCCTTCCAGTGGTAGCTGGTAAACGAGAGCAGGGGGTAGTATCTCCCTTCCAGGAGAGGCTGGTAAACGAGAGCAGGGGGTTGTAGCTCCCTTTCAGGAGAGGCTGGTAAATGAGAGAAGGTTCTAGCCTTCTGCAGGTGGGTGCCTGCGTGCTGGTATGAGTCTGCGCCAGCACAATGTTGTAAGATGTTTTATTTATAATAAATATTGAAGACTGAGACGACGACAGTAGTGGTTTTCTCTCGAATTGGGTTTCCACCTTAAATCCTGGTGTTCATGTCTGATGATTTATTCTGTTCTTACTACACATGTTTACTGCTTACTAAACATCTAATGAATGAATGATGCAATGATCTAAGTAAAGAATTATCTGCATAATGAGATCTCTAGTAATACGCGAGTTTAATTGAGGATATCTGCGTGTATACGCGACTTGGGTTCAGTAAAGTACTGTATGGGTTTTAGAGAAAGAAAGAAGTAAAAAGTTTGCAGTCTGCACTAAATACTGATTCACCCCCCCCCTCTCAGTACTTCTCCCAACAATTGGTATCAGAGCAGGTCCTTCTGGAAAAGCTTAGCTGCTAGAAGGAAGATCGAGCAAGATGAGCAATCAAGAAGGAATAGCATCTATCAGGCCTCCGCTCTTTAATGGAAACAATTTAATCTTCTGGAAAACAAGGATGAGATCCTATCTTCAGTCTCTAGGAGCAGATGTATGGGCCATTGTTGAAGGAGGATATCAATATCCAGCCGCAGTACCAACAGATCCGACAGAAAAGAAGAATTATGAATCAAATGAAAAGGCAGTCAATGCTCTAACGGGAAGTATGAATGAATCTGAATTTTTCAAACTCATGCAGTTGAATACAACAAAGGAAATATGGGACAAAATCATTCTAAGTTATGAAGGTGATGCAAAGGTAAAAAGTGCAAAACTCCAAACTCTCAGAATTGAATATGAAAATTTGAAGATGCATAGTGATGAGAGTATTGCCAGTTTATTTTTACATCTTGATGATGTTGTAAATCGTATGAGAAATATGGGAGAAACAATAACCGAATCTACTTTGGTTGAGAAAATTTTAAGATCTCTAACGGAAAAATTTGAGTCAAAAGTTTCTGCTCTTGAAGAAAAACAGGATCTTCAAAATCTTACAGTGGTGCAACTTCATGGCATACTAACTGCTTATGAAATGAGAAGAGGAGGACCATCTGAAGTCAAATAAGCCGTCTTTAGAGCTTCTACAAAAGGGAAAGAATTACAAGAAGTAGAAGGATCAGGATATATCTCAGAAGAAGATGAGGTAAATTTTGTAAAGAAACTTCAACTTGGCACAGGACGATTCAGAGGTAAGCTTCCTTTCAAATGTTTTGATTGTGGTAGAGTTGGTCATTATGCTGCTAAGTGTCCCTATAAAGAAACACCTACAAAAGGGAAGGAAGTAGAAAGAAGGAATAAGAACTGGTCTAGCTCTAGAAAAAGTTACTATACTCATGAAGACAGTGATGGGTTATCTGATAGTGAGGAAGAATGTGAACAAGATCTTAGACTTCTCATGGCATTTGAAAAAGAATCTAGAGAAGAAAAGGATACTTTTATGGATTCTCTAGAGGACAATGATTTTCTTGATGAAAACAATCAACTCAAAATATGCTTAGAAGAAAGTAAAATAATCATAGAAAATCTGAAAAATTAGATTGAAAATGAGAAGAAACACAAGGAGAAATTAGAATGTGAAGTGGTAAGTTTAAGAAAAGAACTTGAGAAAGTAAAGAATCTGAATCTTAGATTTTCTAAAGGATCTGAAACCTTAGATGAGATTATCAAGGTACAACGTTCTCCTCTTATAAACACAGGTCTTGGATATATCGGAGAATCTTCTCAGGCTTCAACACCAAATTATCTAAAAGTAGCTACAGCTGGTTTACAACATTCTGCCACTCGGCAAGGGAATAAAGAATATTTACAGGTAAAGCATGATCATCTCAATTCAAAGAACACTAACAGGAATATCTTTCAAGCAAACACCAATCAATAGGTAAATTCAAGTAGAAGATTTCATGATCGCAGAAATTTCTTCTTCAATGGACAATGTTTCTCATGTCACAATTTTGGTCATAAAGCGGTTCAATGTGTTGCATATAAAACCATCATGACAAGAGAAGAAAGAAAGAAAAGAATTGATATTGAAACAAATAAGAATACCTATAACAACTTTTCTCCTCTTCTAAATGAATTTGAATGTGCTTATTGCAATAACTTTGGCCATAAAGAATCTGAATGCAGGAGCAAAGTTCAGCCAAAAGAGAATTTTCCTTCAAGCTCCAAAGTATGGAAAAAGAAGGAATTACAGGTTGAAAATTGTGGCATAGCGTTATTTGCAGAAGGTGAAGAAAATCAATGGTACATTGATAGTGGATGCTCAAGACACATGACAGGTGACAAAAACAAACTTCTTGCATATAATGCTCTAGAAAAAGAAAACAAGGTTACATTCGGAAATGATACTCCTGCGGTAATTAAGGGAAAAGGGTCTTTTTTTCTAAAAGAAAAGGTGAAAGCTAATGATGTGATGTATGTGGATGGATTAAGGCATAACCTGTTAAGTGTAAGTCAAATGTGTGATCAAGGAACTAAAGTTGGATTTAGTTCAAAAGAATGTGTGGTACGTGATCTTGATATAGGTAAAACAATTTTAAAAGGAAAAAGAACTCCAAGCAACCTGTATGTTTTGAAGAACTGCAAAGAACAATGTTACTTGAGTAAATCTTCAGAAAACTGGCTATGGCATAGAAGGTTGGGGCATCTGAGCTTCTCTCAGATCAACAAATCAAGCAGACTTAAAGATGTTCATGATCTTCCCAATATTACTCTACCTGAAAATATCATATGCAAATCTTGCCAATTCGGTAAGCAAACCAGAGTACAATTTAATGCCAAGGAAGGATCATCAAGTAAGCCTCTTGAACTCATTCATACTGACATATGTGGACCTATGAGGAAAAAGTCACCACGTGGTGAACAATACTACATCTTATTTATTGATGATTTTTCTAGAATGTGTTGGATTGGGTTGCTTAAACACAAAGATGAAGCATTTGAGAAATTTCAGATCTTCAAGGCTCTGGTTGAAAATGAACTAGATCTAAAAATCAAATTTCTTAGATCTGATCGAGGAGGAGAATATACTTCAGATGAATTCCTTGAATTTTGTGAACAACATGGCATAAAAAGACAGTTCACTGTAGAAGGAACTCCACAACAAAATGGTGTAGTAGAAAGAATGAATAGAATAGTTCAACAAATGGCTAGAGCTATGCTTGATGATTCTGGAACACCTGACACATTTTGGGGAGAAGCAACACATGCAGTGGTAAATATTCTTAACAAGGCACATGTTCGAGTAAATAGTGATAAAACTCCATATGAAGTCTGGTATGGTAATCCTCCCACTGTGAAGCATTTTAGAGTTTTTGGAAGTAGATGCTTTATCAAAAATAACGATGAAAAACTTGGCAAGTTTGAACCTAGAGCAGATGAAGGAATACTTCTTGGTTACTCCTCTAGGATTAGGGCATATAAATGTTACAATAAAAGACTTCGGAAGATTGTTGAATGTATTGATGTTGTTATTGATGAGTCTCCTGCAGCTCCAAAAGAAGAAAACTAAACAATAGATGAAGATGATGATGACATATATCCTTCTACATATAATAGGAATGATATAGACAGTGAACCCAATGAAGAACTCAAAGATGATTTATCTGAAAAAGCTCCATCCAGATATGTTCAAAAGAATCATCCAGAATCTCAAATTTTGGGAGAAAAGGGATCAAGTGTACAAACAACAATGAATCTTGTGGGATCTTCTAGCTATATGGCATTTCTATCATCTATTGAACCACAAAATGTCAATAAAGCCAGCAAAGATGAATGTTGGATTCAAGCCATGAATAAAGAGCTTGATCAAATTGAAAAAGAAATCATTGTGGGACTATAATTAAGACCTGATGACAAAATACTGCTGTTCAACATATTCAAAATAAGTTAAATGAAGGGATGTTATAAGAAATAAAGCTAGACTTGTTTGCAAGGGTATGCTCAACATAGAGGTATGGGATTTCTGAAGATATCTTTGCCTGTAGCTTGTGACTTGTAAACCATACAAGAATTGTTTTTTTATTTTTTTCAGCTTCCACGTATCAAAGTCATCAAATGGATGTTAAATCTGCTTTCCTCAATGGTGACCTAGAAGAAGAGGTTTATATAGAACAACCAGAAGGCTTCATTTTGGGAAATGATGAAAAACTTGTTTGTAAACTTAAAAAAGGCTCTATATGGTCTCAAACAAGCTCCAAGGGCATGGTATTATAGTCTTGACAAATATCTTCATGAACAAGGATTTTCAAAGGGGTCTGCTAATAGAAACTTATACAAAAAAACTGAAAATGATAAACCATTGATTGTGGTTGTATATGTTGATGATATCATCTTTGGAAGTAATGAAGAATATATGAGTCAAAAATTTGCTTCTGATATGCAGCAAGAATTTGAAATGTATTTACTTGGGGAACTAACATTCTTTCTTGGCTTGCAAGTGCAACAAGTAACAGATGGCATATTCTTATCACAAGCAAAATATCTTAAGCAAATCTTGAAGAAATATGGCATGGAAGATTGCAAACCTGTAAGTACACCAATGATAACCGGATGTAATCTCAGTTCTAATGATGATTCCCCCACGGTGAATCAACCAGAATACAGATCTATGATAGGAAGTCTACTTTATCTCACTGGGACAAGACCAGACATCATGCATGCAGTTGGGATTGTTGGACGATTCCAAGCTAATCCAAAGGAGTCTCATCTTCAAGCTGTGAAAAGAATATTCAAATATCTACAAGGAACTCAAGACTTTGGACTATGGTATCCAAAGAATGCCGATCTTACTCTTCATGCATACACTGATGCAGATTGGGCTGGAAGTGTTGATGATCGGAAAAGCACTAGTGGTGGTGCATTCTATATGGGGCCCCTGTTAGTATCTTGGTTTAGCAAGAAGCAAAATTCTATTGCCTTATCAACAGCTGAAGCAGAGTATGTAGCTGCCGCATCTTGTTGCACTCAACTCCTATGGATGATGCAAACCTTGCAAGATTTTCAAATCAAATGTACAACTCCTATCTCCATTATATGAGAACACAAGTGCTATCTAAACCAATCAAGAATCCCCGTGAGGTATCTTATAACTTCCAAACATTCCCGTCAAGTACTTCCATGAAACAAGTTCTTGAAAAAAGGTAAAGTTGGAGAAGTTCTCCTCCAAAGAATAAAAGTTGCTGATATATTTACCAAACTCGCTTCACAGAAGCGTCTCCAAGATCCTTGCATGCGCTAGAGAGCCTCGCCATGGCAGACCGATCTCGCGAAATGCGTAAGATTAAATTGGCACATGTTTCTTAAAAGACTAGTCTATAAAATACGTCTATTTTATACGTATAGTCACTTTATGGGTGATTTCTGACAAATTTTTCTGGGTTAGCATTCTTCAGCACAGCTGTGGTGCTGTTGGGTATCTCTGATGATGTTTCAGCTCTCATATTTCTGTTTCATTCTCTGATATTTGATGCAGATGCCTTGATGATTTGCTGTTGAAAGTGTTCAGGATGCACAAGCTAAGGGGGAGATGAAGGAGTGAAATGGCTCAAGAACAAGTGTACAAGTTCAGGGGGAGCATTAGCCTTGTTGAGAATTATGCATTGTTGGCATTATGATGGTTCTAAAATATGATATCTCTCTTGAGGTCTTTTTGGTATTTGTTATGAAAGGTCATTGTTGTAATTTGATAAAAAGGTCATGTTGAGACCTATGATGTAAATTGTTTTATTAAGTCATGTAAGGACTTCTTGAAATTTGTAAACCCACTTGGTTGGGTAGTTGAGTCAAAAATTGTAAACCCACTTGGTTGGATCATTGATGTAAGTATGATTACTTGGTGATAGGAAAGGTCATAGAGTCATGTACTTCATTGAAAAATATGTTTGAAGATTCAGCATGAACTCAGGGGGAGCATGGTAACTTCAGTGCACATCATATCTATAGAGCTCTTCTTTCTACATGAGAAGAAAAACTTTGTTTTGGTTTGGATCTGCCCTTTGCCCTTGATGTCAAAGGGGGAGAGTATCATAGTGTTTGCATAATGGTTATATTCAATGTATCTATCTGTTGTGGTGATCAAACACCATCATGGTTGCCATCAAGTCCAAAGGGGGAGATTGTTGGTAATATGATGCAATGTGTTGTCCTTGATGGCAACCTACTTGATGGAAACTAACTTGATGAGTTTATTAATGATGTAAATCTGATATATCTACAAGCGGCTCAGAAGTAGCAGAGAAAGAAATTTCAGTAAGTGCCAGAGAAATGATAAATAAGACATGTCACAAAGCATACGCGGGTTTGTAAAGGTGAAGTAGCGTATGTACGTGAAAAAGTACGTGCCAAGTAGCGTATGCCTATTTTCGCTCTAAATTAATAAAAACCAAGGGATTTTACCATGGTATTGATCCATTGTATTGAGCGCTGGAATATCTATTTGATCCCATCCAGGAATACCATTAGTAGTTGAGTGGTTTTGACTCATGGTATTGACAAAGGCTAAATCTATTTAAGGAGAAGAAGATCATAGTGCAATGTGTGCATGTGTCTAGGTTTTAATGAATTCTTCACTCTGAAGTATATCTGCATGGTGGAACTCTGTTCTTAATTGATAGATCTGAGTCTAAGATGCACCTATGGATATGATGAAGGTTCAAGATCTCTAGATCTAGAAATGATGAATCTCTAGGATGATCTGAAAAGAAATGATGAAGACCTGGCGCAAGTATGATGAAGAAATTGAAGAAATCTGGGTAAGTTTATAGATCTGGTATGTTCTGCAAAGTCTATCTTTTATAGATCTATATGCAGGTTCGTTTCATGAAAAGCACGTGTATACGCGGTTCCTCTTAAAGAAAAGCACGTATGGCAGTCAGGGTTTCTAAAAATAAAATGCATTGAAGTATACGCAGGTTCGTATTTGTGAAAGCACGTATATACGCAGGTTCAGTGAAATAAAAGCGCGTATGGAATCTAGGGCTTTGCTGAAGTATGTGGAATGAAATGTCTGATCTGTTTTGTTGTTTTACTGCTATCTGTCAATGATGTATTCATATAGATCTGGGTTGTTTAAAGGTTGATTGTGCTGCTGATTATTTTGATTAAAGACCAAGTTTTTGGTTGATTTGTTGATGATTCAATGACTAAATTGATGAAGGAAGAATGACTGTATAAACAGTCTTGTATGGTTGATAGATTGTCTGAACAGAAATCTGATTTCAGATCTGAATACGAGTCTGAACTAATTCTGAAAGAAAGCATACACAGAAGAATATGCTAGTTGGTGAAAAGGAATGCGCGTGCATACATGGAAATGGTGAAGAAAAGTCGCGTATACAAAGTTACTATACACTGAAGCATACGCAGGTTGGAGTGAATAAAGGCGCGTATATACGTGGGTTACATAAAGGAAAATAGCGTATGATGTTTAAATTAATGAATGTTCAGGGTTGAGTTTACATCTGCATATCTATTCTGAAGTCTGGGTTATCTTTGATATTCTGGTTGCAGTGGTCTCACTATTATGTTTGAAGTATTGGGCAAAGTATATTTGTTGATAAGTGAAGGGTTGTGTTGAAGCTGTTTGATCCAGTTTAAAAATTGATGAAAAGTGGTTTGCATTGGTGCTAAGGGTCGAAGCCTTCAGAAAGGGGGTAGCAGCTCACTTCCAGTGGTAGCTGGTAAACGAGAGCAGGGGGTAGTAGCTCCCTTCCAGGAGAGGCTGGTAAACGACAACAGGGGGTTGTAGCTCCCTTCCATGAGAGGCTGGTAAACGAGAGAAGGTTGTAGCCTTCTACAGGTGGGTGCCTCCATGCTGGTATGAGTCTGCGTCAGCACAATGTTGTAAGATGTTTTCTTTATAATAAATATTGAAGATTGAGACGATGGCAGCGATGGTTTTCTCCCGAATTGGGTTTCCACCTTAAATCCTGATGTTCATGTGTGTTGCTTATGTGTGATGATTTATTCTGTTCTTACTACACATGTTTACTGCTTACTAAACATCTAATGAATGAATGATGCAATGATCTAAGTAAAGAATTATCTGCATAATGAGATCTCTAGTAATACGCGAGTTTAATTGAGGATATCCACGTGTATACACGACTTGGGTTCAGTAAAGTAGCGTATGGGTTTTAGAGAAAGAAAGAAGTAAAAAGTTTTCATTCAGCACTAAATACTGATTCCCCCCCCCCCCCTCTCAGTATTTCTCCCAACATCATGTCCATAGGGTGTGAAATCATCCATGTATACTTTTAATCATTCATTTATCAAGTCTGCAAAAATACTGAGTATGGCTCTTTGGAATGTGGTAGGTGCATTGCACAATCCAAAAGGTAATACCCTATAAGCGAATGTTCCCCATGGATAGGTAAACATAGTCTTATCCTGGTCTTCAGGGGCAATCTGAATTTGGTTGTAGCCACCGAAACCATCCAGGAAAGAAAAAACTTTCTTCCCTGCCAGTGTATCTAGCACCTGATCAATAAATGGAAGGGGAAAATAGTCTTTTTGCATTGCCTTGTTGAGTTCTATATAGTCAATGCATATTTTCCATTTCCCATTCTTTTTTGGAACCAAAACTAATGGAAAAACCCATTTACTATCAGATATAGGATAGATAAAATTCACATCTAACAATTTTTGAAGTTCTTCTTTAACAATATATTTTAGGTGAGGATTTATTATACGTTGAGGTTGTCGAATGGTTCTTGCATCTTTTTTAGTGTATTTTTTATGCATGCATAGCCGAGGGTCAATCCCTTTCATATCTGAGTAATCCCAAGCGAAAGCCCCTTTATTTTTCCTAAGGATTTGAATAAGTTTCTGTTGCTCGTCATCACTCAGATTACTGTTAATGTTCAAGATCTTCCATGGCTCAATTTTGATAGGCTCTCTATTATAAAAAGTGGTTGTTGGTATTGTTTGGTCATTGATATCTCTCAGGGGATATTCTTCGATTTCATTGTCAATGAATTCTTTAATCATGTGGCATTTAGAACTTGATACTGTGGTAGGATGATTGATAAAAGTATGAATGGCATCGTCTTCAGTTTGGTTTTTGAATTCAAGGGCATCTACCATAGTCAATGGTGACCAAATATTTTGTTAAGTATGTTGCAGGTTGCTTCCTGGTTTTCATAATGGTCAAGCTTGGCTGAGAAGGAGGGTATAAAGCTAAATTTTTCACATCATTCCCCCTGGTTATAGTCATACTGCTTGTCTGGCAACTGATATAAGCATTAACAGTCGCTAGCCAAGGCCTTACTAATATTAAGGGATGTCCATCTAGCTGGTTCCTAGGGTTAATAATCAAAAAATTCGTCGGGTATTCCCAAGTGTCTAAAGAGACCATCACATCTTGTAATGTTCCTTCTGGTCTAATGACTGAGTGATCAGCTAGTTCCAGTAAGGTAGTTGTTGGTTCCAAGGCTGTGATGCCAATAATGTTGCAAGTTGTAGTGGTGAGAATATTAATGGATGCCCCTAAGTCAACTAAATCATTGGGAAACGAATGTTCATTTATCTGGACTATGACAATGGGGTTTCCAGGATCCTCATATTTTACAGGAGTCTCTTTTCCTAGTAATAAATCAGACAAAGTCCCCACAACATGAAAAGTTGGGGTTATTTTTGTTTTCCTCAAAGACTTCCTTATACAAAATTCTTTAATATTTTTGGCATCTATTGGAATATATTGGATAGCTTGGAGGAGGTGAATTTTTATACAAATATTCTTAAGTTGACCCAGAATATCAAAGTTAGGATATTCAATCGGGCATGGTATCAACAATCTTTATGGGAATGGGGGGGAAGCGGTTATGATTTGTTCAGGACTTTTTTTGTCTGACTGTATCTTCCCCTTGTTTTGTTTCTTGATCATCTACAGTCAGATGATTATTTTTGTGCGGTTCTTCAGGTTGAAAATCTTTATCCTTATCTAGAGTGATTATGCATCTAGATCTCAACTTAATTTCGTCACATTCTTTCAACTCATCTTCAGGGTCCAGACCCTCAATGATTTGTATTGACTGAACTCATCTATTGTTAGGATTTGGGTTGGGTTGAGCTGGAAGTTGCAGTCATATATTAGATTGAGGTTTTTGCTGCAACGTGTAAGGTGCTGGTAAAGTTGGTTGAGCTAAAGGAACTATCCCCATAGGTTGGTTCATATATCTTTGCCAATTTTATTGCCAGTTCTGATTTTGTGAGGTGGAAGGGGGCCATTGGGAAGAATAAAGGGTTGTTCTACCAGAATGGTGGCGGGTAAGGGGAATTTGGCCAATTATTATAATTTTGATTTGACCAATTGAGCGATGGTCGCATAAAAAATTCTTGAGGTGGAAAAAAATGTGGCTGATTCTACCATGCTTCCCTTGAATATTGCTGAGAATTATATTGCGAGGGAGGAAATAACGAAGATGGATCGGTAGGCATACCTGTCTAACGTGCTTATCATTGACAACGCTAGTTCAACAGATATACTGGTTCCACTTCTTCTTCCGCTTCCTTAAAGACTGCTTTTAATCCTGGGAGTGATGGGAAAATTTCTGTGGCGTGTTCTTTACTGCATATGGCACATGTCCGTATCATATCTAGGGGGCATTCTTTATGACTGTGCTTATGTCTGTAATGGTGGTAGAAAATAGCCAAGTTATGTTCTGTTATAGCCTGCTTTTGCTTAGCTTGCATGACATCCAATTGTTTCATTAGGGTCCCGAGGATATGATTCTTGAAATCCTCCAACAAACTGTCAATTTCGCTTCATGTAATGCTTCCTCTAGAGGCTTTGCTATCTCTAGGGCTTGCATCACGTCCGACTGGTTTCAGCCTTGTACTACCCCTGGAACACTTGATGCACAAATCTATAATATTGTTATAGTTTTCTTGATAAATTTCACCCTTACCCATTATAATTAGTGTCTCTACCAATTGGTCTTTCATACCTTTGATCATCGTGGTTTTTAGAAAATTATCAGGAAGATTTGTGCAAGGAGATATTTGGAGATTATATTGGAAATGCTCTACATATTCTTCCAGAGTCTCGCTAGGCTTAGCTACGATTTGAAAGATTTAATATTTTAGTTATCTAGTTTGGCAATAATCTTGGTATTTTTTAAGGAAAGATGTTTTCATTTAGTCCCAATCATTGATGGTGCCTATACCGAGTTCCATGAACCAACGCAGAGCTGCTCCCTTCAGAGTAGAGGGGAATAGCTTCAGTTTATAGGGGTCAGTAGTGTAGTCATAACCCCTGCATAAGACATCAAATTCGAAAAGGAATGCATCGAGATCTTCTGAAGTTAGCCCATGAAAGGTAGGAATTTTCTGCAATGGTATAGCCTTCATGGGGGCATTGACAGCTATGTCAACAATAGGGTATTGCAATGTAGAAGTTTGAGGTTGTTGGTTATTAGCCATTTGGTCAAAAACATGCCAATATTCTTTAGGGATCTCTGGAGCTGGAGAGTTATTCCTAGGCTGTCCACAAGAGTCTCGAATGGTTCTAGTAGCACTTCCTTGATCTAGAATACTGGGTGTGCTCTGCTCAGTAACTACTTCAGGAGATCTAGGTTTTCATAATTTAATTTCAAGATTTCATGTTTCTCCTTCTCCTTCACAGAGGTTGCAAGAATTTCCTTCTTGTGAAGGGCGAGCTTGTGAATTATCAGTATCTCGAAAACTCTGCTCAATCCCTTCAGTCTTACTATGAATCTCAGCGTTAGCTACATATGGTGATCCTACGGCTTGAAGGAATTCAGTAGGATGTCTGGCAGCAATAATTCAAGGTCCTACTGATGACTGAGACTTAGTTTTTCTTAAAATTTTATCGATAAAAGTTGATGGTCCAAGGGTCACCAGTCCCTTAGATTTTTTAGGTTTAAAAGGAGGAATTTTGTCTTTTTCATGTCTTTCCTTCTTAGTCATTCATGCAGAAGTACAAACATTCATTCCTACCTTAAACTCCTATGGAATTTTGCTAGAAAGCGGGTGGATGAGCAAGAATTTTTCTCGTTCCCTACGCAGGTTCTTACCTTCCATTTTAATACCCAATTCTCCCTCAATAGAAAAAAACATCAATCATACATTAATATTTACAGAGTGGCAACACGCTCCCCAGCAACTGCGCCAAAATGTTGGGTGCTAACAGGTGTCTTTAAAAACTCCTAATTGCCCCACATAAATTATCAACCTAGATAAGTCCTTTTATCTCAAGTGTGTACACAATATGTGCAAGCTATACATACAAAGATCAATGATGAAATAAATCGTTTCATATAGATGCAATCATAAATCTTGAAGCTTTAAAGAAAGTGATTCATTTAAGCATTATAACCCAAAACTGTGATTCATTCTTAATTCAACTAATTCCAATGACAATAAACCGAGAGCACTGAAGCATTAACCAAGCTCTCTCAGCTGGATTTGAACTATTGAACATAAGGAAAGTATTGGAAATAATTGTTTGTGCTTTGAGTAATCAAAACCAATTCTTTTAGCTAGCAACTAATTCATTAAGGAAATAAATTGGACTTGTGTATTCAAGGGAATAAATACCAGAAATCCGAATTATCAAAATTACTTCAACTGCAAAGCAGAAAAGTAGAATATACTTGCAATAAATGGAAAAGTATAACATAGGGAACAATAGTGAGATCCACCAGAGACTGGGCCCTTAGCCACCAGGGAATACTGCTTAAATACTCCAAAATATTTGAATGACAAACAACGCGAATTATATATTAATCATCACAGTCAATTGACATCACAATACGATCTCGTTATTCAGAACTAAGTTCTGTGAATTAAAATTACAAATTATGCAGAATCGAAAGATACATGATTCCCAAGAACTAGCTCTCCCTATCCCTTTATAGCTAAAAGGAAAGATAAATGTGATGGGATCCATGACAAAATGCTATCCTCATACAGTTCATTCATTCTAGCGCTAACCCTTACTGATTTGTCTTTCCCATGATTAGGTCATGTTGTTCCTTCTTGGGAGCAGCTATTGTTCCATCTGTTATTTTCAACATAAAGAGCAACGAGAGTTATTTTAGATGGTTAAATTGTATCAAAATAATTTTTCATTCATTCTTCACCAAAATCCTTTCATTATATTATTATATCATGGCACAAGATGGATAAGGAAGAGGAAAAAGGACAATAATCAAGATTAAATACATACCTATTGCAACGCTCAATGGTATTGTAAGAGAAAATTCTCTATAAGAATATGTCTTAGGGAGTCAAATTATATGTTATATATTATGTAATGGAATGAGAATGAACTATGTTCGAATTATTTCTATCTTTCTATGTTTTGGTTTAGAGGAAGGCTCCAATTTTTTGTGCGTGGAGGCCTTAGGAATTCCACAACTGTGTCCGTAGGTGCCTGTAGTTCTATGCATAGGGCAACAAGTATTGTATATAAATTATTCTGCATAATAAAAGGGTTATTTGAAGGAAAATTTGTGTATTTCTATTGTATCTTTAAGTTATATGTTTTATGAGTTATTTTCATTGGATTAGGATTTTTATATATTTACTCAGTAAATGCATCACAAAGGTTTGAATATTGTTTTATAGACTGAATATTGCATGTTAGTGTAGAAAGGTGCAGTGCGCAAGGTAATTTATAGAGTAATTGAATATCATTTGTCATGATCCAGTTAATGTTCCAAAGAAGTTGGGATTCAACCCTAAGAATAAATCATCCCTAAAGCCACACTCCCTAGTCCCTCTCGATGCAGAAAACTGGTTCTAGCATCCCCTAATATTGCCTCGGGTGAGATTATAGTCTGTGTAGCAGACCATTGCTGAAAGTGCTAGTAATAGATGGTTTTGTTGGTTCACGTAACCATCTCTGAACCTGGGTCTAACCCCCTCAAGCCAACATAACTATTTTCTTGACCAAGTCTAGAAACTAATTTTATAATGATTATTCCAACAATTTTTAGCTAGAACTATCTAAAATATTGAAGATGAAGTCAATAATCACTTTTAAAGAAATATAGTTAAGTATTTCAAAATATTTGCTTGTTTTACTACTTTCAATGTTAGAGTTGCAACAATATTGGAAGTAAACAAACCAAAAATTTCCATAAACTTCTAGGAAGAATTATTTTTATTCAAATGCATGATAGCTATATATGTCAAAGGATAGACAAGTTATTGAAAATTTTAGTGGATTAAACTTCTCCAAATTTTCCATGTAGTAGTTTTGTGTATCAAATGTAAATGAAGTTACAATTGTTAAGCTTGTGAGGTTGTAGATGTATGTATGAGGTGTTGGATTAGACATCCCCCCCCCCTCACCCCAAAAAAAAATAAATGTCACATGGCACTTATTTCATTTAACTCATGACAACTAAATGTTTTTGTTTGATTCTAACAGAAAGAATCATAAAAAAATTGGTTCCATTCAATCATTCCATCCATTTCATGTGGTAGCTTTGTGCATGGAATGTATGACAATGGGATAAGGTGGAAAATGGTGTGAGAAAAAATTTCCAATGAACATTCCCATTCAATTTTTTCATAAAATTGTTGTCGTTTTGTAAGATCCTTAACCTCTTGTTGGGAAAAATTACCACAACCTCTTGTTGCCTCAAAGCATAGTACAACAAGTGCCCATCCCACCACCTTATTGCTGAAAAACGCTTCTTCAATGCTTGGAAATAGTAGAGGATAATAGGTGTTGGCTGAATATGATTCAAACAACACATGTCTTGCTGCAAATTCTCCCAAGTGAGAGACTTCTTCCAATGACATAAGCCCAACATATGGCTTCTAGAATAAGAAAAAAAATGATATAATGTAGAAGCCACACAATGTTCTATCCTCCTCTTGAAGTACATGTAAATATGGGAGATTGCATTCCCAATGGACACATCCACACAATGTGTCATTCTTCATCTCATTCATAACAAAGATTGGAGCATTATTAACATCATGATATAAACAAGCTCCCTCATGCCACCTCATGAGAAGGTCACAATTTCTCCCAACCCAAAGTACATACATGATAATGATATTCAATATAAGTAGAAGTACATGTACATACATCATAGACATAAGTAAATGTATGGATATTGAATTCATCATGGGGTGTCCATACTTTCTTCTTGTCAACCAAAGAAACCATGCCTCCTTCTTATGCATTCTTTCCTTGAAATAAAAGGCATGAGACAAGAAATCAAAAACCTTGGGTAGTACCCACACTGACACAATAGAAGCCAGCGCAGGTCATCTCCTCGCTGCTTTAGATCTGGCTACGGTAAGTGGTTTACATGCCACTTACTTGCTACCCTCATCATTCCACCAAGGCTGAAGGTGAAATGTATATTTGGTGCTTTAGGGAAGCACCCATCATGCTAGAGAACCTCCCTTAGCCTATCAAGTGAGTGACCAAGTTTGAAAATAGTCCTGGCCCACAATTGGCCATGAAGTTTATATGGTAAGACACTCCTCTTAGGAGTCATGGCCCACACATTCAAAGTAAAATAATGCATGAAATCATGAAATAGAATGTGATTGACATAAGCATGCTTCTTACCCAAAGCCTCTAGTGTTGTAATAGTCTCTCCCTTGGCTAAATGTATCATCACTATGCAAGGTTGAGAGAACATTTTTCTCTTTCCATCAAGGAGTTTCCCTAGAGGGCTTCTTCCAAGTAAGGATATATCAAGGCATAGATCATAGTAGAAAGATGTATGGAGTGATGTGTCCTGGCTTGTCTTGCATATATCTCCATGCCTTCTTAGTACACCAATATCTTGAAATAAAGAGGGGTAAATGTCTCTTTCCCAATGAAGCATGCCCTTCTCTTCATCTTCTGCAGTATTCAGGATCTCACCGTCTGATAATGATGGCACATGATGCTCATGGATGGTGCCATAATTTATATATGTGAGACTCCCTGAAAATCCTTGCAAGAATGCAAGAGCTCCTCTTCTTGGAGCAGCTGCTCCTTCTTCTTCTTCATGGAATGCTAGAGATGCCTCTGTCATGGTTGCCCTGTCACCCCTAGCCTTTTCTTCAATGGTAGAAAATGCCTTATCCTCAGTAGGAGATCTTAGATCTTGGTCTACCTCTGGAGGAGTAATCTTCATGTCTTCCCTTTGAGAAGAAGAATCTTCATCAATTATCCTCTTGGATCCAAAAGAACCCAAGTGTGCTGAAGGCCAAACACCAATAGAATGTGGCAAAACACTCATCATGCCTCCCACCATCTTGCACCCTAACTCTTCATGCTACATGCAACTCAAATAAGGTGCTAAGGAATGAATGTTCATCCCCTCCATGAATGTGACAGTGATGGTACAAGGCTCGTCAAATGGAGAAGAGGAATCCTCCTCCTCCTCTGATATTCTACTGCCAAATATCCTGATTATCTGATGACTGAAATAAAAAAAATTAGGTACTCTTACATAACTTCCATGGCTGAACCACCAAGAGCTTTCCTTGCCCTCCAAGTGCAATGCTGATATCTCCATAGCCTCTTTTTCCACTACTGGATGTAGTAAGAAAAATGCTTCTAGTTTCATCACCCAAGTCTCTACTGCACACTTGAGTGACCCATAAAATGTAGACAATAGAAATCTATTGCCTCTTATCATTCTCTCGTTGCATGGTCTTCTTTCTTCTCTCAGTTGAATAAACTGAGGAAAATCTAGGGTCTCTTTGAAAGCCCTAGGTTGGCACTTGTATTCTGCCAAAAACCCACTCAAGATCTCATGTTCTAAGCGGTCTTCTTGCTCTCCACTTTCTCTATGAGAACAAGAAGTGCATGGATCTTCTTCTTTCTCTTGAAACCTTCTAGAGGTATCACTGCAACTTTCTTCTTCTTGAAACCCTCTAGGAGATTCATTGCTTTCTTCTTCTTCTTTCTTCTTAGATCTAAAAATTGATGAGAGAAATCTCATCCTCTCCATCATTTTTTTCTCTGTTACTTCTCTTTGTAGCACTTTGGCTTGAAGCCCACAGGCTGAGCCAAAGATATTGCTTTGATACCACTGTAATATTCCAAATCTAGAACAGCTAGCAAGGCATGACTGGAAAACACATTTTCCAGTAATGGGTGCTATAGGAATTGAAACTAGGACCTGGATCCCTTAGAAAAATGTATATAAGTTCTAAATCCAAGAGGAGGCTCCAAATAAATCCTTATAAGTGGGTTAAACAGATCTCCCACACCTAGTTGTCTTCAGAAATGCCTCAAAGAGAGACTACAGCAATAAAAAATAATTCTGCTCAGGAAATAATATAGTTTCTACAGAGCAGTGAAAGAAGGCTCATGAAATATTCTTCAAATGTATTTACAACAACAAGTAAGTCATACAATTGAGTTTATTAAGTACATGGCTGAAAATACAAGGCAAAGACAGAAGAAATCCCTCCAAAAGAGGGTTGCAACCATATGTTTACAGAAAGCTACCTTGACAGCATTATTTTTATTAAGCTGCACTGCTATATGTTACATGTCAGATCTAGAGCAGATATGTGCATAAAAATTCAGATCTATATCAGATCCATACACTAGAAAAAATCCTCTTTCAAATCCCCTTGGAATTACCGGGTTTGCACCAAGCATAAGTAGTATATCTGAGATATAAGAAAGAAAATCTGTAGAAATATTTAGGATTACTGAAGCATTTAGATTATGCATATCAGATCTGAAAATTAAAAGTATATATCTCCTCCACAATATCTCAAAATGAAGAGTGGATCCTCAACACTCCAAATCCAGTGCTCCAATTGATGCACCCAAACCCCTGCAACACCTCCTACGGGAATAACATAGATCTGGAGTAGAAAATATGCTATAGGGGATAGAAAATTGATGGCCACCTACCAAGATCAGAAAATGAGGCTCATGCACTCGAATACACTTCCTCCAATGGAGTAAAGGACTCCTCCACTGACAAAGAGCACTAAAATGACTTAGATATGAAGAGATTTGATATCCATGAAAATAACGCAGTCACTCAAGGATGAATGTGCTGCAGCTTGATTAAATGAGTTTCCCTGATGCCAAGATGAAAATCTGAAGCTAAAAGAAAGAATACACTATTTTAGGAGGTTAAAAGACACACTCACTAAGAAGAGGCTCCAATACAGGCTAGATCTGAACAGATCTAGCTCTCCACTTGCTGCAACTTACAAAAGCAAGCAAACCCTCACTAGATCTATGTTGTAGTTGGAAGTAGAAGCTTGGTCTTCAACCTTATAGTGGAAAAGAAATGAAATATCTCCCAAGAGCTCCTCAATGGGAAGAGATGAAACTCCTAAATATGAAATTCCAATGCAATCTAGGCTAAGTAGCCAAGAAAGTTGTTTGTCTAGACAGACAACAATTCAGAAATCAAAATCATGAACAACCTCCAAATGTTGCCTTCCTCTTCCTTTTATAATATGAGAGCTTGCAAAAACCCTAAACCACCTTTATCAACTTATCCCTTTCAAACAAGAGACCTCCTTCTAGAATTGTGTTGTGCCTTATTGATGAGCACTCCTCCAATACTGCACTGCTGATATGGTCAAGATTGACCCAGTCAAGTGGATTTGTTCTTTTCACACTCAATTTTTTATTATTAAAGTGGCCAAGATTTACCCTTGTTCACATTGGGCATGTATTTATTCTTTTTATTAGGGATTTTTGACCCTTATTTACATAATTATTCTTTGAGCAAAGAAAAAAAAAATGAAATTGAATGTTCCTATTAAAATAGGAATAATACACCTTTATTGCTTCGTCCCTCTCTCGTGTCGCACATTATGGCCTTCAATCCCACTGTCCCCTATCCCTCATGATATTGTGTCAGTCACTGCTAGGTCATCCATGCCCTTTATGCTCTAACAAGGGAAGTCGTCTGTTTGCTACTCAGTACCCCCCATTTCATCATCATCATTGGTGTCAGTTTGTCAGTCGCTCTACTATTTTCTCTCGTGCCTTAGTTGAGGATCCCTTATTGCCTCACCTATGGCGGACATCCTTTTGTCGACATCAGCTCATTCATTCCAGAAGACAGGTCTAGAGGGAGGTGTACCTTGGTTCCAACTTCCACTCTTATTCAGTGCCTCGAATCAGGCAAAGGGACTCCTTATTTCCCTTTGACTTGATTGTTTCTCAGCTCCAACTCCTTTCAGCATGATCAAGATCCATATACTTTATGGTTCAATGATGCAACAACTGATATCAGTGATTCCCTAGTGTGTGTGAGATGTCTCATCCCTCATGAGGGGGTGACCCTACAGGTAGCCTCCCACATACCCAGACGACCTCTTCATCACAGCCTTTGATGTAGCTCCATACATTTGATGATGTCGGCCTTACTCGCTTGCAACGCCTTTTTGTTTGCATGTATCAGTCATATTTTCAGACCCCTTTCCTGTTTTTACAGGAATCTGGGTTGTATTTATATCTCTTGTACTCAGATATTATCGTTCAAGTCCTTGCTGTTATCCCAGGCTCAATATGTATGTGGATTCATTATCGTGTTGTTTATCTGGCTCATGTTTATGTCAGCATGTACTATATTTTTTAGGCCCTTTCTTTACTGGACGCCCTATTTTTTGTACTTTTCCTCGGTGGGAATAGGTATGCCTCCCCCGCCTCCTATAGCATAGGTACTCAACTCATCAAAGAGACTTTTCGCACCTGTAAGTCTTGCCTCCTCAGGGTCTAGTTCTTTCAGCACTTTTGTCTACCTTATACTTCTCTCTCTTTGACTTCCCCTTCGATGTCTAGTGATTGAGTTCTTACAACGTACTTCGGTCATACGATTAGCTCCTAACGCTCGCACGCTAGGGGGAAATCTGTTACACCATTTTTTGGTCATCTAACTTATTTTTATTAGATGGACCCAAGTACACCATGTAAGACCAATTTTACCCTAAGTAAAATTGCATTCACTATGAAAAATAACTTAGTAAACCACCTTTATTAAGTTGTTTATGGTCTAAACAAGAAACCCCATGAGGAAATATTAAATAAATCTACATTTGTTTAATTCTCCTCAAGGAATAATTAGTTAAACAACAATTTAATTAATATTCCTGGTTATATTTAACCCAAAATAGGGAAATTCATTAGATAAATCATTATTTATCTTATTATTTCCTAAGAATAATTATTTAAACCTTATTTAAATAATATTCTTTGTTTAATATGACTAAATCACCCTTAAATAATTAAATAAATCATTATTTATTTGATTATTACTCAACCACATCCTTAAAATGATAAATAAATCATTTATTTATTTATTATTTACAAATAAAGGGATTTGACCCAAGTCAAATTCCTTTTCCCTCCAACAAATATAATAAAATATTCCATAAAAGTTGGATCTTGATTTGGTGAATAATATTTTAACTATGCACCAATATCTAGACTAACTCAATATTTTGTTATAAATAGAAGGGTTTTCTCATTCATTTATCACCTTCTGTTGCCTAAATATCACTTTGGATGTATACTTTTGGTCTGACTATTGATCCACCATCATAGTCATATTTTGCTACCATTTTTGTCGGGGTTTTCTACACCATCAAGAGAGAGAAATTTTAGATCTGAAGTGCTGAGGACTTACAAGAAACCATCCCATTGAGAAGAACAGGGAACACCTTCTTGTGCTTTCCTCCTAGGTGCCATTAATAAAAAATTCATTCAACATATTCTTGTCTTGTCTATTGGATGCATGGATTAAATCTTGCTTTTTCTACTACTTAATGTCTTCTAATGCATAGATCTAGATTTTTGCAGCATTTATCTCGATCACCTAACTGCAGATTTGAGGGTATTGGTAGCCATATTTGTTGTTAGGGCTGTTTGTTATGCGCAGCTAAAGTGGTATTTTTTCATACGCTTGGAATTAATATTCATACTAACAATGCACGAAGCCCAAGATCAGGGAAGGGCATTTTGCTATTCTTGGTTGCTGCTCCTCATTGTGTTGGTCACATGGGAAGACCCAAAGGATGCGATCCTCCCCGACCTTGAGCCAAATATGTGCGAAGGGGCATGGTATGTGAATATGTGTAATTTGAAGGATAAAAAGCGAATTTAAGATAATAAGGTCTTCTGGGTCCTATTCTAGAGCGGGCTTGTAGATACCATTCACTCTTGTCCACGCTTATCACCAGAAATTTATGATAAGTACAAAAGCATCACATATTTTCAAGTAATGATGCACAAAGTACAGATCAGGGGTTGCAAGGATCCAGCATGGGTATCACTCCTGTACATGGCCACTGATGACGATATTGACTTCCTCATTTCTACTTGGCCTCCACACTGGTGTAATATTCCAAATTTTTCTTTCAATAAATTGGAATATTAATTTTTTGCTAATTTCACTTAGGAGTTGAATAATTGGGTGAGAAGGCTCATTAATAATGAAAAAATGGATACAATCCCTCTATTATGAAAGGGGATTAGCCTTGGAACTAGATTTCACACCCTCATGTGTGAAAGGAGACATTTGCAAAGAGGCTAGGTCAAGTTTGACCAAGTCAAATAATGTAGAGGTATGAGGTGGAAGCATCTTATGGGACAACGCAAAGAAAGAGGAGGGAAGATTCCTTGAAGGAGGAAACCCTAAAAAGTGGGACTCATAGAGAGGGAGCTCTCATGTGTTTAAAAGGAGGGTAAGGCAGCCATTGTTACACATGCACATGAATATAGATTTCTTGTCTGTCTAGAATATTTGCATTCTCTAGTTGTTCAGCTGAGTTGTTGTGCTACTTAGCACAAGGACTTCCTGCTTAGGAATCCTTCTCCTTTCTTGAGAACCCTCTTGAAGGAGTTTTATAGATTTTCCTCACATCTAGGCTTCAGGCCAAGCATTCTCCTCTAGGACAGTGTTATTTCTGCAGCAGAATAATGTTGTGTTGCAAGGTGTTACAGTGAGGGATAACAAAACCTCTTCCATCACTTTTTTTTTAGAGGGAGAGCCTTTCTTTCCTTTGGGATATCTATTTGGAATCCATTAGAGCTTATTTCAGATCTTGGAATTGGGCCGAATCATTCCTTTGCCACTATAGCGTAGTTTTTTTCAATAACTGTGTTATTTCCATTGAGCATTTGCTATAGGGTTTTGCATTGTTGATTGGAGGGTGAGATCTTCAGTGATAGGATCAGCCTTTCACCTGAGAGATCCATTGGATGATATTGAGCCATCAGTTGTAGCATCTTCAGCTATCTTCATCTAGTTCCATTTCCTGAGTTGTAGCTGCTACACTACTACTCTGACATTTCTGCAGATTTGCCATTTTGTACTTATTTCAGCCAATCCTTTCAAGGATTGTGTATTATTGTTTCCAGTGGTCGAGATCTTGCTCCCCCTCTTGTATTTGAGCTGTATATGGTCATATCTATGTACTAACACTATTTTTCAGTAGTCCTCCTTTATAGACTTCACAGTCATAGCCAAGGGTTTCCATATGTAGCAGTATTCCTTCATTTTCATGTACATGTCTTGTTGAGGCTTGGATTGCCTTTCTTGAGTGGATGTTTCCTTAAGATTTTGTAATATTTTTACTACTATAACATTATTTTTTGGCTATATATATCTTCTGTTCTCATAGCTACTAAAATAACGTTGTTGTTCCATGGTATGTCCATATATTGTTGCAATTCCTTCATAGGGCATTTTCTGAAGACAACTAGGTGCAGGACATCTATTTAACCCACCTAGAAGGATTTATTTGGAGCCATCTCTTGGATTTATGACTTATATACATTGATCTAAATGATACAGGTCTTGGTTTCAATTCCTATAGCAGCCATTACTGGAAAATGCATTTTCCAGTCATGCCTTTCTAGTTGTTCCAGATTTTGGAATATTACAGTGGTATCAAAGAAAATTTCTTGGCTCAGCCTGTGAGTCTTAGCCCAAGACGATCAGAATGATGAAGAAGATGAGATTTCTCTCATCAGTATTCAGAAATAAGAAGATCCTCTCCAAAGAAGAGGAGCAAAAAGAAGAAGAGGAAGGACCATGCACTTCCTATTCTCATCGAGAAGAAGACAAGCATGAAGGACACTTGGATTATCAGATTAAGCAATTACCTTGTTGAGTACAGATCTCAACCTAGAGCCTTCAAAGAGACTCTATATTTTTCTAGTTTCATCCATTTGAAGGAAGAGAAGAGACCCTGCAGCAGAAGTGAAATCAAAGGCAATAGATTTCTCTTGTGTACCTTTGATGGGTTCTCTGCAGCAAAAACTTGGGTGAGGAAGTTGGATGCATTTTTCCTACTACATCCTATAGAAGGGGAAGAAGCTGTTGGAATATCAGCACTACACTTGGAGGGTGGGGCCTATGTTTGGTGGTCCAGCCACTTGAGCTATGCAAGGGTGAAAATTCTTGCAGAGTTCACTCAAAGCTTGATTAAAACCTTTGATGAAGGAAGAACAAAGGAAGAAAAGCTCACACCACCACTTGAGGAGTCTTTTACTAATGATGTCACACTCATGGAGGAGCAACCACATGCATCAACAATTGGGGCAGCCAACAGATTGGAGGAAGGAACTCTTGTAGCTCTACAAGAGGTTCCAAAATCAAATCAAGGTATGAAAAGATTTCCACAATCTATTGTTGCAGCAAATCATTTTGATAATTGTGGAGATTTGATTTTACATGACCAAGGGTCAAATCACACTACTACTATAGATCAGCTTGGTTGCATTGTGCTGTGCAACATGAAAACATTCAAGGAGGAAACAAACCATCATTCTCATGAGACATTGTTGGATTGCATATCACATTGGAGGTTGGGGTTTGAATACTTCAAGGAAGAAATGATAGATAGTATACATCTTGAAGTGAGAAACCCTTTCTCCTTTCTAGATGACACTTTCTCAATGAGCACTCCCCATCTCAAAGAGAAACTTCTACCTGTAGCGATTATAAGGCCTCACTAGTTTTGAAAGACCATGCATGAGGAGGAGGTCTCATCAAGAGATCCCATGAAAGGTGCACCTCAACAATTCATGGAGTGCATAGTTCTTCAACAGTCTGAGGAGGCTCTTTCCTTCTCACACTTGGATCTTTATGGATTCAAAGAGGAACAGATAGATGATGGAGGACATCTTCGGATGGATAGCATCTCTCATGTTTGTGTTGGACACTTATTGAGCCATCCACATCATTATGGGAGGTTTTTTCCTACCACCTATTTGGATCATTATGGGGTCAAATTGATCCTTAAGAAGACTGCATTTCAACATCCCATGAAATGCAAGAGCAGAAATCTGATTTTGGATGATAGTAGCCTTCATGGAGGGAGTACCAAGATGGAGGATGGAAGGAGACATCCATAATGGGTTGAGTGGATGTGGATGATGAGCAAGAAGCTGGAAAGGTACTTGAAAATCTATGATACCAGGAAGCAGGAGGCTTGGCTACGTTGGTTACTCTTAAAATATTTTGGTCACCATCCTTTTTCCAAGGGTATGTGGCAGGATACTTGCATCATGGGGCAGCAAGGAGTATGGAAACATTGTGTTGACATAACATTCTTCATGTAAATCACCATGTTTTCACTACATGATTTGGATGATGGAAGTATGAGGAGGCAGAAAAATATTTTGTTGCTTGGGATGTTCTTGGGAGAGCAAGGGCAGGTTTTCTCTCACAGTTTTCATGATGTTGCAAGAGTAGAAGATGGCACTATCATAGTACAAAGGGGCTACTCGTTCGCCTTAGATGTTTAAGAGGTTATTTCCCCATGGGAGAGACTTCTTACATATAGCAGCATTATGGGAGATGCATTTGACATTCTGCATGTCAAAGATTGGAGCCATGAGTTAGAGGGAGCCTATTTGCATAGGCCAACAACATTTCCACTTTGGAGCTGGGTTTTATTGATGGAGTATCCCCAGTATAACTTCACACTTGATGCACTTTATGGGAAAATAGGAGGTAAGAAAGATGAGGTAGTAGATGGGGACATCTATTACTATGATGTACTCTTCTTTTCTTGGATTTCCAAGCACGAGGGAGAGGATTTGCAGGCAGCACTTGGTTCATTTATCTTCATGGAAGTGTGCCAAAATACTATGGAGGATCCATTCATGGATCCATGTGTCTTCTTACTTCCAACATATGGTGGGAGCTTGGTTTTTTCAACACAATATTTGCATGCTCTTACCATCTCTTGGCAGTGCATTGCTCCAAAAGTAAGCATGCTCTTGATTTTTCTCCATGACCAATGTTGGGCCAAACCATATGATGGAGACAACCATCTATTATGTGACCTTGGGAATATATTTTTTGATTACATTTATGTTCAGTTGATTCATATGATTAACCATGTATCAAGAAGCAATTTTCCATGTATTTCTCTGAAGCAGCAATTTGAAAAACTGCGTTGTCACCACTTGGGAAACTATTGGTACCTTCTAGCACCTTATGAAACCATCAGTAATTCCCCTGTTATGATGTCAATCATGATCCCAGTCGTTGATGTTATTTTTATATTGATGGGAGACATGATGTTGAGTAAGGCACATGGTTTAAATGTGTCCTTTTGGGAAGGAGATTCGCACATTTTCTGCACTACATGTTCTAATGGGAGCATGGGAGGAGATATGGCCACCACAACCACATATTTTTTCTCTCTTGAGGTGGACCATGGACTTTATATTCATCCATTGTATAACCATGAGTGAGTTCTTGATCATGTATTGTTGCTACATTCAGCCATTTACTATTCATTAGTAGATGTGATGGATTTTGTATATTACTTGCCATGTTCTTTTCTGAGATTGCAGTGGATGAAACTGCGTTGTGTGCTCTTGAGATATTGTTTGTATCATGCATCATCATGTAAAATTTGCAGCAAAATTCTCATTTGGATACTGTATAATGACCATGTCCTATTCATCATGGATGGATTGTTTTGGGCCATCTTGTTCTTCAATGTTGGAGGAGAAATCCTTGGAGGATTGTTCTTCATTTTTCCACTAGATGACAATACTTTTGTAGCCCAGGATCAGCACACACTCTACACTTATCATAAGTGGAGAGAAGGACAACATTGGGTAAGCTATGATGCTTACCATGTTTAGATTTCCAACCCACCTTCATTTCCGGAGCTTGAGGTGGAAGGAGATTTTCAAGAGTTGCCATGTTGGGAGGTGACTCATTTTGTCTGGATGATTTCTTGGGGATGGAGGATCCATTTGGCAGAGATGTTTTCCCAACACTTTTTAAGTCTCCATGCCTTGGGAGTAGCTTCTCAGTTCTATCCTTGTAGTTGCTTGAGGACAAGCAACATTTGGGAGGGGAGGACTATAATATTCCAAATTTTTCCTTCAATAAATTAGAGTATCAATTTTTGCTAATTTAACTTAGGAGTAAAATAATTGGGTGAGAAGGCCCATTCATAATAAAAACATGGATAAAATCCCTATAGTATGAAAGGGGATCAGCCTTGGAACTATATTTCACACCCTCATGTGTGAAAGGAGATATTTGCAAAGAGGCTAGGTCAAGTTTGACCAAGTCAAACAACGTAGAGGTATGAGGTGGAAAGCATCTTATGGGATAGTGAAGAGAAAGAGGAGGGAAGATTCATTGAAGGAGGAAACCTTAAAGAGTGGGACCCATGGAGAGGGAGCTCTCATGTGTTTAAAAGGAGAGCAAGGCAGCCATTGTTACACATGCATATGAATATAGATTTCTTGTTTGTTTAAACTATTGGCATTCTCCAGCTCTTCAGCTGAGTTGCTCTACTGCTTAGCACAAGGATTTCTTACTTAGGAATAATTATCATTTCTTGAGAGGCCTCTTGAAGGAGTTGTAAAGATTTTCCTCACATCTAGGCTTGAGGCCAAACATCCTCCTCTAGGACAGCGTTATTTCTGCAGCAGAATAATGTTGTGTTGCAAGGTGTTGCAGTGAGGGATCACAACACCTCTTCCATCACTTGTTCAGAGGGAGAGCCTTTATTTCCTTTGGGAGATTAGTTTGGAAGCCATTGGAGCTTATTGCATATCTTGGCACTATGCCAACTCATTATTTTTCCCCTACAGCGTAGTTTTCTTCAGTAACTGCGTTATTTCCATTTAGCATTTGTTGTAGGGTTTTGCATTGTTGATTGGAGGGTGAGATCTTCAGTGATAGGATCAGCCTTTCACCTAAGAGATCCATTGGATGAGATTCAGTCATTAGTTGTAGAATATTTAGCTATCTTCATCTAGTTCCATTTTTTTATTTGCAGCTGCTACACTGCTACTCCCACATTCTTGCAGATTTTCCATTTTGTACTTATTTCAGCCAATCCTTTCAAGGATTGTATATTGTTGTTTCTAGGGGTTGAGATCTTACTCCCCCTCTTGTATTTGAGGTGTATATGGTCATATCTATGTATTGACACTATTTTACAACAGTCCTCCTTTATAGACTTCATAGTCATAGCCAAGGGTTTCCATATGTAGCAGTATTCCTTCATTTTCATGTACATGTCTTGTTGAGGCTTGCATTACCTTTATTAAGTGGATGTTTACTCAAGAGTTTGTAATATTTTTACTACTATAAAATTATTTTTCACTATCTATATCTTCTTGTCTCACAGCTACTAAAATAACGATGTTGTTCCATGCTATGTACATATATTGTTGCAGTCCCTTCATAGGGCATTTTCTGAAGACAACTAGGTGTGGGAGATCTGTTTAACCCACCTAGAAGGATTTCTTTGGAGCCATCTCTTGGATTTAGGACTTAGATACATTGATATAAGGGATCGAGGTCCTAGTTTCAATTACTGTAGTAGCCATTATTGGAAAATGAGTTTTCCAGTCATGCCTTGCCAGCTGTTCCAGATTTTGGAATATTACAACTAGAAACTCGGCTTCAAATCAAGTACGAAGGAAAATACAAGTATGAGCACCACGAAGGTCACCCCACCTGACACCACCAAAGAGACCAGAGTATAGGGTAAGAGTACTATGAAGGGAGTGGACACAAAATCGCAAAAGGACTCACAACAGGGCAAGAGTAATGGGAAGGGAGTGGACCCGAAATCACAAAAGGATTCGTAGCAGGATCTGGACATAGAGAATCTCGATGCGGGAGGTTCTGACTCCCCTCGAGGTACAAAATGGATTGGTGACCCTGTTAAAGGCCCACGAAAGAATAAACAAACTCAACATCCGAAACGAGACATGGGAGTTACTTTGACATAGGAGGACCCTGAGCAGATCGCAGACGTAGTAACCCTTGCTACAAAAGATAAATGGCTAGCTCTAGAGGAGTAGCAGAAGGCCTCGGTCACTATACTCCAATCTGAGCTCCGAGTGCTGCAGCTCAAGACTGACACCCTGTAAACAAGAATGATTCAGACAAGATAGGTTCCAGCGAGAAGCAGTGCATTGATCAGTACAATGGAAAGCCGCCTCTACCCTCTACTAGGTGCAAACCTCATGCTGAGTCCACCTGACTTAGGAGCGCAAGCCCAAGCATGCGCAGAGGTACAATTTGATCTATTTCAACTGCCACATGAACAATTACAGGTCCTCCACGCATCCCTGTTCGAAGATATTCAACAAAGAGAACGCCGAGTGCACTAACAGCTTAGTACAACTGAGCAGATTATTGTGGAGAAAACCGCTGAAGTGTCCTAGGCACAGGTTGCATGTACCCTCACCACCATACATCAGATGAAGTTGGAACACCTAATCAGTAGGCTCTGCGCATATGTCACTAAAGATATCCTGGCTTCTGCCACCCCTTAGGCTAAGATTGAGGGGCTTGTTGTAGAGGTAAGGGCTTCGAGGAACAAGATCCAGGCAGTCAAGACATGGAGGGAACAAAATTTTTCGGCCTTGCAGGCCAAATTACAGCTGGAAACACCACCTGAGGTAAGGGCCCAGCAAACTGTGCTGATCACAGAGGCCACCAATGTCATTACAGATTAGATTGCTCAGGGCGCAGGACTGTTGGAGACAACTATGCAATTGTGGACTAAGGTACAGCGTGATCCTCTCCTGCGCAAACTTAATCAAGCACTTCGCCAGAAGGAAGAAGATATTGAGCAAATAGAAGCCACTATGCCTACTCTAATCCCCGCTCAACGCCTGGCACAACTGCATACCAGCCACACACTCAGAGATGACATTAAGGAGCTCCACCAGAAAAATAAGGTTCTCAGCAACCAGCTTAAGCCTTGGGCTAATGAATCACTCAAGCTCTCTCAAGACATCGATACCGCAGTTAAGCAACTGAACTAGACTTTGGAGAGCGTCACTGGTGCTACAGAAGGCCCAAATTCGCACAATTTGGTGGATATTTCTTAGAATGCTGCTGCATAGAGTGAAGGAGTGTTGCCCCCATTGGTTGATGCAATCAGGCTATTGCAGGGGAAGATGGAAAACCCACAGCCATAGTGACTCGAGACGAGTCACAAGATTGTGTTGGGGGCCTATTGGAACAGGGTTCCCTAACTTGCGTTTTCGGTACAACTTTGTTAAAGTCAGTCCCTGTTAGGTCCCTATATTACTAGCATAGTCCCTTATTGTTGTTAGTGTAACCCCCTTATTGTTATTATTGTACCCCTGTAACACCCATATTGTTATTATTGTGCCCTTAAATTATTATTGTTAGGTTGGCTAGGATTACATTGTGGCCCCACTAGGATTACGTTGGGCCCCATGGTCTCCTATATATATAAAGGAGGTTTTTTAATTTGTATCATCCAAGAATTTTTCATTCATGTAATGTATTGGAGGTTTTCCCCTCAAAATAGCTTATTTATAAGGTGTTGATATCTCTTTTCTTCTATTTTTGGAGCTGGTTTCACAACATTTGGTATCAGAGCTTTGATATTCTAGGGTTTAGTTGCTCCAAATAGGTCATCATGGCATTTTCGTTATAACGTTTTTTCTACGAAGGTTCAGAATCTGAAATTTTTTGAGTGTGAAGCAAAAATCCTGAGGAACATCGTCGCACAAATTTAGAGCTTGGTTCGAAATATTTTATAATATAGGATCTATTCAAGTTAGGTCATTCTGCAGGATCCTGAATTTAACCTAAACAGGTCATCGTGGTATTTGGGTAATAATTTTTCTTTCTATGAAGATTCAAAAGCTGAAATATTTGGAGTACGAAGCTGAAAACCTAAAGAACATCTTCGCAAAATTTCAAATATTATTTCGCAATATTTTCGAAGATATGATTTGTGGCAGTTAGGGCTTTTTCAAGATTCTGAATTTCATCTCAAATAGGTGATCGTGGGAAAATATTCATAGCTCTCTCTCTGAGCATCGAATTGGAATGTTGTAAAATGTGGCCACAAGTACACAGATTTTAGTTTTTGACCTATCAAATTCAGAGCCAAAGGAGGAAACAGTGACACATGGCAAGTCATACAAGTTCGCTCTACTAAACCAGTCAAAAATTGGGTCATTGTGCGAGATTGGACATAAATTTTCCTTGAAGAATCCAAATCATATTAGACCTATAAAGTTTGAAAGAAAATTTAGAGGGCTAATACAAGTCTGAATTTCAGATATTCAGGATCTACAATTATAGAGATAATTCAATTTCAATATCTAGCTCCTCAAAAGAAAGTAAAAGGTGTGTATTTTTTTTTCCAAATTGCATAACTCTTGTTTGAATAATCAAGTTGAATTGATTCCAAGGGCATATTATAGAATAGATATCAGTATTGGATTATAAAATGGCCCCTAAAAAGAATTCAACACCCATTAAGCCTTCAGAAGGCTCTACTATGACTCATGAAGATGAAGAATGGCAACATGACATATCAAAATTACAAGAGCAAGTGCAAAAAATTTCACTCTCGCAAAGAACAACAAAAAATGAAATGAAGTTTTTATGAAAGCCATGGAAAATAAGATGGATGGTTTGAAGAAAGGCATGGAAGCTAAGATGAATGGTTTGGGAGCTAAGATGGATGGCATGGAAGTGGGCATGGAAGCTAAGATGGATGACATGGAAGCTAAGATCTATGAAAAAATGAAAGACAACATGGAAAACATGAAAAAGGATCTAAAACTAGATATTGAAGGTTTGGAAAAGTTGATACAAGAAATGTTTCCTAATGGTGAAAATATAGTAGAGGAATCTCATGATGAGAACAAAATAAATGTTAATCATGATTTCATAAACTCTAATGTTGGAGGCAAGAACCACCATATTCCAAAAATGGATATGAGGAAGTTTGATGGAAAGGATCCTGTAACATGGATACTACAGATGGAGCAATATTTTGATCTCAATAATGTGAAAAACACACAAAAGGTACGCATTGCAACTTTACATTTAGAACAAAATACATTTGTATGGTATCGATGGCTTTTCTCTCGTAAAAAAATAGTCACTTGGTCAATTTTTATGGAGTAAATCATAGCACATTATGAGGATACAAAGAGAAACACTTTCTTTAGCCAATTGATAAATCTCAAACAAAAGGGTTTAATGGGGGACAACATTGAGGACTTCCAAAAATTGAATATAAGGGTAACTGATATTCCAGAGGAACACATGATTGATCTCTTCATAGGTACCTTAAAGGATAACATCCAACATGAAGTTCGCATTTTGGAACCTGATTCATTGGAGAAGGAATTCAATTTGGCAAGAAAAATTAAATGTAAAATTATGGCGACAAGGAAGCCTACCACTCACGTCTATAAAGAGGGAAGTGTTGCTAATCCTAGATTTCCACAACCTACAAGGTTGACACCACAACAATTGGAAGAAAAAAGAGCAAAAGGGCTCTACTATAGGTGTGATAGAAAATACACTAAAGGTCATAAGTGTGCTGAGAAGAAATTATTTTACATAGATTGTGAAGAGGAAGAAGAAAATGAACAAGAAGAGGATATACACCAGGAACCAGCCCTAGAAGAGGAAGAAATGAGTCCGACCATATCGTGTAATGCATTGGAAGGAATTACCACTCAAACTCTCAAGATAGAAGGACATATCAAGAAGAAAAAGGTAATAGTGTTGATTGATTCAGGTAGCACCCATAATTTTATTCATTGTAAGGTAGCCATGGAATTGAATTGTTTCTTATACCCAGCACCAGAATGTCAAGTGATGGTTGCAAATGGAGGAACTATAAATTGCTCTGGAAAATGCCATAATATCAAGCTAACCATGGGGGAATATGTATTGAATAGTCCAATGCTTTCCATTCCTATGGGAGGTGTTGATGTTGTACTAGGAGTACAATGGTTATAATCTTTGGGGACGATAGCTTTTAATTTTCAAGAAATTTTCTTGAAATTTTTTTCAGAAGGAAAGGAAGTCGAATTACGGGGTATTGCAGGGAAGCCAGGAAAGATAATAAGCTCTAATGTCATGACAAAGCTTCTAAAGAAATAAAAATGAGGTGTAATTGCACAATTATGCTCACTAGAAGTTCCAACATCAAAATCATCTATTTTTGCAGATCTCCAACAAGTCTTGGACAATCATTCCAAGGTGTTTGAAACTCCCAAAGGACTCCCACCTATTCGTGATCATGATCATGCTGTTCATTTGATTCCAGGAAGTGTTCCTCCAAACATCAGGCCTTATAGATATCCTTACTTCCAAAAGAGCGAAATTGAACGTATGATTGCAGAAATGTTAGAGGTAGGTATAATTCAACCTAGTCAAAGTTCTTTCTCTGCTCTTGTAGTATTGGTACACAAGAAGGATGGATCATGGCGAATGTGTCCAGATTATAGGGAGCTCAATAAGCTCACCATTAAAGACAAATTTCCCATTCCTGTGATCGATGAATTATTGGATGAATTACATGGAGCAATTTATTTTACCAAGTTGGATCTTCGTTCAGGATATCATCAAATTAGAATGAAGACCGAAGATATTCCAAAAACAGCATTTCGAACTCATGAGGGTCATTATGAATTTTTGGTCATGCCTTTTGGCCTTACCAATGCACCTTCTACATTTCAAGGGCTGATGAATTCCATTTTCAAACCCTTCCTTAGAAAATTTGTGCTAGTATTTTTTGATGATATACTAATCTACAGTAGGTCTTGGAAGGATCATGTTCAACATGTTGAGAGGGTGTTCAAACTATTGTAGGAGAAAAAATTATATGTAAAAACATCCAAATTTTCCTTTGGAGTACAAGAGGTGGAATATCTGGGTCATATTGTATCTCACGAGGGTGTTAAGGTAGACCCTAACAAAATTAAAGCCATTAAAGAATGGAAAGTCCCAAAAACCGTAAAGAAGTTGTGAGGATTTCTCGATTTAACAGGGTATTATCGCAAGTTTGTTAAGAATTATGGGAGAATAACAGCACCTCTAACAAAATTATTGAAGAAAGATGCATTTTCATGGACTCCTGAATCAACTGAGGCCTTTGAACATCTTAAAGAGGCAATGTGCCTAGCACCGGTCTTAGCTACACCAGACTTCAAAAAAACCTTTATTGTGGAATGTGATGCCTCAGGAAATGGAATTGGCGTTGTTTTAATGCAAGAAGGAAGACACATTTCTTTTTAAAGTCGTCCAATCAAAGGAAAGTATTTACAGAAACCTATTTATGAGAAGGAAATGTTAGCAATACTACATGAACTAAAGAAATGGCAAAGTTACCTAATGGGAAGACACTTCAAGGTAAAAACTGATCATGATATTCTTAAAAACTTTTTGGAACAAAGACTATCTTCAGAAGAGCAACAAAACTAGGTCACAAAGATGTTGGGTTATGACTTTGAAATAATCTACAAAAAAGGGAAGTTAAATGTTGTTGCAGATGCACTCTCAAGAAAGAATGAAGAGGTGGAAGCATTGCTTTGTTCCATTTCTATTATCCAACCATACTGGATAACTGAAGCAAGAGATGAATGGAAGAAGGATGAAGAAGTGTGGACACTTATTCAAAATTTGGAGCAAGATCCTAGTACATATGATACATTTACTTGGAAAAATGATTCCTTATGGTACAAAGATTACTTATATCTTTGTAAAGATTACCAACTAAAACAAAATATTCTTTTGGAATTGCACACTTTTGCTTTAGGATGACACTCGGGATTTTTAAAAACTTACCATAGGGTGAAGAAAGAATTTTTTGGAATGTCCTTAAATCTGATATTCAAAATTTTGTGGCGAAATGTTTGGTTTGCTAGCAGAATAAAGTTGAGACAATTAAGACCCTAGGTCTTCTACAACCTTTATCCATTCCAATTCAATGTTGGGAGGAGATTTCAATGGATTTTATCACAGGTTTACCTAAGTCCGAAGGAAAGAGTGTCATCATGGTGGTAGTTGATAGACTTACCAAGTATGCACAATTTTGTGCATTATCTCATCCATTTAAAGCAAGTATAGTTGCTACTACATTTATGGACAAAATTCAAAAGCTACATGGAAACCAAAGGGTTATTGTGAGTGAAAAAGATCCCATTTTTACTGGAAATTTTTGGATGGAATTATTTTCTTATTTGGGTACTCAATTAGCTCATAGATCATCTTATCATCCTCAACCCTATGGTCAAACTGAGATAGTAAATAAATGTTTGGAAGGATATCTTCATCATTTTTTATCTGATAAACAAACAATGGGTCAAGTGGTTACCTCTCGTTTAATGGTGGTATAACACTTCCTTCCATACTGCAACAAAAATGAACCCATTTATGGCACTTTATGGATATCATCCACCATCCATCACATCATATTTAAGAGAAAATTCGAAGGTTCAAGCAGTGGAATATCACATCGAGCATCAACAAGAAGTTCTCCAACTCTTAAAGGATAACTTTAATTTGGCACAAAATCGAATCAAACAATAGGTAGATCAAGATCGCAGCGAAAGAAGTTTTGATGTAGGAGATTGGGTATTTTTATGGCTAGAACCATACAAACAAACGTCCCTCAAGCAAGCTAAGAAGGATAATAAATTTTCACCAAAGTACTATGGTCCTTACAAGGTGTTGCAAAATATTGGTACTATGGCATACAAATTGGAGCTTCCTTCTTCTTCACAAGTGCATCTAGTTTCCCATGTTTCATGCTTAAAGAACATTATAGGTGAAAATCTTCCAGTTCAAAAAATATTTCCAGAACTTTATGAGGAAGGAAAAATCATATTGGAACCTGAAGCGATGATGGAAACAAGAACTTGACAACTACGGAATCAATCAATTTCATAGTATCTCATCAAGTGGAAGAACTTACCCACTGAAGATTCTACATGGGAGGATGAGAATTTTATATAGAAGCACCAAAGCTACTCAAGCGTTGAGGACAACACTTTTTTGAAGGTGAGGGGCATGCTAGGTCCCTATATTACTAGTATAGTCCCTTATTGTTGTTAGTGTAACCCCCTTATTGTTATTATTGTACCCCTGTAACCCCCATATTGTTATTATTGTGCCCTTAAATTATTATTTTTAGGTCGGCTAGGATTATCAGGCCCCACTAGGATTACATTGGGCCCCATGGACTCCTATATATATAAAGGAGGTTTTTTAATTTGTATCATCCAAGAATTGTTCATTCATGTAATGTATTGGAGGTTTCCCCCTTGAAGTGGCTTATTTCTAAGGCATTGATATCTCTTTTCTTCTATTTTTGGAGCTGGTTTCACAACAGTCCCACGTAGGGGTTTTTGGGTGGGTCAAAGCCCCTAATATGTTGTAATGGGTTAAATGGTAGCTCTAGGGTCCAAAAACCAAAGTTTTCAGACCATAGGATAATGAAGGCTACAATATTATAAATAGGTAGATAGTTAGGTCTAGTAAAGAGGTAAGTCGATAGATTGATGCTACATGTGAATTGTTAAGATCTGTCTTAGTTGTTTTGGGTAAGAACTCCTACTAGATGTGTGCTCAGAGATCCTCAGTCCTGCTACGTACAAAGCCCGCTATTGTTTTGGGTAAGAACTCCTACTGGCTGTGTGCTCGGAGATCCTCAGTCCTGCTATGTGCAAAGCCCGCTAGGCTGTGTGCGTGGGCTGTGTTTTGGTTGTAAGTGGATAAGGATATTAATGAATGCGAAGTCTCATTAAAGTATATGTGTGTTATTTGAATTGGTTATGTTTACTGTTGAAGTGCATCTATGATGTTTATTTAAGCTGTGAATGTATATGTGTTCTGGAATTGGCATAAGTATATCTTTGATCTGATATTGGTTACAATTATAGTGCTCTGTGACGGTATTTGGTAATGCACACGTGGATGCGATTGTACTGATTATATCTGATAGATTTATTATGGTTATATGCTAATTACAATGTTAAAAGAGCTTTGAATAGACTCATTCTATGATAACCTACTAGCTTATAACATAGATTTTCCTCGAATTACCTACTCGCTCTTACGGTGCACAAAGCTGGTTTCAGCACCCTCCCATACTACTTCGGGTGAGACCTTGTCCTATGCAAGTAGGTCACTGCCGAAAGGGCCATTAGTATAGGGGTTTGTGGGGAAACCTTAACCTCCAAACCTGGGCCAGGACCCCTTCAAGCCAATAATGAACAACATACTTCCTTCAATATGATGACATTTCGACAACTTACCCCAAATGTGATACAAAAGGTACACTTTTTGACGACGATGATGACACTTGTGTGATAGTGCTTGAAACTTTAGGAATGAGGGTGATACATGTTTATATGATAGGAACAACTTATTGACACCAATTTTACTCCTTGAAATAGACCAAAACTACATTTTTGCGATGTGTGATGATTTTCATGCCAAAATATGACTTTTGTGATGAAACTTGGAAAATACGAACAAAATTTACTGTAACACATGCTCGAGCGAAGATAACATGAAAATAGCACTTATTAAAGTGAAAACAAGTGAAAGTGAAAGTCATAAACATGAAAGAGACACTTGCAAAAGTGAATGTGCGCATAAGAAACAGTTGGATAAACACACCGAAATAGAAGTATGATCACAACTAAAAGTGAGATATTGTTAATTGAAAGTTTGCACTAACTGTCATGATAAGCTGAAAATCGCATAGACATTGTCTTGATGAATTTTTTTATGTGTGTATAGGCTTGCATAAAATAATGTGATCCTGAACTTGTTACAAACATAACTTAGATCCTTGGTAGGCTTCAAAATTCATGTGTAGGTGAAATTTTGGAGGGTGTTGATCGAAGTGTCAACACATGGAGACACAACTGTAGAACTCCAACTTCTTTGTTCAGGTTTTATCCTTTTTGTGGAAGGTATTAGTATTTTAAGAAGTATTAATTCATCACATGCATTACCTTGGATTCCCCATTTGACCTCGTTATGGATATGGTGTCCTCCATTCATTTTCTCATCTAAACACATTCACAAATATTTCCAAATCACAATCGTTTCAATTCAGGAGAAGGGTAATATAAAATTATGAATTTAAGATTATAAGAGTCTTACTTTTCATCTGTGGTGTTACTTCACTACTAGCAACTTTGGACAGTACCTTGACAAAGTCACTTCAGAAACACAAATATTGATCCACTGCTAGTGATCTTGTACAATACCTCGATGGAGTTTTGTTTTTCACCTCCTTGTGCAGGAATCATTTCTCTTATTTCAACCTTTATTTATTTATTTATAGAATTGTGCTTTGTCACTTATTTATTTCACTTGAGCGAAAAATGAATCCCGACTTCTTAAGATCAGAAGATTTTTTCCCTTTAGAGAAGGTTATATATGCATATGATATTGGTTTTCTCGCTATTGACTTTCCCCTTCCCTTATTCTACTCAATCGGATTGGCAAGAAGAAAATCATTTAATTACAACCCTCAATCAAGGAATGGAGATCCTAGAATAGATCAGGATTTGTGGTTCGGCCAAATGATTTTTGTTCAAATGAATCATATTTTCTATTCATACATATTTAGCATTAAATATATATAAACCTAAGATAGCTAATACGATAACAAATAATTCAAGAATTGTTCATCGTAGCAATTTCCTTTTTCAATTTTTGCCACATTTTATTTTGGGCCAAGGGAAATAATTTCATGTAGAGTCTTATTAAACAGAAGAAATAAATACAAGGAAAAGAAAAACATGAAGAAAAATAAATAAGAAGAGCGTAAGTAGACCTTAACTTGAAACAGAGCATGTAAAACAAACAAGGAAAAAAAAATGAAAGGACTAGTGTAGCGTCATGCAATGAAACTAGAAAGCTAAAATGCACCTAAACCTACTCCTAAACTAAAGGGATATAAGCTCAGGGCTTAGTGTAATATAATTTTCAATGTAGCCACCATAACCACTCCCATCCTGCAATCACAAAGATACAAGCAATTAAAAGAAATACAAATCATTAGGTGATAGTAAATATAACAACTTGAGAAATGTTTAGAATGAATTGAAGGTATTTCTTATCAATAGAAGGATTTTCCAAACTCACTAAGTTTAACTGGTTTCAAGCTTTACATTGTTTAAAATTATGATCATACAAACCTTCAAGGTTTCTCAGGAAAGTACATTCATTCATGTTTTCATTTTTTACAAACATCAATAACTATGGAAACCTATTATTTGCGATGGAGCTTGTGATGAAATATTTCTATAACCATTTAGAGATTGGATCTTGATATTTAGAAAAATAAAATTGAAAACCCAAATGAGGAAATGAATTTTTAATTAACATGTTTAAATCACAAAGAGAATATTATAATCGGAATTCAATTTGATCTCATGCAGAATTTTTTTGGATATGGTGAGAACCTTACATAACCATCAACTCATGTTGAAGTGCCTCAACTATTTGACAAGAATTTTAATCATGAAAGGATAAACCATGAAGATCACTGGATTCAAAAAAATCGATCAATATACAACGATTATGAACATATTGGTGACTATAAGATCCTCATTTCTCTATTAGTCCCCGTTGTATATTATTAGACAACATGCCAGAAATTTGAAAGCTTAAGGTATTTAAGACAATTACTGAAACTACAAATTCAGTGGACTAACTAAGATACTAGGTTGGTGACATATTGAAAGAAAAGGTCAATTCAGGCTAGGTATTGATATAAACACAAGGGCCTTGATTCACCAAATGACTCAAGCATTTACCATCACTCATGAAGAGATATTTTGTGAAAGAGATGATAATATCCATGACACACAAAAAAATGATGGGAAGGTGATTGATCTCGAAAGTATCTAACAGATAGAAATCCTTCAACCCAGAATGACCTTTATATTGATAAACAAAATGGAAAGCTTTGAAACTATGGGGATCTATGAGAGATGTTTTTCCAACCCTGAGTGTGATGCAAGGGATTCACATAGTGAAGAAAGATTAACCAAAAAAAAATATTTCATCTGATTAGAAATGTTATCTTGAGGATCGTGAAGATCAACCTAAAAATATTGAGAGTATTTCAAGAATGAAGTCACAACAAGTACGGTGGGTGTTAAAGTAAGAAATAAGCATGAAAATCCAACTATGTTCATAGGTGTAGATAGGATTGAAAGAACCTCACATTCAGTGGGGGTTGAAGTGTCTCAACTTCCTGACCAGACTATGAACCTTCTCATGGTGTATCATCAAATTTGGGTGGCTTAAAGAAATAAATAGGAATATACGCACCACTGTCATCATATGTATCAATGAAAATATTTTTAATGTTGCTAGTTTTATCAGACTCAATATTACACATATCAAATTCTTGATGGATGGAAAATTTAGATGAATGAGTCAATGAACTCCCTTGATCATTTATAATTGTTACATATTCCTCCTAACATATGAAATATTTGCAATTGAACATATCACAAGTAAAAGATTCAATTTTTCATCCTTTGATCGCAATAACACACCATATTGTACCAGATTATAGATCTGTAAATTGTCATGGATTATTCATCTCGACAATTTGTCACAATGGATCTGATAATAATATATTAGTTTTTTTTGAATTTTTACAATATTATAGTTTTATTAAAATTTTAGATATGTACATTTAACTGTAATTTGTGCATGTATGTGAATGGAAATTATGCACGAAATTATTTAATGATAAAATTATCTCACACACTAACATAAGACACAAGATATGCTCTGGGAAACCCTTTCGGGAGAAAACCTAGCTAGAAGGTCAGGTTTTTGCGCTCTCTTTCTCTGTCTCGAAGTATGGTTGTATGTACAAATAAGTAATGAAAGTGGACCATGAGTTGCTACAATGCATAGATCCTCTTTGTGTGATCTACCTCCTATCTCTCCTATTTATATTTGCTCAACTATGGAACAAAATTCTCTTAGAAGAAATGGAATGCCTCTTCCTACTAGTGGTTTGGTTATAGTACAACGCAATATCCTACTAGTCGTTAGTTTTTATTTCATAAACCCTTAAATAGAGTTAAAATATAGATTCTTTTAGATTATTTCACATCAAAAACATGTGGCTAACACCTTTTCCATGAATAATGGGAGTTGACATGACATTATCCTGAACTATAGGTGTGAATATAGGAAGGTCAACTTCTGAGTGGCATAACTTTTGTATACTTGCTATGATTGACATGATTCTTGTTCCATTAGAAAGGTATTTTCATTTATAATACCATGAAAATATGCAGTCATACAACTGTGTTGAAGGCTAGAAGGTGGTTACCTCAACATTGGGGATTCCACCCGGTTTGGAGTTTAAAACAACTCATTTTCCATTGAAATGGTGGGTCTGAATGGGGATATAGGGACCAGTTTCCCATATAAAGAGATTTTATATTAATAAGAAAAGGGAATAGAATCAACACAAGTGGGGTGATTTATTTCTAATGATAACATAAATTACAACTAAATCTAACTAATTCCTGGGATAGGAATCTTTTATATGATTATAGAGAAAGGTTTCAAAAGCATGAAACAATATAGATCATTGCATACTTAATGAATATAAGCGCATGTAAGAAGCTAAATCAATTTAATCAATTTAGTTGATGAAAAGCATCAATCGCATAAAATGCTTATTAGTTTCACACCTAACAACATATTGCTCAATACATTATATCAATAGTAATGAGAACATATATCACTTAAATGCTTATCAGAATGAAACAATTATACAGAAATAAGTTTTCTATAAATATTAGAAACATAAAAAATTAATACACAGATAATAGTACCCGATGTGTCACAGCTTTAGATCTGAAAAAGATAGTTTCAGGGCTTAGATTTCCAATTAGATAACTTCTGTTCCAATAGTAGTGTAAGTTATAATATATGTCTTCTCAAAAATCTAGACCCCTTTATAAATGCATGAAAAGGGTTGAAATACTAATTAATATTACAAAAGTAGAAGACTTGTGAAAGAAGTATCTAAAAACATTACTCTAAACCTCTATAACTAAAAACTAGGGAAATAAATTGTATTAGCTCGAACAGTCTCATGATTGTTTCCCAAATTCATTCTCTAACTAATCCTTGAGCTGGCATGATTTCACCATAGGTTCAAGCTGGGGAGGGTGAATTGGTTGCGTTCGCATCTACCCCATGAATACTACATCCTTAAATTCTAGAAGAAGTTGATTTTCTGCATTCGAGAGACAACTCAACATTTTCCATTGGCTATGAGGTTTAAACAATAAGTACCAGTAACTTCCACATTTTATTTTGTTAGGCTTTGAATGTCAAGAAATTTTCTTTTTGATGTTTCCTACGAAGATTTCCTTAGGAATTTGATATCCGGAAAAGTGTCTTTTGGACAATATGGAACGAGGTTGGCTTCCAAAATAGAATCTCTTATGTATTCAGAAATGCTCAAAGATAATTCTTAGCTCTGATAATAGCTAATTCAACATTTTTCATTTTAATGTCCTAGTCTCCAAATACTATGGCTTTGATTGATTTTTCAAAATGAGGGAGATCAGACTCTCTGTCCTATGTAGCGTATTTCCAATCATATACTTAGACACTTTATCATCAATCTCATCGTAAAAATTCCTTAAATCAGATATCTGAATGACTAATATATCATTGTTTTTAGCTAGCTCTTGAATTTGGTCTACCTTGTGATAGAACATTATTTGTTGTTTTGACAGTAATGTCTCCAACTCTACTGCTTCCTTCTTGAATTCATAGATTTTGGTATTTTCCTGGAAATTCTCAATTCTATGGTGTAACTGATGAATTATTTGATCTTTTTATTTAAGCTCACTCCCGATTTTGAGTTTAAGACCCTCAAACTCTTGCTAAAGAGTAGTGATATTTAATTGCAGCTCCTGCTCAATCTTCTGATTTTCATTCAAGAAAACTTGCTCCATTTGAGAAATTTCTGGTCATTTTCTCTGATTAATGATTGAATTCCTATTGCTTTATTAATTTTTTCGTCTGTGTAAGCACTTGCAAATTGAGATAGTTTATGAAGTTCTTCCTTTGGAGCTGATTGAGTATCTTTCCAAAGGACTTGTATTGGTGTTACATTTGGAGTTATTTCTATATATTTCTCCATCCTTCGCCTCTTCTTTGATCTATTCATGACAAATTTATGTTTTGGAATATATAATATGTCAAATGGAGGTACTTCCTTAGTGTTGAGGATTATTTCAACAATGGGGAAAGCTAGGATTATTTCCATGTCTTTAGTAAATGTAGCTTCTATATTCTATTATTTATGACTGTGTCTTTGGATTTCTCTTTGCTCGAAACCTTTTTTAGGAACCTCTATAGTGAATGAGGTTTCTTTTCTTTCTTCTTGACTCTTTGAATTATATTTATTAGGATAAATGTGTTGTACACCTAGCTCTACTATAAAAGCTACTAAGTTTGTAGTGCCAAAAATAAGTGCAGTATCTAACTGAATAGTATTATGAGCGGTCGGAGTATCAGTTGTAGATAGTACCTTCCAAAACTTTTCCCAGTCTTGGGTGAGTTTTTCATATTTCTTAATATTTTTAATTCTTGTATCTGCAATTGGCACTTGAGATTAAGACGTTGAAACTGCAATATTTTATATTTCTGGTGTTGGTCTTTGGAACAAATATTTTGGAAGATGAGAATTTATTTGTTATCGATACTCTTTAAACCTTAACAAGGATTTCAGGACTGACTCTTTCTGTTGCTATTTCTTGAACTCTGGAAATTTCAGAAATTGACTTGAATACATCATCAAACCTATCAGGCTCACTTGGAAAAGCTCAAAGCTTGACTTGATTTTTTATTTCTCTAGCAACACCATAATAATCATAATTTCTATTGGGAAAACCTGGGAAATTAAATTATTTTAAACAATCAATTTCAAGACAAGCATGCTTGAAATTGTTTAGTGCATTTGAGCCACATGAAAAAGGAAAAGTTGGCCAAATGGCATTTTTTGAATCTTTCAAGACTTTTGTCAAACCATTTCTGTTGACACCTAATCCTAAGGGATTGGGTGATATTGTATATTATTGTAAAATAGGAAATAAGGAATTCCAAGAGACATTAGAAAACAAATCCAAATAGTCTCACCTCCATGTATAAGTACATGCACACCCTCCATCTAATTCACATTCTAATTTGTAGAGTTACCTCCTGGCTTGACATGGTATCCGAGCCAACTATATTTCTACATCATTGTAACTCCCTCTAGCCATACCCACCTCTCCGCCTCTCTACCAGCACCTGGTAGAACCTCTCCCTCTCTGTCATACAGTGCGCTGCCCATTAATACTCTTCAAATTTTGTTTCTTGTACACATCAAGATTGGTTGTGATACTGTAGAGCTTCACCTGCACCATTTTGATATTGTTTCAATGGTCCCATGTAGGCCCTTGCTGTGTACTCCTCTCCCTTTTATCCATGATAGCTCCCGAAACCAACTCCCGAATGTTTCCAACTCCTTGCAGCTTGGCCTCGACCATCCTCTTTAATCCCTCAAGCTGATTCACCCTCCCCTCCCCTACTCCCACTCTGCCTCACCTACGAGGCATCCACTTGGTTCCTGCCTCATGCTCGATTGTTTCTCCCTCACACTTTGTCCCTCTACCTCCCTTTCGACTCTCACCCACACCTATTCCTCACGCCGTCACTCCCTCTTCGCATGCAGCCTCACTCTCCCTCCATGCAGCCTCACACTACCTCTTCTCCTTGTTGGTCGTCGTCCCTTCCCCTCTACTCTCTACACTCTCGGCCTCCCTTCCCCACTTCCACTCTCCCCCACTTTTGCACTCCCTAGATAATACCTCCCCCAATATCACCCTCCCTCAGATAGTAACTTCCCCACTTCCACCCTACCTTAGATAATCCCTTCCCTAAATAATCCCTCTGTTTTTTTATAGAAAATATTTAAAAAATAAATAAATAAATAAATAAAAATTCAAGTGCAGAATTTAATTTATCTTAGCACCAGAATTAAGTATTTTTTTTACAGTGGCAACAAAGTGATTTTTTTAAAGAATGAATTCTCTCATATATATTTCGAGAGTTGTTCTCTTCGGCAAGGAGAACTATCTTGAATGGTCTCGGAAAATCAAGCACACTCTCATTTTTAATGAGCTATGGAGAGGAATTTGTGAAGGAGAAGGAGACCATCCACCAACAAAGCCCAGCTCAGACAAGGATATCGCCATTTTGGAAAACAAAAATAGCAAGGCCTATGCCTTGATTGTAGCTTCTATAAATGAAGAGGTGACTCACCATATTATACCGTTTTCAAATTCCTATGAATCCTTGAGAAAATTAAAATAACTCTATGACTCGCATTTAGAACTTGAAAATTTTCAATTAATGATTAAGTTTTTTAGCCTTGAATTGAAAAATGATGACCCTCTTGATTTAGCATCATAAGTAAGATCTATAATGCATGACATTAAGAATACTGGTGTAGAAGTTTACATACCTCTCATAGCTTATGTTAAGGCATTTTATCCCACTTACTCACATTACCTTGAGTCATTTCAAGCAAGTGGAAACCTCATGAAAATCACCTTTGATTCCCTTGAGAAAAATTTGGTAGAAAGAGAGAAGGATTTTGTAAATATGACAACCCCTCTGTCTTCTGAAGAGGTTGTATGTTTCGCTCATAGAGAGAAGAGTCATGCTCAAGATTCTTCCAAAGGAAGAGGTTGTTGAAGAGGAAGAGGAAGAAGGAACTTCAGGGGAAGGGGGGGAAGACAAACTGAAACTGGAAAATCTAATCTTCATTACATATGTTGCAATAGAGATTGGCATGATGCATCCACATGTAAGTTGCCTTGGGATAAAATTGAGCAGCAAATAAATCAATAAAAAGGTAAAAATCATGACAGAGACAAAGGTAAATCACCTAAATCGGCTCATTATGTTGTAGCACATTATAAAAATGGAGTAACTGAAGACTTGTTTGATGTTTCATTTAATTCTTGGAGAAATGGTTGGTTGTTAGATTTAGGAGAAACATGTCACATGAATTTTAGAAAATATTTTTTTGAAGAATTTACTAAAAAATTTGATGGAGCAGTATACTTTGTAGATAAATCCAAACTCAAGCCATCAGGGCTTGGAAAAATCAGGCTTGAGTTGCCTGGTCTTCCAGATCATCTTCTTCATGAGGTTTTATACCTCCTTGAGTTGAGGAGAAACTTGTTTTCCTTGGTCCACATCTGACAACAAGGACACTCCATTCAGATGTTTGATGGCAAGGCTGAGGTCAGAAAAGCATCATATCACTCACTTGTAATGGAGGGAATAGAAGAAGGAATACTCATAAATTTGGAAGGTTCCTCTTCTCATGCACACAAATTTGCATTCAATTCTCATCATGATGAAGGTACATTCCCATCAATTCTTTTATGGCATGTTATATTTGGACACTTAAACTATGACAAACTTCGATTGTTGAAGAAAAATGGTGTTACTGAATTTCCTACAAATCCTAGGAAACTTAAGCAATGTGATGCTTATATTCTAGGAAAGCATAGCAAACATCCCTTTCATGATTCACATTCCAGAGCACATATAAAAATTGAGCTTATTCATTAAGATTTATGTGGCCCCATGCCTATTGCTTCTGTAAATGGAAACAAATATATGATGACATTTATTGATGATGAAACCAAAATGTGTTGGGTTTACTTATTGAAGACCAAATCTGATGCTTTTCAAACATTAAAGAATTTTCATGCATGGATTGAAAATGATGCACAAACTCATATTGGTTCTTTGTGCATTCGTAATGGAAAAGAATACACTTCAAACGAATTTGAAAACTATCTTCACCAACATGGGATCAAACATAAAACAAATGTGCCCTACAATCCCTACCAGAACGGTGTAGCTGAAAGAATGAACAGAACAATTTTAAATATGGTTCGCTCCATGATGTTTTTAAGAATGTAAAATTGATGTAGTTCTATGTGTTTTGTACATAAAGAATAGGTGTCCTTCAAATTCAATCCAAAACAAAACTCCTTATGAAATGTGGCATGGAAACATTCCTTCTGTAAAGCCTTTCAGGGTCTTTGGTTCCACCTATTATGCTTTGATACCTAAGGCACAAAGGAGTATAATTGGTGCTAGAAGTCGAAAATGTATCTTCTTGGGGTATTCCAATACCTCCAAAGGATATCATCTCTATGGTGAATTCAATAAGAAATTTGTAGTAGCAAGAGATGTCATATTCCTTGAACCTTCCAATACTAACAATGATGTTGAGCAGCAACTTGATTGCTTGGATAGATTCACACATGCAAATTATTTTCAAGAATTTGATAATCAGATTCCACATCTTGAAGGGGGTGTTCCTATACTGAATCAATCTGTGCAATCATCTTCCAAAGCACTCTCTTCCCCACATGAAGAACCAATCATGGATGACACCTTGAATGATGTGATTGACATAATTGAGAGATTGAATCTTGATTCAATTCCAACTCATTCAATGAGAAGCCTGGGCCATATCATAAAGGTCCCCCAAAATGGTTGACAAGGACACTAGAAAATATTCGTCCCGATAAGGTTGGAAAGACAGGAACAAGAATTTCCACCAGGCAAAATGGAGGTGACAGATAATTCTGATTCACCTACTAATATGGATATTGGTTATAATTGTGAACTAAATTTGTCTACAGATCTTGAACGAAATTAATTCCAAGATCTCATTGCTCATGTTGAATGGAATGAATCAATGCAAAAGGAGTATGATTCCTTGATAAATAATGGCACTTAGAAGCTGGTTGATCCTCCTTTGGGAACCAAACCATTTGGTTGCAAGTGGGTCTACAAGAAAAAGTACAAATTAGATGACTCACTTGACAAGAAAAAATCCAGGATTGTGGAAAAAGGTTTTTCATAGAAATAATGGGTCGATTATGAGGAATATTTCTCCCCTACAGTGAAACGGGCCACCATCTGGACACTCTGTTATCACCAAACTGAGTCCTGTTGGGCTACTTCAATGTTCAACTTGGATTAACTATTTCAAACCAACTTGTAACTAGAAATTAACCTTTCTAGACTGAGAGGGATCTCTCAAAAGGATAAAGGATATTCAATGAATAACTTGAAATTAGACGGCTAACTATGAATTGGATTGAATGTGATGTTTTTGTATAGGTGAAAGATGTAAACTAGTAACTACTATTGGACATGGATTCAATATGAAAAATAAGTCAAAAATCAACTTATCTCATGGAATCTGAGGCAATTTTATTCTTATTAAACCACACATGAAGGATAGAACAACAATATATATGTATACCGGAACTTGGAGCATGTCACCATGAATTCCAAGTGATTATACATAATCAAGCTAATAAAAAATGATAAAAAAACATACTAGATGTATAAAGGAAGTTGGAGCATGTAATCATGAATTCCAAGTGATTATACAACTAGAACACTAGAGAGAAAATAAAATATTGATAGAAGAAAAATACATAAGAAACAGAGAAGAATATCAGGTCTGAAAGATGTTGTTGCAACTATATATTACTGATAGACAGAGATTACAATGGTGGTAGTGTCAGGTAACCATCTCCCCACCTTTTGATATTTGATTTTATGTCTATAAATAGACTTTCTTTACCTTCCATAGGATTCTAAATCATCGAACCTTCAAACTAACAGCTAAACATAACTGAAACTCTATTTTAGGAACATAAAAAGACACCTATTCACTGAAGGAGTTTATCTCCTAATACGACTCTACTTACATTTATTTCCTCCACTTCTCTAATAGGGGGATCATTACATAGATAAGGATCAGGTGTTCGAATGGAATTATCCATCATAAAAAAGAATATAAGCCCTTACTGAAACTACAAAAAAGTAATCCTATTTTTAAGGAAATGATGACATGGCATTTGTTGATTGTTGAGCTGAATCGACTCCCTTTTACTATGTTATTTCTAATGTGCTAATATAGTGGGGCAGTTGAGGACGTGGGCCTCATTTCACTGATATGATGACAAATCTATTGTGAAAACAGAGTACTGAATGCTTTTACTTCCCAACATCTACCTTTCTGTTGTTTTATTACCAAAAACCCTCTTGCTGTGTTAAAACCTCTTTATAATAAAAATAGCATGAAAAATCGATATACAAGACCTGAAATTTTTCAAATTTCAATTCTGAAGAGCATCGCATCTGTGCACTTCACAACCTTTACAATTTAGTTTATAAATAATATGATCGGTGATGCGATGTGATGGGGAGGTGACGTAGAGGGTAAATGACATGGAGGGTAAGTGGGACCAGACCGCAACACATATCACAACTCTTAGCCTTTAGTTATAAGCGTGGAGGATATAAATTTTAAACATTGCGAAGTGCAACACGCGGGGGAGGGGATAAGTGACGTGGCATGGAGGAAGTGGGACCAGATTGCAGCGCAGATCGCAGCTTTTAAATTTTAATTATAAGATATGGGGGGTTAACTTTTGTAATTTGCGAAGTGCGGGGAAGAGGGACCCACTAGCATGTGGCTTAGTTTTTATGAGTCAACGAAAGGTTCAAAATGGTAAGTATTATGGAGTTCATATGATATTCATGATACATCAAAGTATTGCAATGGCTGTAAAGTGGGGGCAGAACTTCTAAGGTAGGACCAACTTACCGCATTGCAAATTAAAATAAATAGATTGTATGTGCTCACAAGGTAAGTTAAAGTATATGCGATGCAATATCACAAATCGGCCATTGCATTATTTACAGTTTAGTGCCTGATGCAAAACATATAAAATATGTGAAATGCGATGAGGGCCCCACTTTAATCACTATCAAGGTTTGAAAAGCAATGAAATGGTAAAGGTTGAAGGGTAAAGCGAAAAGGTGAAAAAAAGGTAAGTTAACATATATTTCAATGAAAAATGGAATGGAAGGGAAGTGTGGGGGGGAATGGGTCCCACTTCATATCGCATCAGTAATTTATAAGTTTAGAATTTGATTGTTGTAACAAAACTTTGCGATGGTGATATACGATGAAAGTACAAGGGGTCCTACAAATGGTTTAAGCTACTCTTTTTCTATATATATGATATGTATTATATATAACATTAAATTATATATAACACGATTGTTCGATGGGTGGTAGAGCTTATAAGATAAAGTCTGAAACTTTATAATAAATGGTTTTATAAAGTAATAAGCTCTGAAAGGTTATATATGTGCGTTTTGGGCTTAGGATAAACATGATTTTGGAAATTTAGAGTGTGATAATAGTAGCTCCATTAGGGATGATGTACTCCTATGGTACAAAAATAACTCATAGTTTCCAGTGCCATCCTTATTGAAAATAAAATCCTAAAATTCAGCAGGATTTCTTCAAACACTTATGGCCTTCTCCTCAGGATCAAGCTTGATGATAATTGTTGAAAAACCAAATTTATACATGTTGAAAAGATGCTCAGACTACTTGAGCTTATTCACACACACTCCTACCTACCCTAGAAACTCCAATCTTCATGTTTGATTCAAGAGACATGATACCTCCAATAAAGTAAGTAGGTGAGCTAATATGATACTTGAACCCCTTCATTACACTTGAACCAAAAGCAAATTGTATTCTAAAATGATAAAAGTAATAGAACATGGGTCTATTTTTCATAGTGAAAAAATAATTGAAAATTTGTACTATAGAACGCTTCCATGTAATCAGCTATGGATCATAGAAGACATACTTTTTTTATCCCTTTTAAGATGTTAATGACAAATTGATCATGTATATCCTTTTCATTTTCTTCATCAAGGCTGAACCTTGATTCCAGCTCTACAATATCAAGCTCATAACCACATTCCTCCTTTATCTGCAAGTCAAATGGTATAATGATTTCCTCCTTTTTTGGAGGAGGAAGACTTTCCAAGAATTGTTTAGGATCTAGGAAATCATATGATCCAATTTGAACATCCAACAGTTCAATTTTATTCTCTAATTTTTCAGCAGCTAAACCAAGAAAAAAAAAATTATTTTTCAGCTGTGAGTCGGACCAAATTTCAAACAAAGGAATACTATTGTTGAAAATTTTTCATCTATCTAAAATTCTGCCAACTCACCCCTTACACTTTGTAACATTTCATCATATAAACAATTTTCCACATAACCTTTCATCTTGGATCACCATGAATGTTATGAAATCTGGATTATTCCCAGTGAAGTCGCTCTGAACTTTGAAGCTCGGGATCTTGAACAATGGAGTTGCCAGGTGAATGGTACATCCTTCATGTGTTTGGCTTTTGTTCACAATCAAAATTCAAATTTGAACCTTGTCGTTCTGCCTGGAGAAAATTTACACTTTCGTCCGAGTCAATGGCGACAAAATGTTATCACCAAATTGAGTCCTATTGGGCTACTTCAATGTTCAACTTGGAGTAACTATTTCAAACCAACATGTAACTATAAATTAGCCTTTCCAGTCTAAGAGGGTTCTCTCAAAAGGATAAAGGATATTCAATGAATAACTTGAAACCAAATGGCTAACTCTGAATTTGATTGAATGTGATGTTTTTTTATAGGTGAAAGATGTAAACTAGTAACTACCATTAGGCATGGAGTCAATATGAAAACTAAGTCACAAGTCAACTTATCTCATGGAAGCTAAGGCAATTGTATTCTTATTAAAACACACATGAAGGGTAGAACATCCAAATATATGTAAACATGAAGTTGGAGCATGTCGCCATGAATTCCATGTGATTATACATAAGAAAACTAATAAAACATGATAAAACAACCTACTAGATGTATAAAGGAAGTTGGAGCATGTAATCATGAATTCCAAGTGATTATACAACTAGAACACTGGAGAGAAAATAAAATATTGATGGAAGAAACATACATAAGAATACAAAGAAGAATCTCAGGTCTGAAATATGCTGCTGCAACTGTATATTACTGATAGACGGAGATTAAAATGGTGGTAGTGTCAAGTAACCATCTCCCCACCTTTTGATATTCAATTTTTTGTCAATAAATAGACTTTCTTTACATTCCATAGGATTCTAAGTCATCGAACCTTCAAACTGACAGCTAAAGATAACTGAAAACTCTATTTATGGAACATAAAAAGACACCTATTCACTTTAAGAGTTAATCTCCTAATAGGACTTTACTTACATTTATTTCCTCCACTTCTGTAATAGAGGGATCATTACATAGATAAGGATCAGGTGTTCGAATGGAATTATCCATCATCAAAAATAATAAATACCCTTACTGAAACTACAAAATAGTCATCCTATTTTTAAGGAAATGATGACATGGCATTTGTTGATTGTTGATGTAGTGGGGAAGTTTAGTACGTGGACCTCAATTCGCTGATATGATGACAGATTTTCTGTGAAAAAGGAGTACTGAATGATTTTGCTGCCCAACATCGAAATTTTTGTTTTTTTACTACCCAAAATCCTCTTTTTGTGTTAAAACCTTTTTATAAGTAAAATAACATGAAAAAACAATATACCAGACCTTAAATTTTTCAAATTTCAATTCTGAAGAGCATTGCATCCATGCACTTTGCAACCTTTACAATTTATTTTATAAATAGTATGAACGGCAATGCGATGCGATGGGGAGGTGATGTAGAGGGTAAATTATGTGGAGAGTAAGTGGGACCAGAACACAGTGCATATCGCAACTCTTAGACTTCAGTTATAAGCGTGGATGATATAAATTTTAAACACTGAAAAGTGTGACGCACGAGGGATGGGATAAGTGATGTGGTAGGGAAGAAGTGGGACCAGACCGCAGCGCAGATCACAACTTTTAAATTTTAGTTATAAGCTACGGGGGGTTAACTTTGGTAATTTGCAAAGTGCGGGGAAGAGGGATCCACTGGCATGTGGCGGAGTTTTTATGAATCAACAGAAGGTTAAAAATGGTAAGTTTTATTGATTTCATATGATATTCATGATGCAGAATCACCTACCTATACACTTAAGACTCTTATCAGCTTCAGGGGTAATTCTAGGGATTTTGATTTCCAAAATAACTTGGTAGACACAGATCATTATTTCTTTACAGATTTTGGAAATATGAGATTATTATTTTGATTCTCGCAAGAAATCTACTTGAACAAAGATCGGGGTTACTAATTCTTCGGTCCATTTCCATCCAAAGGAGGTACTTTCAAAAGAAAAACAGACTACATCCATGATAGAAGAGCTTATGTAAAAGGGATGGGTTGTATTGGTTGTAACATTTCGATTTTCCCTATAGGTTGCGATGATTCTTATCAAATTATCAGAAAGAATGGTTTCCCAATTTAAAACATACCCATCAGAGGCTACTTCTATCAACGGTTTCCAATTCTCTTTAAATTTATTAGTATTTACATACCCAAACAGGCAACACATCATTGTAGTTATTTCAGAGTAAGGAATTTTAAGAGAAGCAACTTAATAAATACCCTTGTCATTGCACTTATGTCGGATAGGGTCATTTCTCCATTCTTTTATTACTACTGGAGGATTTTCATTTTCTTGCATGAAGTTCTAAATGAATTGTGAGTCATATTTCTTTTGAGGTTCTCGTAATTTATACATATTCCTTAAATGTGTTGGCCTGAGGGAACCAATGAAAGTGTTGTTATTGGTAACAAATTGTCTATCCCTTATATCTACATTGTTTAACACCCGTCTCACTAAGTCAGTTTACGGAAGAATTTTTGGACGAGCAGTAATTCTATGAAGAAAGAAGTTAGCCGTGTCTATCCAGGATTCTGAATCGTTGGAAGAAGTATCTATTAGACTCCTATATTTTTACAGTATCACAATGTGACTAACTATTCCTTATATTTGTCATGTTGAAAATAATATTCCATGTCTATAATTTATTTTCAGAAAATAAAAGGATATCGCAGTTATTGGAAGGGTCAAAAGTATCTTCCTTCCATTTGAATTCAGTTAAAGAGGAAAATATAATTGATTTAGTGTGGTGATGAGCTAAATCTCACTTCGTTCATTATCTCTCATCTTCCCTCTTCTTACATTTCATTTTACCTATTTTTGACACTCCCATGCTCTAAAAATCCCTTTTTAACTCAAAACCCACATACAAAACCTTTTTGGACTTACCGTGTCAGAAAACCCACTTGTGTTGAAAAAATCCAATAAAAGTCTAAGCTTGCCCGCATTCTGCAACCCGCAAGTTTCAAACTTCTCTTTGAAAAGCATTACCGAAAACTGTAGAAATTTATAGTTTCCCACCCCGGTTTTCATTTTTCACCTTATTACTCCAAAATAGTTAAATTCCCTTTCCCATATCCATACATTTAACAAACTGGAAAATAAATTTTGCTGAAAACACAAATTCTGGAAATTTTTCAGAATGCTGGAAAATGCAGAATTAAAAATCAACAAGCATAAAAACAGTCATTCACACATTTGACACAGATATTTTTGGTCAACATGACCCTGGAAAAACCCCCTACAACTCTTGGGGAAAACCAGTTCGAAAGCTCCTTCTTATTTCTGGAAAATGCTTTTTACAGTGAGAGAAATATTCAGCAAAAAATCAGCAAGCAAACTTTTACAACTTATCTCGTTTTCCGTGCTTAACCACCACCTCGGAAAATGTGCAAACAACAAAATAGGAACAGCAATAAATGCTGTACGGATTTCCTCGATTTTCGTGCCCAGAAATCTGCAATAAATGCAGTTGTACGGCCACCTCGATTTCTGTGCAAAACAACAATAAATGCTGCTGTACGGATTTCGATTTTTGTGCCAAAAGGACAGCAGAAACTTTCTATACGGAATTTGCCTCGATTTCCATGCAAAAGGACAGCCACTTGCTGTACGACCTGCCTAGAAATTCGTGCCAAATAGAACAGCTCACTGCTGCCTCGAAAACTGAGCCAAACTGCTGTACGGCCTCTTGGAAATCGTGCCAAAAGGCTACTGTACGGTCTTCTAGAAAATCGTGCCAAAAATTGCCTTGGAATGTGTGCCAAACTCTGCTGTACGGACTTGCTGAAACACTGCCTTGGAATGTGTACCAAGCTGCTGCCTCCTTCTCCTCACTGCCCAGAAATCTCCCTTGCTCTCTTTCTCTCCTTCTCTCAATCTGCTCATGAAAGAATGAATGATCTTTTCCTCCTTTTCCTCCTTTAACCTAACCCTAAGTGACTTTTGGGGAATCCCTAAATCCAATGGCTGAGATAGATTGAGATCTAGGGCCGAGATTAAATGCTCATTTAAATCTCACTTTCTATTTTTTAATTCACCCCACTTTAATAAAGACCCACTTAGTCATTTATTTCCAAAGTCACTTTTCCTTTCTAATTTTACATTGACTTTATTAAAGTCACTTTAAAATTAGACTTTAGTAACTTTATCACTTAAAGTCACTTTTAAATTAGACTTGACTTTACAAAAATTATAAAGTCATTTTAGGAGAAAAATTAAATTATTTTGGACACTTTTCCCTAGGCCAAAGATCAAAGCCTTAGGGAACCACCTGTCCTCCGGTAACCAAATTTCAACACTCCCTCTTACCGAGGAAGGTGTTCCTCACCACACCCATCTTGTCTCTGAAGTAGACATGCTTGCCCCGTGGTAAGGCTTTGGTAATAATATCTGCAACCTGCTCATCAGTGGGAATATACTCAAGCTTCACAGCTCCTTTCTGAACATAGTCTCTGATGAAATGATATTTGATCCCGATATGCTTTGACTTGTCATGAAATACTAGATTCTCCGTGAGTTTAATGCAACTCTGATTATCACAGTAAATCACTGAAGGTCTCAACGGCTGACCAAATAAGCCAAACAACATCTTGCAAAGCCAGATGGCCTCACAACTAGCTAGACTGGCTGCCATATACTCTGCTTCCGCTGAACTCAATGCTACTGACTGCTGCTTCCGGCTGAACCATGACACCACCGCCGAACCCAACCCAAAACAGCACCCTGAAGTGCTCTTCCTATCAGAAGCACAACCTCCTAACCGAACGTGTAACATACCAACTTACACATCCCCCCGCCACACTACAAGAAAAAAGCACATTGGTGAGGGGCGAAAATGGTCACCATAAGCTCATTGGTGAGGGTCAAAAGAGCCTTCGTCACCAAAAATTGAACATCACCAAAGGTGGCGTCGCCGAAAGTATAGGTGTTGTGGTGACATTCAAGCTCCGTCACCAATAATGATTTATAGTGACGAATAGTGACCATCACCATTTCATATGAGCAATGGTGACGGACAATAGCCTCCGTCACCAAAAAAATGAACGTCACCAAAGGTGGCGTTGCCGAAAGTATAGTGTTGTGGTGACATTCAAGGTCTGTCACAAATAATGATTTATAGTGACGGATAGTGACCGTCACCATTTCGTATGAGCAATGGTGATGGAAAATAGCCTCCGTCACCAAAAAATTGAACGTCACCAAAGGTGGTGTCGCCGAAAGTATGTGTTGTGGTGACATTCAAGATCCGTCACGAATATTGATTATAATGACCGATAGTGACCGTCACCATTTCATATGAACAGCAACAATTTTTTGTGATGGACCTTTCATGGCCATCACTATTGGTGCATATATATGGTGATGTTCATTGACCGTCACCATAAAGTCATTGGTGACATCAAGGTCCGTCACAAATATTGACTATAATGACAAACAATGACCCTCACCATTTCATATCAACAACAATGATTTATGGTGACGTACCTTTAATGGTCCTCACTATTGATGCATATATATGGTGGCGTTCGTTGACCGTCACCATTTCATATTTTGGTGAGGATCAAAAAATGTCACCATAAGCTCATTGGCGATGGTCAAAAGAGCATCCGTCACCAAAAACTGATCTTCGTCATTCCCTATATATGAATATCAGGGCACGATGGAATCGAACCACCAACCTCCTGCTTGTAAAGCAGGTGCTCTTCCATTGATCTAGCACCCTTTAAAGAATTAGACTTTAAATTAGAAATTGTCCCTAAAGGTGCAAAGATACACCAAAGGAATAAGAACCAAAATAACTGAAAGAATTCAGTGTCCTTGCTCCTATTTTTATTCTACAACACTTTACAAAGTATAATCTTGATCTATGATGTATTTGTGCCGAGTGGTTCTAATTTAATGGTAAATGTTATTCAGATAAAATAAATGAATAACTGAAAGGCCTTACGGGCTCATTTTTAATCTTTACACTAAAATCTCTTAATATTCAAGTCTATGGAACAACTCGTTCAAATTTCAAACTGAAGTAGATTTTAAATGGAAAGCCTAAAACCAGCTAAGTGGTTTACAAGTTAACATTTTGGATATAGCTTCTGTTCAATTTATATGACAAGTTATGCCATAACCTTGAAACTAATCTTTTAGCTAAAAGACTTTCTTAAGTCAACAATGACAAAAAAATATAGTCATGGCAAGCAAAATTCTCTTGTTTTTTCTAATGAGGGTGCATGTAACTTGATAAAGGTTGTATGAGAGTATCAAACCATAAAAAGGTTCACTAAAACATGGAAATGACAAAGTCTGGTTAAGCAACAAAAGTTTAGTTGAATATATGAAAAACATCGAGCTAAATGATATAATTAAACTAAAAGTAACTGTAAAAAAATGAAATTACCATCATATACCATCTGGTTTGGTTAGTTCTTCAGAGAGAGATAGTGCAATTCCATGATCCAGCTCCTCATCTTGATTATTTAATGGACCATCCTGAACAAAAATGTCCACATACAACAATCAATGTTATTGTATTGGTAAGACTTCTGATATAATCTATCAAAGCATGTACTATGTGTGAGAATAACTGAAAAGCACAACTAGAAATTTGAATCACAACATAACAATATAAAACAACATGCAACAGGGAATGAACAAATCCACAATTTGAGAAATATGAACAATACATGAACCTATTCTTATATATTGATATAGATAACGAAATAGAAAACTATATTTATGAAATTCAAGTATCACACAACAATGTCTTGAACAAATCTCAATGTGTAAAATAGTATTTTTTGCATTTGGATTTACCTTGCATAACCTCAGGAAAAAGTTTCCACAGAAACAGCGAATAAACATAACAACATGGACCTCAGGAGCAATTGTGCAAGGGATAAAATATGAAGGTAAAGCACTAGAGAAGTATTCAAAGCAAATGATGAAAAGCGTATCTAGAAATAACTAAGAACCCTCTGAAGTAAACCACACATTTATCATCGTGACTAGTACACTTGCAAAAAAAGATCAGAATAATTTATGAACTATTCCACCAAAAAGCAGTGAATTTTTCCACTAAAATACAGTTTCAAATTAATCAAGTTTGCTAAAGTTAACAGATAGAAGATTGAAGTTTAAAAGACAATACACTCTGATGAATTAGGGATTACCGTGGCATTACAGGGCACATGCCAAAATACATTAGCATCTCCAAATGCACCCCTACGTAGTGTCCATCTGACACTTTGTGACTTGAACCTTTAAAAGGCTTGCTCAGCCACTTCATCGTTCGAGATTTATTGTGAGTACGATGGTACAATATGACCTACATGTCCCAAATAACATGAGCCAACAATGAAAACCATAATTAAATTATTAATGCCTTACTAATTTAATCCTTGAAAAGACGAAAAACATGAATCCAAGAAAGGAAATGATAAGGTTCTCGTTAACCAACTATTATATTTACAGATATGGCAGAATTGTTGATTGGCTATTTTAGAATTTAAATCATTTTACGTATTCTCTCAAACATATGAAAAGACACTAAAATTACCAAGGTCATATTTCAACATAAATCTTGCAGAAAATCATTTTCTTTGAAATTTGTGTTTTCGTTTAGATTCGGGTTTGATCCATTTCGGCTTCAGGTTCAAGTTGTGATTAGATTTGGATCAGGTTTGGGCTCAAGTTTGAGGTTCAACTTTGACATTCGTCGAACCTCAACAAATTTCAATTTTTTTTTAGGTTTTCCAAATTATGAACTTGAAGTTTCAGGTTCGGCAAAAATTGAAAGTGACACATTCACAATTGCACCCCTAGTCATTGAAATCCTAATTTTTTCACCCAAAAACATCAAATTCTATGTTTTGGGAATCTATCTGAGCTTAAAATGAAATGTGCAGTGGAACACACTTATAATGACCATTCAAAATTGTCACATTTCAAAATGCCCTACGAAACACGTCAAACCTACCATATTCACAAAATATTAAAACATGGCCTTGGAAATATAGTCAGCACAGTATGTTGTATACAATAAATATATTTGGACAACTATATTCAGGTCAAAGTTGACAGCTAATCCACATTTTAAAGTTTCAGAAAAAAAGGCAAAATATACTGCATCACAGTCTAACCTAGATCAAGATGAACATAAGCTTTATCAAAATATCATATACAATTAAGTCGCCCATTTTACAATTGTAAATCTATATAGCACATGGACATCTTGAGAAAATGAATCATTCACCTACGTCAAAAAAGGAAATTTCATTTTTTCATTTGCCAAGAAAAACGAAGACCAAATATAGTTTCCATTTGCGTGGCCCCCTTGACCAAATAATCTGTCTAACTAAATCGTATGATGAGGAATTCGAATCCCTGCCATTTTAATTAAAATACAAAACTGCATGTCTATGTGGGTCCAATGAGCTTCATTCCTAAAATACTATTAGCAAGTCTAGTAAAACATTAAACCGATCCCAAAATCCTACCATCAGCCAAGAAAATGTAGCAACCACAATGAAATTCTTTGGGGTTAAAATGACCAAAAAGACATGAAAGCACTGGTTACTCTTTACATAAAAGAGGCAATTGAAAAAAAAAAATGTCACAAAAGAGAGACAACGAAAAGCCAGGGAACCTAACAGAAATAGAGGAAAAGAAAAATAAGACAAGGAAAAATTGAGTATAACTGATGAAAAGTGAAATAACCGATAATAAAATTTCAGTAGATTTCAACAGCAAAAATTAGAAGCACCAGTCAGAGAATGTGAAGCACCACTGAAATTAAGTGACTAGAAAAACATCAATTTCGAAGTTCACACACTGGTTCAAATCCTCTATATCATATTGATTTTTCTTTTCCATTGACATTCCCAATCTGGTTAGGGAATTTCAAGAAAGTCCAAAAAAAGGTGGATAGATGAGAAATTCAAAGCAAAGCCAAAGACAATTTGACCTTGCAGATTAGAAAATTTTTAAAAATGTAAAATAGATGGTTAAAATCTAAGCGACCACAACAATAACAAAAAAAGTTTCAAACACAAACAAGATTCCATGTAAATGTAAGTGCTCCAAATATTAAATTAAAAGGGGGCAGAAAAGAGTAAAGCTAAACTAGAAGGCTATAAAAAGGGTAAATGGGAAGGCTAACAACAAATCAAAATGTAGCAAAGAAAGACACCAGAAACAAGAAAGCTAACCAAAACATAAAAGCAAAACTAATTAATGATTTTACCAAAATGGCATTCATCCTCAACCAAAATTTAATGCAATTTGTAGCCCCACTAGCCTATTTTTTATCATATCCAGTATCTAACGTTGCCTGATTTTGTTGTGCTGCAATAGGAAGAGCATCATTGCCTTGGAATCCCAAACCTAAATCATAAATAAAGTAATCAATTGTGTTTCTTTGTATCATGCAAGAAAAATCAAACTAAATTAGGATTTATGGATCTAGGAACTTACACTCACCATTCATGTTGATGCCACAGTCCCTGCCAAGTTTGGTTTTAGATTTTTGTTTACCTCTGAAGTGCTTCCATCCAATTCCAAGGAAAACCTGAGATATACAGACAATTTACAATCATTTTTCAATATTACACGCGGAATTTCCCTAAGGTATGCTTCCATATATAATAAAGTTCCAATTAAAACTTGATTTAGGAAAAGAACAAAGGCAAGAAACATATATGATCTTGATCATAACATACAAAGCAAATAAATAATGCTTTCAGAGACAATAATTGAAATAGAGTTTACCTTGCAGCCCTTGCTTTTTTCTTGTCATCTTCCAAGGAAGCAGATTTCAAATCTACTCCAAATCTAGCCAAATGTGCTTTCTGTGGGAAAATTTTTGGGGCGAATTTTAGCCCAAAGGCGAATTTTAAGGGATTTTAAATTTTATTAGGGCGAGTTTTTTATATAAAACCCATTTTTTATAGTTTAATAAAGTTAGCCCAAAAAATATTTTAAAAATAATTAATTATTTAATATTAGCCCACCAAAAAAAGGGCGCACAAAACTGGAAACATGAAATTCGCCCCCGATTTTCTAGATTTCCATGGCATTCGCCCCATTTTTTCAACCAATTTTCCAGATTTCCATGGCATTCGCCCAATTTTTTCAGTGGTTTGGAGAGGTTCTTGTTGGCTGACCGAGGCCGAGTCGGAAAAAAACAGTCATAGGAATCCCATCATGGTCCGTTAGGGCCTGGCCGACTCTCTCTCGTCCGTCCCTCTCTAGTCTGGACTCCGTTAGGGCCTCCCATAGTTCGTATATAGCAGCGAGATACACTTCAAAGAGATGGTGTTGAAGCTTTTACTGTGACCCATTTTCCTCTTCCTCGTCGCCATCACCATGTGTTCGAGCAATCTCTCATTCCCCATTTTGCAGCTGATATCAAACAATCTTCATCAAATATATCCTATGCTTCTTCTACTTCAATGAGTACTCCCCTGGATTCCCATTCTATTCTATGTCCTACTCCAGTGGGGAGTCCCATGAGGGGAGCTCTGAGTCAAATGAGAACTTACCTAGAAGACATGGGACACCTCACCAAGCTCAACCCCCAGGACGCATGGCTTCCCATCACTGAATCTAGAAAGGGAAACGCCTGCTACTCTGCCTTTCACAATCTCGATGCTGGGATTGGCTTTCAGGCCTTGCTCCTCCCAGTGGCTTTTACATACCTTGGATGGTAATGGTGTTTAAATATCTACAGTTTTCTTATTAGTAATGTTATTTGGTTCTAACAAGATTTACTTCTGTTTGTATGTTACCACAACTAGTGTTTATGTTGAATATCAATTTTACTTTTAACCGTGTGAAGATTTAAAATTATTTTCAGGACTCACTACCCATCATCACTTAGAGCTATAGAAGAAAACTGTTAACGCACAAGCCCCTATCTCCTGCTCGATGATGGTGATAAAGTTCACAAAAGACATTGAAAGAGTTGCCATTAGCGGGGTTGAGATCTTCGCTACGCTAAAATCCAAAAATTGATATTCAACGAGATTTTCTTCTTAACGATTTGTGGCTAAACGCTCTTGATGCAGGGCTTGGGGGACTGTAACTTTAAGAGTGGCATATGTTTGGCAATTGTATACGTTATGGCTGTTAATAGGACTGCATGAACCAGTCCCTGGAAGACGTTACAATAGATACATGGAGCTTGCTCAATCAGCTTTCGCTATGCCCATTAATGCTGTACTGGGCTTTGATTTCATGCATTCTTGATTGCATCAATGGAGAGAAAGTAGGTGCATTGAGCATAAGGGTGGTAGTGGGGTGATCCAATTACCTGTCAGTTACATTAACCATGAATGGTAGATGGGGTTGGTATGGTGATTCACTTATTTTTTAATCATTAATTTAATCTAAATGATTCATTAGCTAAATTGATTACCATTACATTCTAATACACTCCTGCATTTATAACAATGATAGATACAAGTGAGGTACATTCTACAGGGTGTAATTGTAGTTAGATTGAAAGTAATTTATCAACTGTGTGTTTTTATATTGATTCTTTGAAGAGCATTGGATAAGCCCATATTAACCCACTTGGAGGTTCTGTGAGATTCACATAGAATGTATATCTCAGTGGCTGAAATTGTAATATGAGCGAATTTATTACCGAGGGGGGAGCTCTGAGTCAAATGAGAACTTACCTAGAAGACATGGGACACCTCACCAAGCTCAACCCCCAGGACGCATGGCTTCCCATCACTGAATATAGAAAGGGAAATGCTTGCTACTCTGCCTTTCACAATCTCAATGCTGGGATTGGCTTTCAGGCCTTGCTCCTCCCAGTGGCTTTTACATACCTTGGATGGTAATGGTGTTTAAATATCTAAAGTTTTCTTATTAGTAATGTTATTTGGTTCTAACAAGATTTACTTATGTTTGTATGTTACCACAACTAGTGTTTATGTTGAATATCAATTTTTTATTTTAACTGTGTGAAGATTTAAAATTATTTTGGGTGGACTCACTAGCCATCATCAGCTAGAGCTACAGAAGCAAATCATAATCTTTATTGGCTTCTATCTCTGTTCCTGATGATGGGTGATAAGTTCAAAAAAGAAATTGAAAGAGTTGTGCATTGAAGGGGTTGAGATCTTCACACAGTTAAAATCGAAAAATTGATATTCAACAAGATTTTCTTCTTAACGATTTGTGGCTAAACGCTCTTGATGTAGGGCTTGGGGGACTGTAACTTTAAGTGTGGCATATGTTTGGCAATTGTATACGTTATGGCTATTAATAGGACTGCATGAATCAGTCCCTGGAAGACGTTACAATAGATACATGGAGCTTGCTCAATCAGCTTTCGGTATGCCCATTAATGTTGTACTGGGCTTTGATTTCATGCATTCTTGATTGCATCAATGGAGAGAAAGTAGGTGCATTGAGCATAAGGATGGTAGTGGGGTGATCCAATTACCTGTCAGTTACATTAACCGTGAATGGTAGATGGGGTTGGTATGGTGATTCACTTATTTTTTAATCATTAATTTAATCTAAATGATTCATTAGCTAAATTGATTACCATTACATTCTAATACATTCCTGCATTTATAACAATGATAGATAAAAGTGATGTACATTCTACAGGGTGTAATTGCAGTTAGATTGAAAGTAATTTATCAACTGTGTGTTTTTATATTGATTCTTTGAAGAGCATTGAATAAGCCCATATTAACCCACTTGGAGGTTCTGTGAGATTCACATAGGATGTATATCTCAGTGGCTGAAATTGTAATATGTATACCTACACATTGAGGGGAGCTCTAAGTTCAAATGAGAACTTACCTAGAAGACACGGGACACCTCACCAAGCTCAACCCCCAGGACGCATGGCTTCCCATCACTGAATCTAGAAAGGGAAACGCCTGCTACTCTGCCTTTCACAATCTCAATGCTGGCATTGGCTTTCAGGCCTTGCTCCTCCCAGTGGCTTTTACATACCTTGGATGGTAATGGTGTTTAAATATCTACAGTTTTCTTATTACTAATGCTATTTGGTTCTAACAAGATTTACTTCTGTTTGTATGTTACCACAACTAGTGTTTATGTTGAATATCAATTTTTTATTTTAACTGTGTGAAGATTTAAAATTATTTTGGGTGGACTCACTACCCATCATCAGCTAGAGCTACAGAAGCAAATCATAATCTTTATTGGCTTCTGTCTCTGTTCCTGATGATGGGTGATGAGTTCAGAAAAGACATTGAAAGAGTTGTGCATTGAAAGGGTTGAGATCTTCACACAGTTAAAATCCAAAAATTGATATTCAACGAGATTTTCTTCTTAACGATTTGTGGCTAAACGCTCTTGATGCAGGGCCTGGGGGACTATAACTTTAAGTGTGGCATATGTTTGGCAATTGTATACGTTATGGCTGTTAATAGGACTGCATGAATCAGTCCCTGGAAGACGTTACAATAGATTCATGGAGCTTGCTCAATCAGCTTTCGGTATGCCCATTAATGCTGTACTGGGCTTTGATTTCACGCATTCTTGATTGCATCAATGGAGAGAAAGTAGGTGCATTGAGCATAAGGGTGGTAGTGGGGTGATCCAATTACTTGTCAGTTACATTAACAATGAATGGTAGATGGGGTTGGTATGGTGATTCACTTATTTTTTAATCATTAATTTAATCTAAATGATTCATTAGCTAAATTGATTACCATTACATTCTAATACATTCCTGCATTTATAAAAATGATAGATAAAAGTGAGGTACATTCTACAGGGTGTAATTGTAGTTAGAGTGAAAGTAATTTATCAACTGTGTGTTATTATATTGATTCTTTGAAGAGCGTTGGATAAGCCCATATTAACCCACTTGGAGGTTCTGTGAGATTCACATAGGATACATATCTCAGTGGCTGAAATTCTAATATGTAGACCTGCATACCTTGATTTCACAAGTTCACTCAACTGTACACTGTATGTTGAAGATATTGAGATTTAAAATATGCAATCTCCAGTTCACAACCAGTAAGTACATTTGAACCTAGATGTTACATGGATCTTTGGTCTAAATCTAAAACCCAGGTACATACAAATAAGAGAGGTGCATTTACAGGGAATGAATATAGTTTGGCAGGGAGTGATTCATTAAGTAATTTCATATTGAATCTTCATAGTGCATTGGATGCACTAAAACCCATGTAAATGAGGATATTATGTGTATTCTGAGGTTGTGAGGTTAGAGAAAGACCTTTGTTTTTAGAAGAAATCTCTTGTAGATTTTAATTTGTGACCCTGGAAGAGGGAACATAGGTTTTCAATAACTAAGTAGATGTAAACTGTTTAAAATAATTAGACAATACTTAACAGAATATTTTGGAAATTTAACAAGGTTGATTTTTGCTCATGTCTATTAGCTTTCCAAAATAAAATTTACAATCAGTTAGAATTTCCATAACCATTCTAAATTGGAAGAGTTTTTTCACAGGGGAAAGACTGGGCACCTGGCTGGCGCTGTTTCCTGTGATAAATCTGTCAGCTGGAACAGCCACAGGCCTCATCAACGTAGGCGGAGGAGCCCTGAAGCTATTCTATAAGAGCTCCTCGGGATCTCCTGAAGTTCTTACAACAGTGGAATGGTTCGTTGTCTTTGCGGTCCTGGCAGCTATTCTGTCGATTATTCCCAACCTCAACTCCATGGCATGGGTATCATTCATGGGAGCTGTGATGGCAGTAGCTTATTGCACTCTGCTGTGGACTCTCTCCATTAGCGTACCCAGACCACAGGGACTTTCCTACCACATAGTAAAGTCCTCCACCTCTGTGGACACAACTTTTTCTATTTTAAACGCAGTGGGCATTGTGGCCTTTGCATTCAGAGGCCATAACCTGGTTCCCGAGATTCAGGTAAAAAAGTCTCTACCTAACAGAGAAAAGAGGTGTTTTGATGAGTTGAATTATAATGAGCTTTTTTTTGGAATCCATCACATAAGTAGTTTTAGTGTTTTTCAAATTTTTGATTTTAAGAATCCAATCATCTTTTTAAGAGTTCTGAAAATAATAATTCAAACTTTGGCAATAAAACTACATATAAATGTATCAAGAAAAAAAAAGCTCAGCATAATCCTACAACCAACAGTACATTCATTTTTAGATATATCACAATCTTCTCTTATTGGGTTCCTTTTATAAATTTGGCATGAAAAGAATTCATTAGACAAAATCTCATAACACTGTGGTGTTGCAGGCGACGATGCCATCAACTATGGAACGACCTGCGCATGTTCCCATGTGGAGAGGGGCGTTAGCTGCAAATGTCATGGTGGGGTTATGCTATTTTCCCCTTGCAATTGGAGGATATTGGGCTTATGGAGACAAGGTGAAGAGCCATGATTGGGATTGATTGATTAATCAATTTTCATATATTAATATTCATATAGATGTTGTAAATTTGTTTTCCTTGTTTTTTTTCTAGAGAAATTGTGTGAAAATCTGGTTTCCACAGGAAAAACAACTTGACAACATGAATTCTAACTAAATTTGAAAATCTGTCCACTCAATATTTATGAATTTCAAATTATCTTTCATGGCAGATGCTCCCTGCAGGAATCTTGAACACAATATACTCTCTTCATGGAAAAGAAATCCCTGGTGCAGTTCTAGGATTGATATATTTGTTGGTTGCATTGAACTTAGTGAGTAGCTTTCAAATATACTCGATGCCTGTCTACGATTCCCTGGAGACCAGTTACACGAGAAGGAAAATGAGGCCATGTCCCAGGGGTGTCAGACTGGGATTTCGTCTATTCTTCGTGATGTTAAATCTGTTTGCAGCAGTGGCTTTTCCCTTTGTTTCCACCTTTGCAGGGGTGATGGGGGCAATATCCAGTATCCCTCTTACTTTTGCGTACCCCTGCATCATGTGGCTCTACATCAAAGGTTCTGATGCCAATAATTTGGGATTTCTGTGGTATGTCAACTGGTTTTTGGGTTGTGTGGGGATTGTTTTGATATTCTGTGTGACCGCTGCATGCCTTTCTACCATCCTCCACACCAATTCCTTTCGCTTCAACTTCTTCAATCCCCAGATTCTAATCTGAGGAAGAAAACCTTGTAAATACTAGTTGATGGTGTTGGTTGGTTCAATGAAAGTCCAGTGTGTTGTTACTATATCCACCAAAATATCATTGTAAATCACTGAATGCTAAATGTTCCCGTTTCAGGTCACATTAGCATATGGACGTTTGGGTTTCAATAGATTATTTGTGCAGTTTTTTATAAGATTTTTTTATAAGTTAGTTGTTTATTTCAAAGAAGTAATATAAGTTTGGTTGAAAATATCAATTTTATTATTATTTTTATTATCTAATTTTAAGATCAGCACCAAATTAAACACCAATTTAATATATAAGTATTAAGGCTCTTTATTTGTAAAACTGTATTACTATTATTATGATCATGGTAGAAAACTATATGATCATGGTAGAAAAATTGAAAATGTCTTTTCAGTCTTTTTTTCATTTGTTCTCTCTCGAAAGCCCTTGCACTGCCTGCTCTGAACTACATCACCAAGATGACCAGCTCTAAGCTGCAATTCTATCTGCAAAAGGCCATGGAGCCTTGCTTCAGCTGCAACAGTGAAAAAAAGTGAAAACAATAAGTGTTGATGGCTTCACCATCTAATGTTAGGGAAATTTATTTTCATTAACCCAAGTTTAAATCTTAAATCTCTTGACCCATGTAGTTTGGTGGATTTATCAAAGCTTTATTAGTCTTCTTATTCTATGAAACTCATTATTATTTTCTTTGTTCATGTTTTAACCTGTGAACTTAGCTTGGAATTTACAATGTGCATATGTTGTAATTATTTCACTGGTCTTTTGTTTTATTTCTTACCCTTACTTTATGTTGCACTATGATAGAATATATAATTTTTCAAGATTCATTCCTTTACCAAATTGTTTTTGCAGGTGTTCGCTGAAGTGAAGTGTCCTCCTGTCTGTCCTCGGGGAGGTGCATTTGGGATGACTCCAATTTGTCCTCTTGGTTGTTTTCAGTATAAAGGAACTCTAGATGTTTTTACAAGATCATTCGACAGGTGTGTTTTTTTTGTTCGTTACCAATTTTGAAATGTTTCTTTTGTTATCACAGACTGATGTTCTGTCTGCCATGCCACTTCAGAAGGAATATGCTTCTATAGAGAATTCTAATTGTGTTGCATTGACATTTGTAGGAAGGCTTCTCTCGCCTATGGAGAGGTACCAATGCAGGTTTAGCATTGGCCATACCTACTGTAAGTGCCCTTCCAGCAAACATATTTTAGTAGTCTCTCAAATATTGACTGGTTTTTGTTTTCATTTTTATGGAAAAACAAAACTTTGGTACTGTAGATAGCAGTGGAATTTAGGTTTAGGTTCTTACTCTCAATTTCATATTAAACTTGTTTATTTTCTTTAGATCCAGTGGCATACCTACTTCCATGATGTATGGCATGTGTTATGGGTTCTCTTTGATCTTCATTGTATCCCTTAGCAATTTTATCAGTGTGGTGATCCCTATCTTCCTAAGCCAAAACCCATTGGACTGGATCACAGAAATATCACCTAATTCTTCTCATATATGCGTAACAGTGTTCTCATTACCTGGAGGCTCTATTTACTCAACCTGTTATATATACATGGCAGAGCACCTTTTATTTGTAGATCCTAACCTTATCTGTTTGGCCTTGACAGTGGTGAGAATAATTTGGTTGAAATCTTTGGTTTCTAGCATCATAGCAAGAGAGTGTGCCCACAGAGGTCTCATCTAATGCATCAAAGGATACTATCAACAGTGTAAATGTTAATGTTTGAACCCAACAGATTTTATCATCTAGTTTTGAACCCATCAATCTAATATATGAAGATCCAGTATTAGCGATGCAACCATTCTGTCATACTCTCTTTGCATTTAAGGATCACGTCTCTTGTGAGCAACATATATAATATTTTTGTACTTAAATATGAACTCAAAAATTTAATACACCAAGGCATACTATCAGCAATACGACCATTACTACCATGCTGTCAATTTCCATTCAAGCATCATGTCTTTCATGAGCAGTCATATATAATGTTATTGGACCTAACTTGGAACTCAGAAATTTAATACACCAAGGAATAATATTAGCAATGCGACCATCCAAGATTTTCTTTCAGATAAGTTCTGTCATCTTCATCGACACTGCCTTATCAGATTCTTAAGTTTCAGAAATACTTACCAACACATACCAAAGGGAAAAATGGAGCCCATCATGGGGTACTCTTTGTAATTCTCCACCACTGCTACCTTCCATGCTTCCTCAAACTCCTCTCCAACCTCAATATCAGTGTTAGTAGTAGCATGAGAAACAACACTACACTTAGCAGAACTAGAAGAACGCGTTTTCCAAACTACACGAGAACTACTTCCCTCACGAGTCACCATGTGCCATGCTTGGTCTTGGTGGTTATCTTCCTTCTACTCCTGGTTCAATTACCATATCTTCATTGGAACCAACACCCCAAACTCCACTAGACAACGATTCACCATTTTGTAGTAGTGATTCGCCATTTGTACTAGTGATTCACCATGATTTTATAGGATAATATAATCTCGTGATAGATTCGCCAAAAAATTATATATACATATTATATTATTAATAAAATCGCCTTCCATTTTTCCTATGTATCATGGGGATTCGCCTATTTATTATATATATAAATTTAGGGGGGTTCTTAAAATTTTCCCTGGCTTTCTTTGCTTCATCATCAGCAGATGAGCGCAAAGCAAGTCCAAACCTGTTTAATAATTTGGGCATTATCAGATTCCAATTATTCTGGAGTAAAAAAAATGCATATCATAATTTTGGAAAAAAATATTAAGCAAATTAAACTGATGGTAAATTAGACACACAAGATAAGGAAAATAGCATCATCATAATCTCAGGAATCTGAAGACAGAAAATAAATTCCTGAATTTTGGAAGAACAAACCTCTCAGCCCTCACTTTCCTCTTTTCTTCTTCCGATATTTTTTCTTCTCCTATTCCAGGAGAGGTAGGTTTTGGAGTACCATTTGCTGACTCACCAAATCTATCAATAAAACATACCCGAAGGTAATTCCTATTAATTAAGAGATTAAACATATTGACTGATAAGATTGGGGACCATGTGCACTGACCATTCAATACAGAAATTACTTCCATAGCTATTAATCACTTTAAATATTAGCACCAGAACTGAAAGTCCACCAAATTTAAAACACCATTATGACCAAACATTGTTTAAAATAAAATACAGCATATATTTAACAGAGATGATGAACATTTAAGTTAAACAAACATAAGCCTTGAAAATTACGGAATCCCTAGAACCTAAATCATACAACAAGATTTTTCCACCAATCTGAAGGGTGGCATTCCAGGTCTGCAGCAGTAATTAGTGCCAGAACAAAAAACTAATCATATATACTATACAGAGATTATCCACTGCACTCCATGCCTTCGAGGACCAACCATTTCTGCTAGCTACAGTATCAGTATGCGTCTTGAGAATGATCTGTCATGATCTATCACGCATGAGGTGTTGCCCTCTGACTGAAGAATCAATGTAAACAGGGTTTTCATAGTATCCAAAACGTTACAGGAGCCTCACTGGTTCATGGATAATCCTCACGGCCAAAAACAAATTTTGATAGATTCTCCAATGATATTAACTGAGCTCAGAATTTTTACATTGTGATCATGATTTAGTTATAGAGATCATATGCTGTATAGAATTATGGTTTTGTTCAACACTACCAGTGGTTGCATCACGTTTTGAATGGGTTACATTCTTTCAACGATTGTGATTTGTAACCTTTCCTGTTGGGTTGAAGATCCACATGTGTCCTCGTAGTTGGGAGGTAGTGTGTGGCACTTGCAGAGGCAAGATTGACTCTGATAACCATTACCTTGGAGGAAGATAAATGGTCCAGGATTCATGTTGGGACCTCTCAAGGGAATATCAACTCCAACACTTGTATGACTGATAGTTACTAGACTCTGATAACCATTACTTTAGAGAGAGATAAACAGTCCAGGATTCATGTTGGGACCTCTCAAAGGAATATCAACTCCAACACTTAGTATTCCTGATAAGTCATTGAAGTGGAAGTTGGATTCACAATCACCACATGGTGCCTTCATAACCAATGCCAAAGTTAATTTGGGCTGCCAGGATATGTAATACATTTTTATTTGGGAACTGAAATAGGTCAACATGGAGTCAAGATTTGAAACACTGATTCACATTTGCTGGAGAAGGAAAATGTGGAAGTCAAACTGCCAACCAAAAATGGAAGCTCATAAATAGCCTCAAAGTTGTTTTGTCTAGGATTATATAGAAGTCAAACTGTCAACCAAAACTAAAACTGGTAGGTCATGTATAGCATCAAAGGTGGCTTATTTAACTGTTTAATGCCTTCTTAACATTCCAAAGTTTTCTACAGTTTCAATAGTTCCAAAAGTATAGTTGGGCATAAATTTGAAAGGAAACATGTCTTACTGGCTCTTGGCCCTCAAGTCTATGCATGGAGATTGAATTTCAAAGATTGTAGATGAATGAAAATAAAGATTATGTTGTGTAGTGGCATTATGGCTTATGTGTTATTTAAATTTCTGCTGTGCGTAAATAATTGATTTGCTTCCAGAATTTGTGCACTGACTATTTGCGATGGTTTTCATAGGTGTGGGTCAAGTGAATCTAACTTGAACTGACCAGTAAACTCATATAACCATATAACCTATGATGGAGGTTTAACACAATGAAACAGGAATCGGCGAGTTTGCCGATTACTCGTGAGTAGCACTCTACTCGGCGGCTAAACGAGCCGATTCAAAGCTGGACGAGTCAAACTCGCATTGAACGAGTTTGACTCATGGTCAACGCGAGTTTGAATCGCGAGCAGGCGATTAACCCGATTACCCCGAGTGCTCGGCCATTAGGTTTTCAACTTTTCTGCCCGCCAAGGTTTTTTCCTGTTTTATTACGACGCTAACGTTTCCTGCTTATTATTCATTGCACATCGGGGAGCCACTATCATAATCAGGAGCTGCCATCGCATCTGTGCCGCTTATCGCTGGTGGAGTTTCAGCGAATACCGTCAGGGCATAAGCCATCAGGTGTTGTGGAGTTAACGCTGCTGGAGCCGCAGACTGCACACTTCAAACTTTAAGTTCGAACTCCTAATTGCTTTGCCGCCGCCATTCAAAGCTCACAACTTACAAGTTCAAACTTCACACATTGTTCGGGAGTCTAGAACTGTAAGTGTCCAGACTCCACTGTCGATTAAAATTTTTTAAAACTCAATTTAACAATAATTTTGTTTTTTTTTTTAATTTTTTTAGTTTATCCGATATCAGATATCAAATTTAACTAACAAAACAAAACAAAGACTTCCCCAAAATTGTTTCTTCCGAATGGTTGTCATGATTATCCTGCCAATGTGGCACGAATAACCATTTGGCTTTGATTGCTTTGATGTCCTAGATGGATCATAAACCAGAAGACCGGGTTGTCTCTGCTATGAGTTTTAACTTTTTCTTTATCGTAAAAGTTAAAACACAGACACTGGGAAATGGGTTCGTGGTTTAATGGCAAAGTGGGGAATTCGCTGGTCACAGGTCTCAAGTTTTATTCTTGCAAGTGACAGTGGCACTCTTGTATCAGCCAATAACTGGGCCAGCAATGATTCAGATCTTGAAAGTTTCACAATAGTGCAATGTCATCTTGACAGAAAGAGCATAGAATCATAATTAATGATATTTGAAAATTTGTGGAGTCTTTTAACTTAATAATAAATAATTTTTTTTAAACTAATAAACTCGTAAACTAATATCTAAATTTTATAAATTTAAATATAAATTGAATTCTGTGTATTTCAGATTTCTATCTTGAAATGCACCATTTCTCACTCTGAGTCAATGAGTCCAATTGTTTCAAATTTCAATGGTAAACCGTAATTTAAGTATTAAAATCCGTTGGGAACATAGAAGGGAAACTTGTTTTTCATAGTATGATACTATGATTATGTGAAGAACGTTCGTTGTTTCATTTTTCCATGTACAAAGGTTGTTTAATTTTTATTTTTTTTGTCTTCTTATTTTGCAGGAAGTTAGGTACCACAATAATGCCGAGGGAGAAGGATTTTGCTTGGGCTTATTGTGACAAGATTCCCGGAAGCACCAAGCTCCTTTGCAAATTTTGAAAAGCAGAATGGAGTGGAGGCATCTATAGATTCAAGTACCACATTGCACAGATACCTGGGCATGATATAGGTCTTTGCGATAAGGTTGATGATAATTTCAAACACCAAGCAGTCTTGGCCCTTGACATGTTGACGCAGCATAATGCTAAGAGAGCAAAGCAAAAACAAGAAATAGGAACTCTTGGAGTTGAAGTTTCTTCTTCCAATACCCCCTTTTCATCTCCTTCTATTGAGTCCTCAATGCCATTCCCAAGTTTCTCACACATGCCTCCAAGTCCAAGTCAAAGTCAAACTCAAGCCCAGAGGAACCCTCATGCATTCAACACTGGAGGTGGAAACATTAACACTTTTTTTGCTCCCCGCAAAAAACCTGGTTCCCAACCTACCTTGGATGGCATTGGTTGGAAAAAAGATATCCATAGACAGGCAAGGAAAGCCATTGCTAAATTTTGGTACTATTCTGACATACCTTTCCATTGTGCCAGAAGTCCTTATTGGCAAGCTATGATTGATGCAGTCGCTATTGCAGGTCCAGGATTCAAAGCCCCTACATCAGAGAGCCTTACGACAAATTTGTTGTTAGAGAGTTTTTAAGATGTCATGCTTGTGCTAGCTGAGTTTCGTTCATCATGGGTAGAGACAGGGTGCACCATCATGAGTGATGGATGGACTGATCAGAGGAATACAACTTTAATAAATTTCCTTGTATCTTGTCCAGTAGGCACAATGTTTCTCAAATCAGTGGATGCCTCAGAAAAGGTTAAAACTGCCCAACTTATTTGTGAAATGATGGAGGAAGTCGTTCAAGAAGTGGGAGAAGAACATGTTGTACAATTTGTCACCGACAATGCAGCTAATTATATGGCTGCTAGTAGAATTTTTGAGATTAGGCACCCCACTATTTTTTGGACCTCTTGTGCTGCCCATTGCTTAGATTTAATGCTTGGGGACATTGGTAAGCTTCATTGGATACATGAGGTTGTGGAGAAGGCAAAATCCATAACCAAATACCTGTACAACCACACTATTGTCCTAAACACCATGAGAAAATACACTGAAGGTAAAGAAATTGTTCGACCTGCAGTGACTAGATTTGCAACAAATTTCATATCTTTGCAATCTGTGGTTGAGCAAAAGATAAATCTGAAGAGGATGTTCTTGGGACCTGAGTGGATGGTATCTAAACATTCCAAGGCCCTTGAAGGCATTGAAATTGTTGCACTTGTGTTTAATGACGGTTTTTGGAAAGATGCCGAAGAGATTATTGCTGTGACAGAGTCCCTTGTCAGAGTTCTCAGGTACTTCAAGTCTTTTAACTTTTTTCATTTTTAAAATTTCATTTCAAGCTTCTTTTTATTTTCAAAGTTTCATATTTCATTAATTTTGAAAGCTAACTTTCAGGATGGTTGATGGTGACAAACCCGCTATGGGTTACATTTATGAGGTGATGGATCTCGCAAAGGAGGCCATCAAAAGAAGATATGGGGATGAGGAGGCAAAGTATTTGCCTCTTTGGGATATTATTGATGCACGTTGGGATAGGCAATTGCATTCCCCCTTACATGCTGCTGGGTACTTCTTAAACCCATAGTATTTTTATGATAAGAGAAAATTTAATGAAGATGGGGAGGTTGGCAGAGGACTTATGACATGCATTGAAAGGTGCTCCCCTGATCCAGACATTCAAAGCCATGTCTTTTCCCAACTACAGGATTATAGGACGCCAACCAAATTATTTGCCTATACCAGTGCTATACGAGAAAGGACTAAGATGCTGCCAGGTACCCTGAAGGCTTCATCAATTCATTAAATTTGTTTAAAATTTATTTTGTATGTTAAATGTTTTATTAAATTTTGTTTTCTTTTAAGTTTTTACTATTTAGTACTTACTACTCACAAACACTTGGAATTTGCTAGGTCTTTGGTGGCAAAATTTTGGTAGTGATACCCCAGATTTGAAGAGATTCGCCATTCGAATCTTAAACCAATCATGTAGTGCTTCAGGTTGTGAGCGCAACTAGAGCATGTTTGAGAAAATACATTCTAAGAAGCGCAATAGATTGACACAAAAGCGCTTAAATGACCTTGTATTTTTCCATTACAATCTACGACTTCGCAACAAGAAAATACTAGGTGAGAGCCTGAATTTGATGTTTTCATAATTTGATTTGCACTTTAAAATTTAAACTTTAAAGTTCAAACTTTAATTTACATTTCAAATTTCAATGTCTCATGATAATGACAGGTTTGGATCATTCAGCAATCAACCTTGAGGAGATAGATCTGCAAACTACAAATGCATCAGATTGGGTCCAAATAGAGGAGGAGCCCCCTCTTTTAAGTCTACATGACTTGGAGAACTTAGAGAGTCAAGCAAGTGAAGGAGTGGGAGGAATCGCTTCTAGTTCTCACTCTTAGAGTCTTAGACTCTCAGTTATTGATTTTTTACTGATTTGCTTGGCAGTATTTTCAATTTTGTAAACTTTTGGAAGCATATGCTTCTGGTTCTATGTAGTCACTGGTTAGGACTCAGTCACTCAGTACTTCGGATCATGTTTTGACTCATAACATATATGAGATACTTATTCATTCATGATTTTTTGGACATCTATTGATATTATGCATTGTTTGGACATGGCTTTATTGAATATCAATGAAAAATATTTGTTTTAATTCAATATATGTGTATATCTTTATTTATTGAATTTGCCGATTTTTTCCCGATTTTTTCCCGATCCGATTCAAACTCTTCGCTCTTTTGCCTTGCCGATTTATTGCCGATTCCGAGTCTGGTAACATTGGTTTAACAAGACCATTTTCAAATTTCAACAATGCTATCATGCCAATCAGGTGATTTTATAGCATTTTCTTATTTAGCTATACTGCACCAACATAACTATTCAAAAAAGGGTTACCACAGCTCTGAATCAAGAGAAGCTACTTAAACTGGACCAGTAAATTCCATGTAAACATAATCTCTGAATGAGGTTCAACAAGACCATTTTCCAATTTCAACCATGCTATCATGTCAATCAGGTGCTTTTATAGCATTTCTTGTACTAGAGAAACATAATGATTCAAAATAGAAATCATCAAAAGGCTTTTTATAACACAGTAAAGCTCAAGGAAAAAAATGCTACCATATATTTCTAGATTTTCAATCAAACATGGTAATATAAAATTCAGGCTTCAACAAATAATTTGGGTCTTAAAGCTTCATACAATGCACTATAAGCTTATTTATCCAACTTCGTTTTTTTCTTGAGTCAAGTAGCAGTAACACTAAGTTACATTGAGTTGACAAGACAACAGCAAAATTTTAAATTGAGAAACTTCAAAATTTTGCTCACAAACAAGTAACACACATTCCAAGTTATCCTAATGCCTTGTGCAGCAATTATCCCCAAATTACCCATTTCTAACAAGAGGAAAACATAAGAAATACATCAACTAAAACATGCAAGGTAAATATACTGAATGTTAGATTTTTTGTTAATCTTCACATATCCTGTCTGCATCTCCTAGAAAGCAAGGTTGTCTTACTGTCTATGTAATATTACTTTAGGAAGGTTAACTAACCTTTACTTTATGAATAGCCCTTTAGCCTTTATATATAGAGAAGTCTTTAATACATTTTATTAAATAATATAAAAATATATAATGAGACAACAAAAATTGTCACAAAAAGACAGACAGAGTAAAATGCAACAGAGAAGACAACATGATAATCAGGAAACTTGCATAGGTAAATTGTAGTCACAGTCCGGAAGTGTTGGGTAATTCCAGATTATGTAAGGTTGACTCGTGCATTTTATTTCCAAAGCACTGCAATTCTCTATCATATATTTTACTCGCCAATATTTTCCCGTTGTGAATACATCATTCTTTCTGCTAAAATTAAAATATTTCAGTGGATGGTATGTCTTTTATTTGCAGTACATTCATGCCTTAATCTATAAATCTGATTCCAATTGCTGAGCACTCTAGTGTTGCAAACACAAGCTCAATATCTCTCTTAGAGCACTGAAATTTTTTCCAATATTATTTTAATTTGCAGGTTGGTTACCTAATTGGAAAAGACAAAGGAATACACAACAAACACTCATGCAAATTAGAAGGCTCCAAGTACACCAGAGCCATGGCTGTAGCTAGTGTGACTTTCTTCTTTGTCTAAAATGGATCTGGTTGAAAATTTTCACAGCATGGGTTTTCATCTGGAAGCTGCAAATGGGAATTCCGTTATTGAACAAGATCATTTAACATTCTGGAAGAAGATGAAGTCAAACATACCATAGGAACTGCAAGAATCAACAAATGGGAAACTAATAATCACAGGGATCTTACTTGTAGAATTTTGAGCATTAATGATCAAACGACTCACACCAGTAGTGCCAAAACACCAACAGAAGAATGGGGCACATGTGTGTGAAAATAAAGCTATAACTGTGAGATTTGTCTGAGGGAATTTCACCAAATAAAGAGGAGGTTCCTAATATGTAACAAGCACAATAATCACTTGGAATTCAAGATATTTAACATTTATGAATATCAAGCTGCCATCCTAAGATATATCTGAGGAAATTTTCCCAAATAAAGATGACAACATAATATGTGATCAATGAGGCAGGCACCAGTTGAGGCACCAATGTACATGCAGTCATCACCTTGATTGCTTTACTAGTCTAATCTTATGACAGTCTGGTCACTTCACTTGACAGAGGGCCCAGATTAACCTTGCATAATCTACATACTACTGCAAGAGAAGACATGAAAGAAATATTAAAAGTTGATAACAAAAAAACAGAGTTCTCTTTCAGCAGGTGGGAACAAAAAATTCAAGAAAAAGTTTGTTGATCTGATACAAAAATAAGATTCACTTGCAATTAGACTTTTTGTTGCTAAAATAACAAGGTATAGATGCATTTAATGCAGAAAGCAAGGGCACCACCACAGGAGCATTGGAAAAGGATTTCAGTTGAAAAAGAGGATAAAGAAAATCTGGCAATTTCATTTGTTTCCACTATTTCAGATTCTTCTAGAGGTTCCTAGGCTCCAGGGCTGCTACTTAACAAACGTCCCTGTGAAAAAAGAAATTCATTTCATTCACCAAAGTTCCAAAGAGTTTTTATCTTGAGTAACAATAGCAATCATAAGTAGTCAGATAAGTATGGAATGACAAAACTAGATTGCCCACCAATTCCCTACATCAAAAGACACTACATTTAGTATGGAATGACAATAAATGATCTCTTAAGCATCTTATAATGTTCACATAGGTGTGGCTACATACCAGTAAAAGAGGGCATGCACTTGATGACAAAGTTGTCCAATGTATCATGACTGGTTACAACTTAGAATTTGAAGGGATATAATATCTTATAATCAGATCAAACTTGAATTGATTGTCAAGGGGGGTGTGACTTTCGATGGATATTCACAGGTGAATAAATCAATGGAAGTTGAATACATCGTATGGAATGGCAACAAATGATCTCTTGAGGATCTTCAAATGTCCGCATAGATGTGGCTATACACCAGTAAATGAGGCACACACTTGATGACAAAGTTGTCAAACGTATCATGATTGGTTACAAACTTACAACTTAGAATTTGAATGGAAATAATGCCTTATAAGCAGATAAAACTTGAATTTATTTTCAATGGGGATGTCACTTTGACAGGTAAATGAGTCAATGGGAGTTGGAAGACATGAGACACATGAAATGAAAATCCAAGTCTACTAAATGTGGCTTAAAGTGCTCAGAGACAATAACAATAACACTATGGGATGAACAAGTTGTAGATAACCCAAAAGTGGTTGACCATTCTCCACTTTGTAGGTCAAGTAAAGCACGTAAAGCTATCCAAAAGTAAAGAATTCTTATGTTATGAGACGATTCCAAGAAATGGAGGCTCTAAAATACCATCAAGCATGAAAAATGCCAAGTTGATTCCAAGAAATGGAGGCTCTAAAATGACATCAAGGATGAAAATTTAATCAGGTAAATAAGTCCATAGGAGTTGAAAACATGAAATCAAGGCAAATCAAAATGAATGATGGTCCAGGTTTAGTAAATGAGCCCTGAAAGATCAAATACCAAGCAACAAGAAGCCATGTATTACAATGTAAAAATCAACAAGATCAACAAAATAGTATATCAACCAATAGTGATCGATCACAATCAATTTGAAGTTCTACTTGAATGTGTAAAACTCTAGCCAGAAAGCCTTGAAATATTATGGGCATGCATTCTACATATCACAAACCTTAGTCATGGATGCAAGCCCTTAAAAACCATCATGCAGTTGAATGAAGTATAACTAACTGATGCCAAAAGGTATGTGGCCCTTAACCACACTTCCATATGGCAGGAAAGCTAGATGGAAACACTGTTTAAATTGAAATTCAAAACAGATGGTACCAAGCCTGTTCAGTAACAAAAGAGTTACACCCAAGATAAACAGATTAACTACAACGATAATGTTCTCTCTTTGTAAGGAAGAAATCATTCACTGTTGATGGCAACAGTAGCATTTAACTAATAGGTTGCACTTGGGTCTGGACTCCTCTAGCCAAAAAGATTGAGAGAAGTGTTATCCTCTCCAACCAAGTCCAATTCCTGTAAGAGACTACCCTTGGAATGTGATAAAGGCAGGTTTCTCCAGGATGTACATTTCACCTAAAAAAGCTGGCATAAGAACATATGTGGGCTGGAAGGAATCATCAAAAAGTTGTATCTGTTGCAGAAAGTTAATGCTGTGACTTCACAACCAATGTTTCACATTGTGGGAAACTTTAGTTTTTGTGAGTCTTAACATATTTTGCGTATCCGAGCAAGTGAAATTTTCCCTACTGGCGTATGTAGCCATTGAATAATCCTCTAGAAATTTGAATGATAAGAAGTTTATGGCTAGAGACTTCATTATAAACTTATTTACTTGTACAACAAGTTTGGAGAAAATGTGACATAATAGAAGCAAACAGAAAGCTATAAATGTGCATATTTAGTGACAAAGCAAACAGCAATATCTTCGGCTAAAATATTCAAAATTATTTACTTATATAGCAAGTTTGGAGAAAATGTATCATAATATAAGCAGACAGAAATCAATAAATGTGCATATTCAGTGACAAAGAAAACAGCAATATCTTCGACTGAAATATTCAAAATATACTGGGATAAATTCAATAAAGTCATTAACTATGGAACAATCGAAAAAAGAGAGTTCGCAAAAATGATAACATATTAAATATTGTTGGACAAAAGCATATCTTAACTGTCCATTTTGTAAAAATATCATCAGGTGATAAAAAAAGAAAATTTTCTTGGCCACAAGGCCATCACCAGTGGAAGCAAAGTCATGCGGAAAGTAGATGATTATATTTCTAATAATATAAGGTTCAAATTTGCCAAGAAACCACAGAAGACCACATATAAAGCCCTGAAAATTTGAGGATTAAATCTCATTGATTTGAAAAGGAGGAAAAACGTATTCCTTGAAACCTTTATTTTGAGAATTCACTTTTATAGGACTTTACATACACATCGTACTACCCAGATTCGGAAAAGTAAATTTTCAACAGTAAATTCAACATGCAAGCCCTTGAAATCCTAAATAAATCTAACAGAAACAGAAGATGAATACTGAAGAAAACGTAAATGCATACCCTTCGTTCACTACAAAAACCCTAACATAAAATTAACCAGCAGTTGCCTACAAAATATTTACCCTCACCTTGTTGCTCTCGAATTACGCTTCTCTTCCTCCGACAACTGTAACGCCAAGCCAAACCTCTCGGCACGCCGGTGTTTCTTTTCCAAGTCCGACAACTGTAATGGCCCTTCAACTCCAACGACTTCGTTATCTGCCCTCTCATTTGACGGCTTCTCCACGGATGCCACGACTGCCGTGACGGCAGCGACGGGGTCCACCGACTCTGCCATTATCGAATCTTGACACTTCTTGGTGACAGTCTTGAGTTGGGATGTTTCATCTACAGAAGGTGGTTCCACGTTAACTGCCTCAGATTTTTCTGGTGCATCTTCTGATGGAGGAACCGCCTGTTTTACGTCCAACTCAGGGCCTCGCCTCCGGAATTTTCCGCTAGATCTGAATAAATTCCCAGGAATTCAGTCAGCGCAGGACCGGGAGCGCCGGGGTTCGAATCCCTCTTAGAAAGTTCATCGCGCAGCTCCTGGATCTTCAATTTCTTCCATTCTTTTGTGATCTTCGATGAATTTTCCGTCGTCGTCATTACCTGAAACCAAAGAATTATGTAATATAATAAAATGAACCCACATAAGCCTTCCACTGAAACCCTCAAATCCTAGTAATTCGCAGATACAACACAGATTTAAGGTTTTATTGTTGGCCTTTGGAATTTATAGGGATGTTATCAAAGTTGAGCCATAAGCGTCACAATAAGTGGTTTTGGGATGTGGTTTCTGGTTTCCAAATGACAGTTATAGGGATGGATGTTTACCATGATACTTAGGAGACCCTAATTTGACGTTCGTAATCGATAAGCTACATTTATTAGTGGGAAAGGTCACATGTCAAAATGATGTGGTGAGACCAAAATTTTCCCCTTTATTTTTTTTTCTTTTTTCTTCCATTCCATAGCTTCACAATGATGTTAGTGGAAAAAAAAGGAAGTGTTTCATATATAATAGTTTATTGGTTGTATGATATTTTTTAATTTTGTATTTTTGGTTAAAAAAAATTATTATAGTATCATAGTGTTAATAAAATACATTACCACTGCAATAAAATATAATAATACAGGGTAAGATTTGGCACAAGATTTGCTCACTGCAATAAAATATAGTAATACAAGTTTAAGAGTTGGCACAAGTCTTGCTCTGAACAGTAAGAAGCCTAAAGAGGAGCCAAGACAGTTGGTGTTTTTGGTTATTGGCAGTACAAAAAGAGAAAAATTACACATTAAGGAAGGAGATTGGGAGGAAACGCTCGAAGTGCAGCAAAGAGAGCAATGCATTCATGCATATGGTAATAAATGTGTTCCACTCGACTCTCCAAGGTGTGGAGATGGGCATCTGTGCGTTGTTGCTGGTACTAGAGTCCTTCCACAGAGTCCAAGGTCTCATTCGTCACATGCTAGAGGTCGTTGATATAGGCAACCAATTTTTTCATGTCCTCGTACTTATGTTCCCTAAGCATATCAATGTTGATATGTATGTGGTCCAGCTGGGTCGCGATGGACTCCAAGGTGACCGGAGCTTATACGTGGCCTAGTGAGGGGGTTGGAGACAAGGCCATATCCGTAGCGGAGTGGTGACTCTCAATCGACTCAGAGTCTAAGCTAGGCTCCCCATGCTGTTGGCATTCATCCATGTGTGGCCCAACACCCCCCTATGGGCACGCCCTCTCTATCGAGGCATACTACCAACTCCACCACCACCGACAACACCACCACGAGTTGTGTACTACTTGACCTGAGAAACACCCCACAAGACACTGAATTAACAATATTGAAATAACACACCATTTACAATTCCAGAGTTGTTGAACATCATTACCCAACTGAGAAGGAGCCTGAATTCCTAAGCACTAGCACCACAGCGACGAATAGTGAAGACGTAGGAAGACACGCCACAGGCCCCAGGGCCCGCAGAGCTCATACATCCCTAGGAAAGGCACTTGAAGCTGCTCCCTCCATCCGACTAGCGATCTAGTGAAGTGTGCACTAACCAAAGAAGGAGTCAGGTTGAGGAAAAATATGTGTCTGCACCCAACCCACACAGTCCAAGCTAGAGACCAAATAAATCATTACACTGGAGAAAGAAAACGTCCCTCGATCACAAGGGCATGTTGGATGCAGGTGCCAATTCCCCTCCCTTTTGCATTCAACATTCAACAGCCTCGTCCTGTTCTGCTGCCCCTAGCCACAGCTTGAGCCAGGGCGCAAACAAACCACACCTCGTTCTCTCCCAGCACTCTCTCCTCATCACCCAACATCTGTGAATGATTTGCGAATGATTTACTGTTGGTCCCTGTGCGATATTAAACTCAACTCGCGGGGATCAAGGTGTGGGTTCCAAAGCCCATTTATTGCATTTGTGTGGTGCATGGAGGCCCCTTCGGCTCCACAATCCAATGCACTGCCAAGTGGCCCCTTAAATGATCACCCCCATCAGGGGTTTTAATTTTTTTCTTTAAGTAATATTTATAATAAATTTCTTTGAAGAAGAAAGGATGATATCCCCCACAGTTGGTCTCGTCGTGTGCGCTTTGATCGATATCAACAACTGACATTTACTTTGAACTTGAACTTTGAACTTGGATTGAAAGCAGGCCACAGCTCAATGGACTAGAAGATCTTAAATTGTGAATTCGTGAGATACTACTTCAAACAGCGAAAATATTTCTTCCCGAAACACAGAAAAATTCGCTGGCATTGGCTAGCAAAGAATTTTGCAACACAGTGGCAAAGTAATGAGACCTGCAAGACTAGAAGATCTTAAATTGCGAATTCGTGAGATACTACCTCAAACAACGAAAATATTTCTTCCTGAAACACAGAAAAAATCGCTGGCATTGGCTGGAAAAGAAGATTGCAACACACTGGCAAAGTACCGAGACCTGCAGGGATCGAGCCGAAGAACTAGTTTTTTGCAAGATTGATCTCGTACAGTTGCTTGCACGAACTGATTTCAGTAAGAAGATCTCCACTTAGGTTTTTATTACAAAGGTCCAATATTGTTTTAGATTTATGGCCAAATTTGCTGAGACAAAATTCTCATCACATATTTGAATCTTAACTTTCAATACAGCCAAATTGTGTGAGACAACAATATAGTTTCAACTATATTTATAGCCAAATTTAATTAAAACACTATATATAATTTGAATACCATTTATCTCATACTGATGCTCAATAAATTGCCTATTAAATATATACATTCTTACACTTTATGCTTGTTAATTATTGTTTCTAATTAATGTTTTTTAGGTCTTCTGCTAATTATTGTAAAGGAAATCTGAATATTATAGACCATTCGGAAGAAACATATAAGTAGAATATGCAACTGAATGTACATCTCTTAAACCATACATGGAATTATGTCTAGTCTATGAATTTTACCTGTATACATACTAAATGGAAGCAAATCCTTGAAAAACCATCAGAAAAGGGAAAATAGTTTCCACTATATTAGATATCGGATGAGTTTCAATCTTGTTTTGACTCTCTCATGAACAATTAGCTTCTTTTTTTTCCTCGTCCCAGGGTTAGGGCTAGTGAAAAACAAGACCTGCATTAAGTTGGACCAAAATACTGAGGAAAAGACATTGAATAACTAGATCAAATTTCTGGCCAACTTGGCATAGGCTTTTGGACTATTAAAGAATATATGCATGAAATCCTTATTATAAAGAGCAAAAACACACAGCTGAGAACAAACTGTAAAGTAACAAACTACGATGAACTGAGCTAGAACATATGGAAAGGTACCCGTTATTTGTGTTGCATTTCATATATATACCAATTAATTCATAAAGAAAAGAAAGCAAAGCCGGAATCCTGCTCTGTCGCAAGAAACAGTGCCGCCTGAACCACTTCCAAAGTATTTAGCCAACGTTCCGGCATGACTAAATTCTCTTTTGCCTTTTTCTCCGCCAATTCCATGGAGAATGGTTCGCAGTCGAGAATTTGGCATGCTTGTGCCAGATTCTGGGAGGGAACGTTGTTGGAACTGATCATGTTAACGCGAATCCCAAACCCTTGGAGCTCCAGTGCCGCCGACCTCACAAGCCCAACTAGACCTGTCTTGCTGACAGTATAGGCATGAGGACCCAGCCCTCCCACGACGCCACCCATGTTTCCCGTGAAAATGATGGACCCTTTCTTCTCAGTATTCATAATGTGGGCTGCATATTTGATGCCCAGAAGCACTCCCCTGAGATTGACGACCATCTTGTAATCAAACTCGGGCATGCGCGTTTTTTCAATAGGGCCGACCGCACCCAAAATGCCCGCGTTGTGGTGGAAGACGTCCACTTTTCCTTCCCCCATTGAAACGCCCTTCTCCACTGTGGCCGCTACTTCATCTTCTTTCTTCACATCGCAGAAGATAAACTGAGATCCATTGCCCAATTCCTCTGCCAGATTCTGGGCGTCTTGCACATTTGCTATCAGAACCTGGGCGCCGTGTGCTGCAAAGAGGCGAGTCACTACAAAGAGGCGAGTTTTCGTACAGGCAAAGGATTAAAAGTTATATTTTCCATTAAAAAATACATTGTTCAGATTCTGTCAGGAACGACGACTCTGAACAGTGTCACAAACAAAAACTCCACAATATAACACTTTCGGTGTAATTAATTTTATTGAACCTAGCAAATGGTGATAGAGTGTTTTTTTAATACATTCAGTGATGTAAAGGTGATTTGTATCATTAGTTCGAAACTTTGTGGGCAAAAATCCAACCATACTAAAGGCTAGTGTGGCTCACGTAGGATGCAATTCTTCCTAATTTAGAGAGCTTAAATACCCTTAGATCATGGAGACTCAAACCATAGATTAAACATGCCAGAACTCACATAACTTAACAAACAAACAAATAATAATTTTATTCATTAAATTTAAAAATAAAAATAAATAAATTCCCAAATAAATATGTTTCTTTGCTTGACATTCTCCTTTACAATAAAATATATTTTGAATTTTGTGATTTTGTGTATATGAAATAATAATGATATACATCTTATTTTGTAGTGTTTTAAAACTAGCAATTGCACCACATGTTGCAAAGGAAAGTTCATAAGGTAATAGCATAGGGATAGGAAACTATACAGAAATGGGGGCTACACAATCGTTGACAGGAATACATATCCTTTAGTAGCTCCAAGGGGCATAGAAGTAAATTAGATTTTTTAAGAATAAAACAAAACTTTAAACCACATGTTGAGCATGCGCATGAGAATTATTCACTAAAGATTGCATTGCTTCTATCAATGTTTAGAGGACAACGATATAATACGTTGTGTCTCTCAATAAGGAGGAGGAATCCATCGATCTTTGGAACTGTTTCATGCACTTGTTTACCGCCTTCCAAACAACTGTAATAATAATCATGTAAAGAGGTTAAAAAAATAATAATAATTGTCCCCTCATCACAATAAACCTCTCCCACTCATGTGAACTTTATTTTTATTCTGCATGGCTTCCTGCGGGGTTGCTTCCAATTCCAAAGAAACATGAGATGCCAAATTTATGTTCCTGGAACCATTTAAATCATTGTTGGGTTTCTTAGGTGAATCGAAGGCTCAAAGAAAATGCTTCAAAAAGAGCCACTCCAAGGTTTATTATGATCAATTTCTCATCTCTGATTCATAAATAGGTTACACATCATACATAAAGCTTGATTTCTCTTTAAATACCCTAACATATATTCTTAACCATTATAATCTGTGATCATTATATCCTTTAAAGCCCATATATAAATTTTCAAAATATATATTCTTTAAAACTCATATATAAATGTTTAAAATGTATACTGAAACATGATTGCAAACCCTATGAGCCTAGGTCATTATATCATTTTCTTAATATAAAATTCTAAAGAAATATTTAAATACAAAAGTAAACTCTAAAAAATATATATAGATAATAGGTTTCTTAGTATCAATGAAACACTTTTGGTCTTTTGGTTTTTTTAAAATGTTAATCCCATTATCAATAATAATTCTCATAGGATTAATTTCATTTTCACACCAACCTTCACATTAAGTAATCTCATTGATAAGACCGTTCAAATCACAACATCTCTGACATTATATGATATGTGAAATAATTTTTTTTTTACTGAACATTTAGTTGTAATTTTGTTGGTATGAATTTAGTTAATTAATTTATCTAAGATCTCATCCTTGTAGAGAAACTTACTCACCTTATGATTAGGCGGGGGAGATTTTTTTTTTAATTTTTTTTCTTGTTATTCATTTCCTTATGAAATGTATACTATTTACTTTTTAAAATGTAAATGCATTTATGGAATATGTGTTCTTCTCTCTCATTTTTTTCCAATGGAGGCAGAGATTGCTATAACTATAGAATATAAGTTTAAAATATAAAATCTAACTTGAGTTTATGATGGAGGCAGCCAATCACACTTGACTTAAACCTGATTGCCCATGTATAAGTATTTTGGAGTCCAGTTGGAGGGCATAGTGAAGACTTCCCAATCGTTTTGATTTTGAATTATTCATAGACCATCAAGAATTCAATATGGAGAGTTTATATGGTAGGAATATCCAAAATCATCTAACCATGCCTCCCCATGGGAATTGGATAGCCAACATGGTGAAGAGAGATACATATTGACTTCAAAAGTAGAAATACCATTAGTTGAATTTCCCTCATTTTGTTCTTAATCCTTTAAACAATTGATTATACATTAGCTTTTCTTCAAACAATTGATTATACATTACACCTCTAATGGCTCAACTTTTCTTGATTTTTGTCCTTATTGTCAATTATATGAAGGACTTTTAGCATACTAGGGAGGAAATTTGTATAAATTTAATGCTTAGGTTCTCTCCAAAATGCAAAATAAATTTTGAGTCCTTTGAAGGGAAGGGCAACTAAGAAAGATTTTTTCATTTTCATTGTGTGTATTTTTCTCTTATTTTGATTTTTGGGATTCCATGGGGTTGTTGATGCATCACGGTTTCATGATTCCATTTGCTAAGAAGATTATGAAGGATTTTGTCATGTTCATTGTGTGTATTTTTCTCCTATTTTGCTTTGTGGGATTCCATGGGGTTGTTGATGCATATGGATTCCATTTGATAGCAAGATTATGTTATCCACGGATGGTGAAGATGAAATATTGGAACTCATTGGGTTGTTCTCTTCACTGGTTCTTCTGGATATTAAAAGTATAAACATCAAATGATTTTCTGCGTGGTTGTCCATACTAAGGTCTACATAATGCACATTGTATAAATCTAACATGTAAGGTAATTAAGCAATTTCTATGTTTCTAGGCAGACAATTAGGAACACATGTCTAGCTCAATTTTAGATATGAAAATCTTGGAACTCATTGGGTTGTTCTCTTCCCTAGATCTTTTGGATATTAAAACTATAGACATCAAATGATTTTCTGCATGGTTGTCCATACTAAGGTCTACATAATGCACGTTCTGTAAATCTAACATGTAAGGTAATGAAGCAATTGCTATGTTTCTGGGCAAACGATTACGAGCACATGTCTAGCTCAATTTTAGATATATCTACAGTTGAATTTGATATGCTTTGATACATTTGGTAATATATGATTTACAATGATAAATATTTTCATAGGCAGAGGTTCACTAGTGAGGTTGGGGGAGTTTTAAGTAGCTCACTGGAATTGCATCCTTTTTGTTTCATTCCTCCCCTACATGCCATGAACTTCACAAGATGAGGCTCAATGTACTTTTTTGATGATTTTGGTAGAGCAGATACCACTCTTTGCCCAAATTACCAAATAGACCATATTTTTTAAATCACCTTTGGCTCATAGAAGACGTGTATAGATCTAAAGATGTTAAAGCTATGCTTCTAGCTTATATACCTTTGGTATTTAAGCTACATAGAGATGTCCATGTAGGGTAAGATTATGATTATAGGAATATTTCAAACTCTTGACGCATTCAATTTATGTTACTTATAACTTTGGCATAACTTTGCTAGGGGTTGAATCACTCATTTACAGGTTGGTGTTTGGCATGCATATTAAATCATTAAAAGATTTAGACTGAAAGATGATAATATTATTGTGTTTATGTATGATGGAATAAAAAACCAACATTTTTTGGCTTGGTGCTACTATAAAATGCCAAACATTTGATATCATTATAAATATTACTACCAACTAAAACTATTATCACATAAGAGTAATATACCCACCCAATCAAACTTAAAACTAAGTGTTAAACAACATTTTGTCACCATCCCTGCAATCCCCATCCCGAACATTGGAGGGCCATTTATGTGACTTCTATGTAGTGTCATGCCTTGCAAAAAGTGTCATTACATCCCTTGCCATGAGAAGAACATTTCCTCTTTTGACTATTCCTGGAACAGGCTCTCAAAAACATATGATTTTGGGTCGGCACTAGCAGGTAGTTATGGCCTCGCGCCCATAGATAAATTAACACTCGGCCTCGTGCCCATTGGCGCTTTGTCCCAATGGATTGCCCGCGCTGAGCTGTTTTTGGAATTTTTTATAAAATAGAAGCAAAGTTTCCATTTCCAACCACTTCGTGAGTGTAGTCAGCATGGGTTGTTCGACTGAATAAAGTTGAAAATCTTCCTTTGGCTTTTTATTTCCTACATTTGAGCAACCTCCCAAAGGATAAGGCCTCCCTTCCACCATATGAGGGATCCCAACCTCCTTAATAAGTCTTATTCTTCTCCCTCAACCCTTCAACCCCCCTCCTTTCTCCCTAGAAGATAATTCCCTTGCTTAAAAGGAAAGCAAGTCCCACTCTTTATTTTATCTTCGGGAAAGGGTTTCGAGAGTCACTTCCCACCTATTCATTGACCTATACTCTACAAGTGACTTCCTAAACTACCGGGACTCCACCCATCGGTGAAAGTCTGTGAAGAGAAAGGAGCCTTAGCTATGGTGACAATGGGCTAAGCCTCCATCGTTTCCATTGTCCTAGTAGTTGCCCTCTTAGGAACCCCTTTTAGATCCACTACTAGTTTGAGTGGTAACATGTTGTTCACAATTCCATTTGTGAACAACTCTTTGGTATGCCCACTTTTGCCATACTATAGCTCCAAGATGAGATGTCCAGGGCTATGAAGGCTACCCTTCTTCTCACTGAATCAATCCTCTACAGTATAGTGAACTAGGGCTAGTTGGTTGGCCCACTTGACTGTTACTTTAGTCCTTCAAATTCTGCAAATCCTTAGGCCCTATACACCTGCCCTTCTACCAATTTTGTTTTCCTTCACCAGAACAAGAGTTAGGGCTCTTCTTTGATAGTAACCTAACAACCCTCCAACTGTACTTGGCCTACCATCAATCTGCCCAACCACAGTCAATTCCTTTTACTGATCTAGGGCCCACAATATTGTCTTCATCTAGGGCTCTTCAAATCTGCCACCTAACAATGGTTTGAGTCCTCTCAAGATCATTGTTCTTGTGTGTCGACAATTTGATCTTTGTTGTCCAATCTATGAACAAATATGAACTACCCCTCTTATCATACTTCTAACAATCTATAGATGACTGAACTAGGGTCACAAATCAGCCACTAACAGTCCATTCACTAATTTTTTATAGGTTTCTTCAGATCTTTATCTAAAACTCTATGGAAATTCCACCAAAATCAACTCATTTACATGTCAATCCATTCTTCATATGGCATATTTCTTCTGCATGCTCAATTTTCTACTCAGGTTCCACCCTCCTTTGGATCTGTTGTCTCCACAGATACTGAATCTGCAAACCATATTCCAGATTTGCGGTCTTTATTTCATAAATAAACCTCGCTCTAAGGGTCACAACTCATCTTCTTCTATGCAAATTTGTCACAGTCTTAAGGTCATACCTTATGAGCTAAACATGCTAGGAAACTGTCCTAACCAGGGCATTCTACTTATGTACTTCTAATTGTTGTAGAACAAACCCTATCCACACATAGAAAAAACACGACTCTTGCCTCCATAAGAGACTCGACCTAGCTCATATGGATCCATAGATTATGGGCATTTCTTTGACTGAATCTTGACATGAACTTCAGATCTCAATGTCGATCCTCAAACTAGGGTTAACTCAGTCAATATTACGCCTGCGTCAACTTTTGTTATGGCTCTAAATTACAGTGCAAGCCCTCCTCCATTTATGTTGGTCTTTATCACAGACCTTGCGGCCTACTAACCACCACAAGGCAAGATAGTATCAACCCTTTCTTCTATTTCATGTAGAAAATCTAACCAACAAGATTCAATCTGATCTTGTAATCATGTACTAAAACAAGATACCGAATCCTTCCTACAATTTGTGGAAACAAAACACAATCGCACAATCACATATAAGTAAGAGAAACAAGTTATCAATCGCACAACACAAGATGTATCTGGGGAAGCAACTGCTCAAAACCCTCTATCTCTATTTTGTATTAAGTTAAGGAATCATGAAACAATACAATGCTTATTCTCTCTTGGGATTCTCCAACACTCTGCCAATTGTCTCCTATTGATCTAGGAAAAATCGGTCTAGTACTTAGCCAATTCTCAGCCTTCCTTCAGCCTGCCTTGCTCACGCAATTCCTATGGAATTATCTCCATATTAATTAGGAAAATCAACCTTCCTTGATTGCGCAATCCATCATGGCACATGGGAAATTTTCTATAAATACAACTGATAGTTATATTCCTCTGAACTGTGTTACAATAAGGAATAAGGGTCTTTCTATTATTTAAAATAAGATAAAACCCTAAACAACCAAAACCCTAACCTGAGGAGATGCAACACCAAGAGTTTATGGGCTCTGTTGGGGTTAGTTGGGCAACCAACTTCCCAGGGTCATAACTTGGTCATATGATCTTCGTTTGACGCACATGATACCTTGTTAGAAAGATCTCTCAGAGGACTAAAACTGCTAATATGATTTCTATGAAATCACCAAAACTTTCATGCCCAAAAAACATCGTTTGGGGCCTCAAAATGGCTCCGAAAGTTCAGGACCCAAAAAACTGACAAAAATAGTAAATTGTGCTATAATTAAGGAAACTGAAAAACTAAAAGAGACAATGGCAAGGGCCCATGTGGAATAGGTGGGTGGCCACCAATATCCACCTCGATCACCTTAAATCAAATTTCTTGAGCTAACTCAATCATCATGACTTAGTTAATTGACACAAGTTGTTATCAGACGAAATTACAATTTATTGTCCAATTTCTTTAAGGGAAAAATAAATTAGACGCCTCAAATTCCTCACTCCTGGTACATCAAAATTCCTCACCAGTGTGGCTGCATTTTTTTTGTCCTTTCTAGTTGCCAATTTCACTGTTTCTTGTTGCAAATTTCAATACTCCCTCTATACAAGGAAGGAATTCAATCTATCCCCATCCGATACCTTTGGAATGTTCTGCATGCTACACTTCTCTAGTGTTGTTTGCACCTGCAAATCTTGAAACTGAATAGCCTCTGAAAAACTGAATCAATATAATGCATCTGTCATCAGAGTCTTATGACTGCTGCTAGCTACTGCACCTGTCTCGTACTGGATTCTCTACATTGCTGCTGACATCTGCATCCGTGCCCTTTGAACTATTGCTAACTCTATTTGTGCTCCCATATTTGACATCTGTCACTCTGATTTCTATCTTGTTGACATCTGACTACATCAATCTAACTAATCCTTCCTACTACTACTGTACTGTGGACCTTGCCCAAATTTCTTATCTTGGGATTATGTCTACGCATAACCCCACCTTACACCTTGAGGTATGGCTGCTCCCTCTTCCCATATGGCTCAAAATCTCCCCCTCATGGAGGTCTCTACTTGAGTGGACGTTTCCACTCGGTCTCCTCTTTGCTTCTCCAATTGTGGTAGCTACTCCACAACCTTCTAAGACTGCTTCTCATGAGGATGCATGTTGAGAGGTAATTTATACTCCCTCTAAACCACCAAGTCTCTAACTTCTACCTTTATCCTCAAAACTTTGCATGCATCTGGTACCTCAAGTGCATATAGGCTCTTGACTCGCGCACAATGTAATTGTCCCGAAGTTACGAAAAGTTTCTAAAAAAGAGTTGATTTTAAATTGATGATATCTCCCTCATCCGAGCTCCGATTTGACTGATTTTTTTTTTCCATTTGGTTATATTTTTGCAAGGAATCCAAATATTCTATTTGTTTTTGAAAATTTTACACCAAATCTTCAGATATTCTCTACAAACTCGCCGCCCAAAAAATTCCTGCTCTGATACCATGTAGAAAATCTAACCAACGAGATTCAATCTGATCTTGTAATCTACTAAACCAAGATATTGAATCCTTCCTACAATTTACAGAAACAAAACACGATCACACAATCACATATAAATAACAGAAATAAATTATCAATTGCACAACAACATGATGTATTTGGGGAAAGAAACTAATCAAAACCCTTCTATCTCTATTGTGTATTAAGTCAAGGAATCATGAAATAATAGAATGCTTAATCTCTCATGAGATTCTCCAGAACTCTGTCAATTGTCTCCCATTGATCTGGGCAAACTCGGTCTAGTACTTAGCCAATTCTCATCCTTACTTCAGCCTGCCTTGCTCATGTAATTCCTAGGGAATTATCTCCTTATTAATTAGGAAAATCAACCTTCCTTGATTGCACAATCCATCATGGCATCCCAATGACTTTAGAATTGTACATGGGAATTTTTCTATGAATACAACTGATAGTTATGTTCCCTTTAACCTCTGTCTCAATTGGGTATTCCTCGAAACTGACATGCATGCAACTATTAATAGTGAATTATCAATTATCTGATTGATCACTCATTGTGAGTTAAATCTAATTTAATTCACTAGACCTCTCACTAGCTCATCACTCAGTTAGAACTAGTTAAATTGATTTTAACTCATTTAATTGAGTTAATTACATTTGCACCCCCTAATGCATCAACTTCAACTGGACCCCAAAAATATTAGAATCCCTCTAAATGCCTCATATTAGACCCTCAACTCGAATTTCTTGAGCTAACTCAGTCATCATGAATTAATTAACTGACACAAGTTGTTATGAGATGAAATTACAATTTATTGTCCAATTTATTTAAGGGAAAAACAAATTAGACGCCCCACATTCCTCACTCCTGGTGCATCAAAATTCCTCACCAGTGTGTGTGCATTTTTTTTTGTCCTTTTTGGTTTCCAATCTCACTATTTCTGGTTGCAAATTTCAACATTTCAGAATTTGATGCGGCCTTCACACAAAGACACCATTGAAATCACATGCCCATATTCTCATGAGAAACCTCTCTTAAGCTCGATCTGCCAGAAAAGAACCAACAATATGCCATCCTAATTCCTAGCACAAACCGACCATTAAGGTATGCAACATCTCCTGAACCCTCACATGATGATCTTGCTCTTGGAGGATGATCATGACCTCCCTTTAGAAACCCTTACTCGGCCCTTGTACTCGACCTACTTTAGGAATACATCTCTCTTCACCCCCTTGATGTGCTAGATAGTGGGAATACATGTCAAACATGCTAAGATGTGCCAAGTGATAAGGCATGCCAAGATGTGCAAGCTAAGGTTGTGTGAATGCGTGTCAGGGACTGTCAAGACAACAAAAGGGAGAAAAAAGTTAAACTACAAGGAACTTAACACATAAGAGGGTTACTAATTCATCAATTTACCTTTTCCAAGAGGGGCCTGCTAGGCACACCAACACTAGGCGACAATAGATGCCAAGTGCAAAGTCTTAGTGCATTCTAAGTGCCAAGTATTCCTTTATTGCTTCTCATCTAATTTCCAACAATTGATCATCACAAATAAATTTAATATTAAACCATGCTAAATCATGCCAAGGCATCTCAACGTATTCCATACATGCTAAGACTTTCCAAGTGCCAACATGTGCCAAGCGCCAATATGTGTCAGGGACTAGTGTTATGCATGTTATGAAGTGGAAGGGAATGTTGAAGAGTGCTAAGGTGTGCTAGAGAGTGATAATGCATGTTGATGAGTGTTAAGGAGTACTAGGAAAAAACATTAAGGGAGCACTAGGTAAAAATTCATGGAAGTTAATGAATACGAGGAACGTGTACTGCGAGAGACTAGTGTTAATGGTCAGTGTTAGTTCTCATGCCAAGGAGGGAGTGACAAGGTATGCTAAGCATTGGTAAGGCATGCTAGGGAATATCAAGGCATGTTAAGAATTCCCAAAGTGTGCTTGGGAGTTCCAAGGTGTGCTAATTATATCATGTGCCAATTAATAGTGCCAAGATATGCCAATACATGCTGGGTGCTAAGGATGTGGTGCAGGGGACCAGGGTATGTCAATATGTGTCAAGGCAACAAAAGGAAGAACCAATAAGAGGGTTCATAAGTCAGGACTTTATCTTTTTGAAAAGGGGCATGCTAGGCACACTAATAATAGGTCCCAATACATGCCAAGTGGCATTGTGTGCCAAGTGCTAATGTATGTCAATGCATTCAACCAAGGTGTTCTAGGGCATGCTAGGGACTATATGCAACATGCCAACACATGCTAGGAGAGTTCCATGTTGTGTTAGCGCATGCCACCATGTGCTTGGGTGTCAGTGTCATCACAAGATGTTCTAGGTACAAATATGTTCCAAGACATGTGGGGTGCTAAGAAATGTTAGCGTGTGCCAAAGCATTACTTTAAGGTGTGCCCAGATTGTTGAGGATTGTTAGGTCTTTCTCATTAATAGAATTATCAGAGCTCGATTATGTATCAAATAATATATTTCCTACACACAATAGTGGAAATTTATCTAAATGGAATTTTCTAGATAATAAGCTTAATAGATATGAATCATGTGTTTACTCGTAGGAAATATCTATTCGACTAGTCATTACTTGAGGGAAATGATACATGCTTATTACTTCTTAAAAAATTGACTGACCCTAACCACTAAGGCCTTGGACATATTATAAAAAATGCTCCACAATAATGGTATTAAATCATTATCTTTTGACAAAATATATATTAACAGGCACATAGCATCATGAAAAACTCATTGGAATGATAATGATGACGAACATTTTTTGATCGTCACCAAAAGTAACAAAAAAGCCATTGGTGAGGGTCATTAAAAGTTTGTCACTAGAAGTGTCACCAAAGAGAGAATTAGTGATGGGCCTTTAATGACCCTCACCAAAAGTTAAATGTCTTTGGTGACAGACCATAAAGGACCATCACTATATACACTTACAGTGACAGTTTTTTAATGATCAATGATGACGGACATTTTTTGACCGTCACCAAAGTAACAAAAAGAGCATTGGTGAGGGTCATTAAAAGTTTGTCACTAGAAGTGTCACCAAAGAGAGAATTAGTGATGGGCCTTTAACGACCCTGACTAAAAGTGTCATTGAAAATTGGTGAGGGTCATTAAAAGTTTGTCACTAGAAGTGTCACCAAAGAGAGAATTAGTGATGGGCCTTTAACGACCCTCACTAAAAGTGTCATTGAAAATGTCTTTGGTGACGGACCATAAAGGACCATCACTATATACACTTACAGTGATGGTTTTTTAATGACCATCACCATATGTGACATTGGTGACGGACCTTAAAGGTCCGTCACAAGCACGACCCTCACCAATGTGCTTTTTTCTTGTAGTGGTAGTCCAGACCATAATCCACTATCCCCTGCAAGTACCGCAAAATGTGTTTTTCAGCCACCCAGTGAACCTTCCTAGGCTCACACCTAAACTGACTCATCGTGTTGACTGCAAAAAAAATATCTGGCCTAGTGCTGACCAAATACATCAAGGAACCAATCAGCTGTTTATACAATGTGGGATCCACCAACTCGGAATTCGAAGCATGAAGCTTCTTCCAGTTGGTGATCATCGGTGTCGACATGGGTTTACAATCCTCCATGTGGAATCTGCCAAGGATATCCACAATATACTTCCCCTGCCCTAGGAAGAAATGCCCCTCCTCCTGCCACACTTCCAAACCCAAAAAGTAATGCATCAAGCCGATGTCCTTCATCTCAAACTCTGCCGCAAGATCTCTCTTGCAGTGCTCTATGAGTCTCTCTGCACCCGTAATGACCAAGTCATCCACATATAGCACCAGAATGAGAGGCTCCTCACCTATCACAATATAGTAGAGGTTCGGATCTGCCTCACTCTTTGTGAAACCCATCACTACAAATATGCATCGATCCCAGAGTCTGGGTTACTGATTTGCTCAGGCCACAAGGCCTTCTTCACTGCAATGCTGATCCTTCTGCTGCACCCAGATTCTGATGCCTAATGTATCCTTCCATAAAGTTACTGAGAGTCATGTTCAGATATCCATCCAGGAGTCTTCAACCCATCTGCTGTCAGACATAGCTGAGGCGATCATAAGGTTTGTCACTTAGACAAGTCTGCACTGCAGTTCTGCTCAATCTCTGAGAACCCTCTAGCCACAAGCCTCGCTTTGAATTTCTCAATGCTGCCATCTGCAGCATGCTTTACCTTGTAAAGCCATCTGGAAGTAACCACGGATTTGCCCTCAGGCCTCGGCACCACCTCCCAAACATCATTTTTCATGATAGAAGAATACTCCTCCTGCATGGCCTCTCTCCAGACCTGCTGGCTAGCTGCCTCCTCATAGCTAGAAGGCTCAGAGTCAAGGATGATGGTAGCCATTGCCATAAGCTACAAAACCTCTCAGGTGGTCTGCTCTCTCTGACCGGCCTCTTAGGCTCAGCAACAGATGTGGCATCTCTCAAGGTGTCCCGAAGCCACTTGGGCTTCCTCTTCCCTGAGTGCACTTCTCCCGCCGGAGAATAAAACTCCTCCTCTCAACACGAGCCCGAACCCCCCACCGACCGTCCGATGTCCTCCGCCACACCGAACCCTCGCAGAAGCCGAAAGTACCGTGTGAATCGTCCATCGCGGGACTCCCGCGGAACCGCTTCTCCGTGGACCGCCCTCGCATGCCGCCCGCAGAACCACCTTCTCCGACTCCTGGGTGAGCCACCCCCCACCGACGCGACCCGACATCACCATAGATGTACCTCCCGGGATCCTCCTGATCCTCGCCCACTAGATCCCTGCGGCCGACCACCGTCGTTGAGGGTCCGGGCCGATCCGCATAATCTAACTCCTGACCTCCTAAAGGCCCTATCCTCCTCGAACTTCACATCCCGCCTGACAACAACTTTCCTCTGTGCATGAATGTAAATCCGAAAGGCCTTTGAGGTCTCACTGTAGCCCACAAAGATACCCTTCTCTGCGGTGGGCTCTAGTTTGGTCCTCTTCTCCTTGGGTATGTAGGAGTATGTAATGCACCCAAAGATACGAAGATGACCAATATCAAGCTTCTTCCCAGAAAAAGCCTCCTCCGGAGTCATGTGCCCCAAGGCACGATGCGGACTCCTGTTCTGTAAATAAACAGCTGTGTTGCAGGCCTCTGCCCACAAAAACAATGGCAACCCCCGATCATGTAACATGGCTTTGGCAGCCCCTCCGATGGATCTGTTCTTCCTCTCCGCAACCCCGTTCTGCTGGGGGTTGTAAGGAACAGTGAACTCCCTCCTAATGCCTGCCTCCGCACAACAGTCAACAAACTCTCCAAGGGTGTACTCTCCCCCATTGTCCGACCTCAGGGACTTGATCTTCCGACCTGTCTGTGTCTCCACAAGAGCTCTGAACTCCTGAAACCGCTCGAAGACCTCACTCTTGGTCTTCAAGAAATAAATCCAGGTCCTCCTGGAGTGATCATCAATGAATAAAACATAGTACTCATATCCACTCAAGGAAACATGAGACATCCAACCGCTCACATCGGAATGAATCAAATCAAGTATCCCAGTCGCTCTGTTGTCACTGCTGGGAAAAGGGGATTTGGCAAACTTTCCCATCGCACATCCTCTGCAAGTATCAAAGTGATCAGTACTGAAATCTGGCACACCTGTAGTGATCTCCCGCAAGGTCCTCAAGGCTCCATGATACATATGCCCCATCCTGCGGTGCCAAATCTCACACAACTCAGAACTGCTAGCTCTGCTGTCGATACTACTGCTCAATGCCAAAAGGGGCTGAAATGCAAACTTGTACACCTTTGCATGGCGTACACCTATCACTCTAGCTGAATCAGCTGGAGCGCCCCTGGGATATATCAGCACCTGTCCTCCCCTGAACAGTATCTCATATCCTCTATCCTCCAAAGTTGAGACGGATATGAGGTTCTTCCTCATCCCTGGCACATAAAGAACATCTGACACCTTCAAGGGAGGTTTGGACTCCCTCTGAAATGTCAATGTTCCCACACCGAATGCTCTAACAACTCTGTCATCACCGAGTACTACCTCTACATCAGTGCCACTCTCTGAAAGCTCTGAGAAGTACTCACGGACTCCTGTCATGTGACGTGAAGCCCCACTGTCCACATACCAGATACCCGAAGATGCTCCGCTAATCGAAGGAAATGCATGCTCCCTCTGAACCTCTATGGCAGATAATCCTGCACTAGAAGACTCACACGCAATGAACCCAAACTCCCGGTCAAAGCGATCTGCAAAGTCCTCAACCTCTCCTGAAGCTGCCATGCTCTGGTTCTTCCCCTTCTTCTTCTTCTTCTCCGGACACACAACTGCATAGTGTCCCATCTTCTGACAATTCCAACACTTCACCTTGGAATAGTCCTTCTATGTGTTATCCTGTTTACCTTTACCTTTGCCTTTGCCCCCACCATTGCTTGTGGAAGCCTGCTTCTTCCCTTTGCCTTTCTTGCGTCCTGCCAACAGTGCTACATCCTCATCCTGCTCAACTGGCTTGGCTTCCCCAAGCTGACCTTTCCTGATCTCTGTCTGAATGCAATCATCCCAAAACCTCTCCCATGTGGGAAGGGTCTCACGTGCACAAACCCCATCAGCAAAGTTCATCCATGAACTGGGGAGGCCATTCACTACAATCCGCACCAACTCAGTGGGTGGAATGGCCTCTCCAATCGCTGCCAACTCATCTCTCACATTAGTAATCTTTGTGAGATATCTAGCTACACTATCAGTCTTACCCATCTTAATGTTCTTCAGCTTCTCCTTCAGGACCATTTTCCGGTTCTCATTGGTACTCTGGTAGAGATTGGACAATGCTGTCCACATCTCATGAGCATTTCTCTTTCCTCTCACATGAGGAATGCAATGGTCTTTGATTCCGTCTAGAATTAGTCTCTTACCCGTGTTGTTCTTTTTATTATATGCTGCCAACTCATCAGGATCAGTAGGCACATTTACAGGGTTCTGTGCGGTATGCACCATAATGTCCCAGACTTCTACCTCCTCAAAGATACTCTGCATTCTCTCCTTCCAAATGTTGTAATTGGAATGCCCATCCAATCTATCCTCCACCCTCAGTCCCAAAGACATCCTGTTGTCCTAAAACTGAAAAATAGCACTGCTGTAGTAAAGGTAAAACTGCTGTTTGTGAAAAATCAGCTTGCTGGAATTTTCTGAGTGAAAAATCAGCAGGCTGTAATTTTCCTCCTTGCTGTCCCAAACTGCTCTTCAACACTCAAGCTCTGATACCATGTAGAAATTTATAGTTTCCCACCCCGTTTTTCAGTTTTCACCTTATTACTCCAAAATAGTTAAATGCCCTTTCCCATATCCATACATTTAACAAACTGGAAAATAAATTTTGGTGAAAACACAAATTCTGGAAATTTTTCAGAATGCTGGAAAATGCAGAATTAAAAATCAGCAAGCATAAAAACAGTCATTCACACATTTGACACAGATATTTTTGGCTAACATGACCCTGGAAAAACCCCCTACAACTCTTGGGGAAACCCAGTTCGAAAGCTCCTTCTTATTTCTGGAAAATTCTTTTTACAATGAGAGAAATATTTAGCAAAAAATTAGCAAGCAAACTTTTACAACTTATCTCGTTTTCCGTGCTTAACCACCACCTCTGAAAATGTGCAAACAGCAAAATAGGAACAGCAATAAATGCTGTACGTATTTTCTCGATTTTCATGCCCAGAAATCTGCAATAAATGCAGCTGTACAGACACCTCGATTTCTGTGCAAAACATCAATAAATGCTGCTGTACAGATTTCATTTTTCGTGCCAAAAGGACAACAGAAACTTGCTGTATGGATTCTACCTCGATTTCTGTGCAAAAGGACAGCCACTTGCTGTACGGCCTGCCTAGAAATTCGTGCCAAATAGAACAGCTCCATGCTACCTCGAAAACTGAGCCAAAATGCTATACGGCCTCTTGGAAATCGTGCCAAAAGGCTGCTGTACGGTCTTCTAGAAAATCGTGCCAAAAACTGCCATGGAATGTGTGCCAAACTCTGCTGTACGGACTTGCTGAAATTCTGCCGTGGAATGTGTGCCAAGATGCTGCATCCTTCTCCTCACTGCCCATAAATCTCCCTTGCTCTCTTGCTCTCCTTCTCTCAATCTGCTCATGAAAGAATGAATGACCTTTTCCGCCTTTTCCTCCTTTAACCTAACCCTAAGCAGCTTTGAGAATCCTAATCAATGGTGAGATAGATTGAGATCTGAAAATTTGAGATTAAATACTCATTTAATCTCACTTTCTATTTTAGCATTCACCCACTTTAATAAGGCACTAGTCAAACATTCCAAAGTCACTTTCACCCTACAATTTTACATTGAAAGCTTTATTAAAAGTCACTTTAAAATTAGACTGTCTTTTATCATAGCACAGAAGTCATACCAAATTAGATTTGACTTTATAAAAATTATAAAGTCACTTTAGGAGAAAAATTAAATTCTTTTGGACACTTTTCCCTAGGCCAAAGATCAAAGCCTTAGGGAACCACCTGTCCTCCGGTACCAAATTTCAACAAAAACTTGAAAAAACTTTGCCAATGAAATATGGTAGGACCCTCCTAAACCTCTATAAATGGCCAAAATCCACAAATAAGCCTTCATAAGGCCTTTGTCCCTACCTTCTGCCCTATTCGCACTTGCCAACTTTAGCGCATCATAGACCGCATTTCGAACAATTCATGACATATCCATAAGCGCCCACAAATTTAAATTTTTAAGTCGCCATGCGATGCAATCACATATCGTGCATCGCAAGTTTCAAATGTTACCATGGGAGGTAAATGTTAAAAATTCCAACGTGCGATGTGTGATGATCAGCGGGGCGTGATCACACTTCGCAGATCACAAATGATAAAGGATAAGTGCAAATGGTAAACGATAAATAGAGCGAAGTGCAATGTGTGATGTAGTGGGGACCAATCACAAATTTTGCATCGCAAGTTTTAAAGTTTAAAGTGCTAAGGAAAAGTTAAGTTTTGCGCCGTGAAAAGTGTGATGAAGGCCTAAATGTGATGTTTTTTCAAAGGCGTAATTCAAAGAATTTCAAATCCGTAGGCACGACAATTTCTGTGGTAAAACGCAATAGAGGAGAAAAAGAAATTTTTAACATAAAAAACTATACAAATGCATGCATATGGGTTTTATTATAAAGTCGCTAAATAACAAAGAAGGTGAAATAAAAAACAATAAAGCGTTGTCAGACTCGAATGGTAGATCTCGAGCTTCCCTCAGATCTACGGCAGAGGTCAACTTTGGACCCCCTCTGCCTATTTCTTGTTAACGCGAGGGTGGGGGGGGGGGGGGTCCAAGCTCTAGTTTTAATGGCTGCCCATTTCTGCAACGTGGCAACACGAGGTAACTTCACACCCCCTCAGCCTTAAACCAGAAACTGGAGGGTACCCCCTCAGTTTTTTCCCAATCTCACGACCATTTTCCCCATGCCATAGCTGTTAACCCATCCATCCCTGATATTCCTTATCTCCATTAGATCCTTTATATCCTCCCATTTTCCAATAATTTTTTTTTCACCATATCCGTTAATCATACAGTTGCGTAGTTAAAACTCATTTTTTACTATTGGCGAGCCATAACCGTTAAACCTGAACCTCAATCTATAAAAATTGCCTGCGGCCTCCCATTCAATATTACTTTACTTCCACCTTTGATTCGATTTCATCCTCCCATTCATTCCACCGCGAGTTGTTAGTCTTGAGTCTTGCAACCACCCTTCCTTCATGAAACCTTGTCAATTCTCTGTTAACCCAAGTTTTAACATCTGATACCAATTTATATTAGTCAAATCATGGCACCCAAGGCCAAGGTGAAGAAGCAAATAACTCCAAAAGATAAAGGTAGGAAACGAATGACCGGCGAAATCTAGAATGTTGACAGTGTTGCTAAGGCCATGCCTGAGGTCCTTCAACCAGCTGCAGAGGTCACTCCTGAAGCTGCCAAAGTAGTTGTAGCAGATATTCCTACAAATTCGTAGATAAATCTCAACCTCAAACCCCTAGTTGATACATTTTTTGAATTTTCTGACTGTCGTTGTGAATTTGAGTTCTACGAGCTACATCACTGGCTAAAAAAAGGTTACTTGGATAACCAAGACCCTTCGAGGTTTTGGGAGTCTATGCTACCTATGTTTGTTTTCCCTCAAACTCACCCATTCCTAGATCTAATTGCCTGGTGTCAGAAGCAATATGACCCTTTAACCAGGTTAGTGGTGGCTCAGAATGGAAATTTTTTGATCACCATATCCCCTAAAACTATAAATCAGATGCTTCCTGTCCCTCCTTTTGACTCCTTATCCTCTTTTTCCCCTTCTTCCCTTATGGATATTTACCACAAGTTATATTTCCCTTAGAGAGCTTATATTTTTGACATATTCCTACCCAAGGATGTAGACTCACCTAAGACAAATCCCCCATATGCATCCTCCATCTTTCCTATAGCTTCCAAGCCCTGCATCTCTCTCCTTTCCTATATGCTAGGGTACCCCAAAGATAAAACTATTGATGAAATCATCCTAGGTTTCCTGTCTATCTTCAACCTCGACAACTCACCATTGTTCAAGTAAAATTACAGTAATTTCTTGGCTGATGTTATACATGAACAATTCATGAATTTCACCACTCAAGGGGCTTTTAACTATTCTACTGTGATTATTCACATGATTCTGTTTCAACAGGAAGATATTTTTCCCATTCATCTCAACAAGCATGATGCTCAAGGAGTGAATCAATCAGTGATTCAATGGATAGAATTGGTTAGAGCTTCGACAACAACAACTTCTTGCTCAGAGTTGATAGAATCATTCATTCATCCGGTTAGGCAGTTCCTTACCAGCCAATCAAAGCCTAGGATTGGAGAAGACATCAAAAGAACCCTACACCTCAGTGAACAAGAAAATACTGGGATTTGGTATTTATACAAGAATTACTCAGAGATCAGGGTGTATAGTTGTGAGCTTCCACCATACAAACTCCCAAAGTATGTGTCTATGAGGATTTTCTCTTTAGATTACATGAGGGAAATGATAAATATGGACGAAGTGCACTTTGTTCTAGGAAGGAGGAAAACCCAATTTAAACTCAAGGAAATTGTTGGATCTTTCATTTGTAATACCAGAGGAGCTGGTATTGAGGCATATATACTATTGAGGAAGAGTGGTTTTTATTCAAGTTTTACTTGGTCATATGACCCCCATGGCATTATTTCTGCTTTGAGGTTTTAACTCAAGACAACCCCTTACACTCATACCTCAAGGGCCGAAATAGAGAAGTACATGAATCATAATGAATGGGTAGAAGGCACCTTACAAGAATCAAATGAGCAAGTCATCTCTACTTCAAATGTGCAAACACTAGTACCTGGAAGTAAATAACAAAAAAGGGTCAGAGAAGAGACGCCCAATTCCAAGGAACTTATGGAGGAGTTCATGTTACAACATATGAGACCAAAGTTCACTCATTCCTTGTTTTCTGGAGAGAGACAGCCAAATATCATAGATTTTGTTGGGTATGGAGCCTGATTATCTTGTTTATTTTGTATCACAGTGTTGGACCCCTGTACCTTAATGGGGCATAAACACCTCCCATAATTAAATGCTGCCTGGGGGGTCCAGGGGGCGGTTGCGACCTTATGGAAGACCCCCTGGTGGGGGGTTTTGGGGGTGCTGCCCCTGAAGCTCAAAACAAATGTAAAATTTCCTTGTAAAAGTATTGTAATTTCTAGTCTATCTAGGCCGTTCATTAGGCGGATGATCTGATGGTAGAAGTTATGTTTAGTTTAGGAGTTTTTTCCTTAGAAGGCAAATCCTTTTATTTTATAAGGGTATTCTATTGTGGTTGTGTAATGGATGTGTATTCTCAGTGTGAGAAATAGATAGGGAGACTGTGAGAGAGAATAAAGGATATTACAAGGGATCTGTTGTACGTTGTGTCTCTTCATTTTGCTGGATAATAGAAAGGAAGGACTACTTTTCGGGGTGCAAGTAGCCCAAACTAGGTGAAACACGTATATCTATGTTTCTCTGGTTTTATGTTTTTCTTGTGTTTGTGTTTCTGCATATATATTTTATTTTTTCCATTGCTCTGTAATATTTAATTTTCTAACAACTAGTATCAGAGCCGAAGGTCTATTTGGCTGATAAACTCGTAGGAAAGAAGGGTTCCTAGTTTGAGTGGGAGCAATGGCAGAAGATGGTAAGTTTAGGGTCGAGAAATTTAAAAACCAAAACTTACCGTTGTGGAAGATGCAGATGGAATATTATATGTATCACAAATATATCTACCTACCATTGAGAAGAAAAACAAATAAGTTGACGACTATGACAGACGAAAAATGGGAGATTCTTGATAGAAAGGCACTTGGAACAGTACGATTGTGCCTCGCGGTGTCGGGTGCCTTAAATGTTTCGAAGGAAACAACAATAGAGGGTTTGATTAAGGCATTGGTGAAACTATATGAAAAACCCTTAGCCTCAAACAAGGTATTTTTCATGAAACGCTTATTTAAATGATTTTCATACAGGTACCAGTCAGTTAAGTTCTATAAGGGTAAACTTTGATGATGAAGTTAGGGCTCTGTTATTTCTGTGATCATTTCCAGAAATTTGGAATGGCTTAGTTATGGCCATTAGTAACTCTGTATCTCGATCTAGTACTTTAAATTTTGATGATGTTTTTGACGCTATCCTTAGCGAGGAAATGTGATGGAAAAGCTCTAGTGAGACATTAGTTATGCTTTGAGTGCAGATTCTAGGGGAAGAAAAATGGAAAGAGGAAAGAGCTCGGGATATTAAAGTAAATCAAGGAAAGGTAGATCCAAGTCTAGATCGGGGATAGTGTGTTGGAAATGCGAAAATAAAGGACACCTGAAGAAAGACTCTAGATCTCGGAAGGGAAAAGATGCAGACGCACAGTAAGAAAAAAATCATGAAGCAAATGTGACAGGTGATATGTTACAAGATGATTTGATTGTTTCTTTCAAAAATGTTACTGATTCCTTGGTGGTAGATTTAGGGGCCTCTTTCCATGCCACACCTGATAAGAAATATTTTCATGACTATGTTCAAGGATATTTTTGACAAGTCTGTTTGGGTGATGATAAACCCTATAAAATTGTTGGAATGGGTAAGGTTCTTGTAAAATAGTAGAATGGAAACCAATGACTATTAAAGGAGGTAAGGCATGTTCCAGATCTAAAGAAAAATCTGATTTCAATAGGTCAGATAGGCAGTGAAGGTTGTGTGACAACTTTCACAAATAAAACTTGGAAGGTCACCAAAGGATCCCTGGTATTAGCACAAGGTGAAAAGGTTGGTACATTGTATTTATGAAATGGTATTTCTAACTCTATTAATGTTTTAACTTCCAAAGGAGAAGATGCAGCATTATGGCATCATAGGCTCAAACACATGAGTGAGAAGGGGATGAATATTCTTCACTCAACAAATTTGTTGTCAGGTTTGAAGAATATTGATTTGGATTTTTGTGAGAATTGTATTTAGGGAAAACAGAAGAGAGTCAAATTTCTCAAAGTTGGGAAAGAAAATAAGAGCAAAAAATTAGAGCTTGTTCATACAGATGTATGGGGACCTTCTCAGGTATCATCTCTCTATGTCTCTTGTTATTATGTTACTTTTATTGATGATGCAACTAGAAACACTTGGATTTATTGTATTCATAATAAATCTGATTTATTTGATACTTACAAGAAATGGAAAGCTTTGGTTGATATTGAGACAAGAAAGAAGTTGAAGTGTCTCATATCACATAATGGAGCTGAATATTGCAACAAAGAGTTTTATAGGTACTATTCAAAACATGGAATTCGCAGAGAGAAGAAAGTTCCAAGAACACCACAACAAAATGGTGTCTCAGAAAGGATGAACAGAACAATCATGGAGCGGTGCAAAGTGAATGAGATTGCATGCATGATTGCCTTTACAATTTTGGGAAGATGCTGTAAATGTTGTTGTCTATCTAATAAAGAAAGGGCCTTCAAGTTCCTTGGGATGATGGTATTCCAGAGGAGGCATGGACAGGTAAAAAGGTAAACTACTCTTTTTTAAATCCTTTTGGTTGTGAGGCCTTTTTCCATATTAATAAAGAAAATAGAACAAAGATTGAGGCAAAATCAAAGAAATGTACCTTTATTGGATATGGTGTTAATGATTTTGGTTATCACTTATATGATTATGAAAATCACAAAATCATTAGGAGCAGAGATGCAATATTCAGTGTATATAGATAGAAACAAAAAGAGAGAAAATAAAACAAAGGAGCATAGTTCTTGATGAGATCCACGAAAAATAAAGGTGCACAAAAGTAATAAAAATCAACAATACTAACAATAACTACAATAGAAGCAGACTTACTCAAACACCTAAAAGTGATTATTCGAAGATCTACAGGACATGGAACCCCGGAATGATAATCTCATCAGTATGTATTCATTCCACTAATGCAGGTAGTTTGGAATGTTATGAAAGAGAAATGCATGTTGAAATCAGGAAGAAGTGGGAGCTAGCCATGAAAGAAGAGATGGACTCCTTAATATATAACCATAATTGAGACTTAGTCAGGTTTCCTACAGGTAAAACAACATTGCAGAATAAATGGGTTTACAGGCTGAAAGAAGAAGATGGAGGAAAACAGAGGTACAAAGCTAGACTTGTGGTGAAGGGGTTTGCACAGAAGAAAGGTATTTATTTTGATGAAATATTTTCTCCTATTGTTAAGATTACTTCAATCAGAACTATTTTAATTCTTGTAGTAGTGGAAGATTTTCATCTTGAATAGTTAGATGTAAAGACAACATTTCTCCATGGATATTTGGATGAAGAGATCTATATGCAGCAACCAGAAGGATATGAGGTCAAAGGGGAAGAAAAATTAGTTTGCAAGTTAAATAAGAGCTTTCATGGCTTAAAGAAGGCTCCAAGATTGTGGTATCTAAAATTTGACAGGTTTATGTCTAAACAAGGTTATACTAGATGTCACTCTAATCATTGTGTTTATCTAAAAAATAAAAATGATGGTAGCTATATTATATTGTTATTGAATGTAGATGACATGCTTTTTGCAGGGTCTAACATGCAAGAAATAAATGTGCTCAAAAGAAAATTTCCAAATTCCTTTGCAATGAAGGATTTGGGAGTTGCAAAACAAATCCTTGGTATGAGAATAACTAGATATAGGAAAAATCCCAAATTAACACTGTCTCATAATGAGTACATACAAAAGGTGTTGAAAATATTTAATATGCAAAATGCAAAACTAGTTAGTACACCTTTTGCTAGCCATTTCAAACTTAGTAAGGAGATGTGCCCCAAGAACCAAGAAGAAATGGATTATATGTCTAATGTTACATATGCATGAGGATTTGGAAGCTTAATGTATGCAATGGTATGCACAAGGCCTGATATTGCACATGTAGTGGGAATTGTAAGCAGGTACATGAAAAATCCAAGAAAAGAACATTGGATGGTAGTGAAATGGATTCTTTGATATTTGAGAGGTACCACAAATCAAGAATTATGCTTTGGTGGTTCAAACATTTCTCTACAGGGATATGTTGATATAGATATGGAAGGTGAAAAAGATAATAGGAGGAGGACTACAGGGTATGTATTTACTATAGGTGGAACAGTTTTTAGTTGGGTTTCAAATATCCAAAATGTTGTTGCACTTTCAACAACAGAAGCAGAGTATGTTGATGCCAAAGAAGCTAGTAAATAAATGATTTGGTTACAAAGGTTTATGGATGAATTGGGTAAGAAGCATGATATGGGCACGTTATAAAGTGAAAACCAAAGTGCCATTCATCTTGGAAAGAACTTAGAATCTCATTCCAGGACTATGCACATATAACTCAAGTACCATTTCATATGATCAGTGTTGGAAGATGGACAGTTGAAGCTGGAAAAGATACACACTAGCCAAAATCCTACAGATATGCTAACAAAATTTGTAACCAGGGAGAACCTGAGAATATTATCAGTTTCAATTGTTCTTCAAGTATGATGATCAAGATGAGAAACAGCCAGGTCCAAAGTGGAGTCGTTGTCCAACAAATGAAGTAGTGGTGGAGTTGCTAAAATCAGTCTCCAAGTGGGAGATTGTTGGTTATGGAGCTTGATTATCTTGTTTATTTTGTATCACAGCATTGGACCCCTACATCGTAATCGGGCGGCAATGCCGCCCATAATTAAATGCTACTTGGGGGCTCTAGGGGGTGGCTGCGACTTTATGGAGCCCCCCTGGCGGGGGGTTTTGGGGGCGCTACCCCTGAAGCTAAAAACAAATGTAAAATTGCCTTGTAAAAGTATTGTAATTTCTAGTCAATCTAGGCCATTCATTAGGCGAATGATCTGACAGTAGAAGTTGTGTTAACTTTTAGGTTTTTTTCCCTAGAAAGCAACCCCTCATTTTGTATGAGGGTATTGTATTGCGGTTGTGTAATAGATGTGTATTCTTAGAGCGAGAAACATATAGGGAGACTATGAGAGAGAAAAAAATATATTACAATAGATCTGTTGTTGGTTGTATCTCTTCATTTTGCTGGATAATAGAAATGAAGGACTGGCTGTTCAGGGTGGACATAGCCCAAACTGGGTGAACCACATATATCTGTGTCTCTCTGGTTTTATGTGTTTCTTGTGTTTGTGTTTCCGCATATATATTTTATTTGTTCCATTGATCTGTATTATATAATTTTCTAATAGATTTGGGAGATACTGAAGTCTCCACATCTATAAATGTTCCTCATACTCCTCCATCAGCATCACCTGATAGATAGCCATTTGAAATCATTCAACATTCTAAGGCTTCCTCTTCAGAAGAGTGGAACATTTTCTCCAAATTTCAAGAAATCAAGAAAAAGAATGAAGCACTAAAATTAGTTTTCTACAGCCAATTTTGGAAGTAGATGTCTACATCACAACATAGACTCATCACTTCCTTTGACAATGAAAAAATCAGGATGTAGATGGCCTTTCTGCAAGCAATAATGCCCTTTCAAAAAACACAAGCTGACTACAAGAATACTATCTTCTCATTTGTCGCAATACACATACATCCTATGGACCAGATGGATATGCATAGGCAGCCAAGAGAAATGTTGTTCTAGACCATGACGACCACCTCCAACCTACTTTTTGAGATACTGAAATGTTGCCACAATTAATGCTACAGTTAGAGATACTTCAAATATTAGCTCAGAAGCTATTATAGAAGTTAATTTTTAGGCAGTTTTCTAGAGATATTTTAATGTTAGCTCAGAAGATAAGTTAGAAATGAATGTTACATTAGGTTTGTCAGAGATATTTTGGCTTGGGCCTTGCATGGTCGTAATTGTCAAACTTTCATTTACTATGTAGTTAATGCAGATTTACGACCTAGATTAGGGAAACCGCCTCTGTCGCAGTTAAATACTGCTCGAATGTTCATTATCAGAGGCTGGACATTGTTTAGACTCTACTTTGAAATATTATTATATTGGAGAATTGTAACAGCTTTGAGCTGGGCATCAATAATAAAAGCATTTTCATAGGATCCTTGAGCTATGTTAATGGTGATGTTCTTTCTTTTGTATTAATGTTTCTTTGTTTTTCCATACTGTACTTCAGTTTCTATGATTACAGAACAAAAGTTTTAGATTAATATATGCTTAGAAAGCACCTTAAGTTTGTTCTTTTTGTTATCTTAATGTTTTCCTCTGAAGTTTAACTAAATAATTATTGACTTCTCTTTAGCTCTACTGAAATTGTTGTCTTAAAGGTTTTCCTTTGAAGTATAGTTAAAGAATTATTCACTGCTCTTTAGCCTTACCTAAACTAATACCTTTAAATTTTCCCTTGTGAAGTTTAGTTAAATAATTCTTAATTGCTCTCTAGATTTACAGAACTAATATCTTAAATGTTTTTCCTTTGAAAGTATCGTTAAAGAATTTTTAAATGCTCTTTACCTTTCACTACCTCCTGTCATATCATATTCACACTTCTAGTAAGATCCATCTTATATAGTTAGCTTGCCCCGTGAATGACCTTGGGAAGTTGATGCACAACTCAGCCCTTTTATTGACTCCATAGCCCAATGGATTAAGCTTCCCATATTCTATCTGTCCAACCATCTAAATCAAGAAAACAAAACAATCTCTATAACTAGCCTAAAATCAGCACTATAAATCACCAAAGTTAAATCCTAAATCATAAAGATACAGAGAGAGCCCTCTTTGAGCTCAGGAAGGCTAGGTCCTCAACTCCAAAGTGGTTTGATGTTGTCCTTTGCTACTTGTGCTTTCCAGTATTACAAATTATAGAGGGCCAACATAATAGTGACCGTACTGAGGACATATTGAGAAATCCTAATATTATCAAAACTCAGTAAAAAATAGTCAAAATACTATGGGTTTTAATTATTTATGTCATAGATTGGTTTTCAAAACCTTTATAAAACACTTGACTTATCTGTGCCTTAAATCTAAATTATGGCTTCTAGGAGAGTCTTTACCATATCTCATCCTGACCCAAATCCCACTGAAATAGTTGACAATCCAGAACAAATCCTAAAGAAAACTCCCAATTATGAAATTCTGACTCTTAGCAAGCCTCTTCACAAAGACAAGTCCCTCCCTGAAAACCTTGCTACCATGCAAGAGATCCATTTTGGCTTACACTTTGAGCAATGATTTTTCAGGACTAAATCTCAAAATTGGATAGACCGGAAAATGTTTAACCCATCAGTCTTATAGCGGACTCATATTAGGGAAGCCTCCACATCCAACCAAACTAACTCTTAAATCCCCCTAAACATTTCACACCAGAGTCCCCAAACCCCCACTCATACTCCCACTATCCACCTTCCTCCTTTCTACCCTCCACCTCCCTTCATCAGCCCTCCTATTATCAACCCTCCTTGGGTTCCCTTGCCACCAATCATGGTAGCCTGGTATGTTCCATTAGTACTACCGCTACCCTTGGTGCCTTTACCACAGGATTATCAGTCTAAGATCACCCTATTCGATGAAATTAGAAATTCAGCTTCTCAATAACATATGGATAAAATGAATGATTATTTTGACCGATAATAGATAGATGATGAAACAGTTAAATTAGGAATGTTTGCTCAAAGCTTGGGGGGAAGTAAGAAATTTTTTTAAAGGCCCGACTCCCAACAGTATCTAGGACACCCCTGTCCTTCACAAGCTATTCATAAACAAATGGGAAGTTAAGAAAAACCCTCTCCAAATTTTATAGAATACGAGAACATGAAGAGAAATGTTGGAGAAAATTTCCAAGATTATTGTACTAGGTTCAACAGTGTATATAACGCCCTCCCTCAACACATGAAACCCAAACAAGTTTTGGCCCTAGTGAAATTCCTAGATGGATTCGACCCATAGATCACTTATCAGCTGAGAGAAAGAGATCCCCCCACATTAGAAGACATGTAGAGGGGTGCAGTAAGTGTGGAAGAAAATCTGATTACGAAAAAAGGGCCACAATTAAGGAAGAGCCAGTAGCCTCCTCATCTGACGCCAAGATTTATAACCTTGTCAGAACCATGGAAAGGATGATGAAAAGGATCAACCTGAATGAGAGAGTTGCCCCCAAATAAAATTAGCCAGCTTCTCAAAATAGAAACCAAAACCAAAACTTTAGAAGAAACCCCCCTCAAATAAGACAGAGAGATCCGAGGGGACCTAACCAGTAGATTATGCCTCCTTTCCAGGAGAATTATGATGATGAAGATGAGGGAATGGTGAAAGAACCCGAAGATATTCAAGTAAATATAGTAGGGGTAGATGACGATGATATTGTTCCTCACTAAAGAAGAGCAGGGTCTATTTTCCCCAGCTCAAAATGAACTAGAATGGGAAGAGTCTGAGGATTATAAAAAAGTATTTGAGAATTATATCATGGATTTTCATAGGCAATATAACCTCAGAAGCAAGAAAAACTCTGATATCCCCAAGAAAGAGAATCCTAAAAACTTTTCTAAAAAAACCCCTGAAACTGATACCAGGAAAACATCATAAAATGCAAAGAAAAATGCTAAAAACCCTGTGGAAAGTGATCGAGAGATACCTACTATAAAAACACCTATCAGCCCTGGCGAAACTTTCCAGGCTGATATCCCTAAAAAAAATCAATAAGATAAAGTTTTTGCCAAAACATTCCCGAAAAAATAGATTTGAGTTTACCAAAAAAGCAAACGCCATTCAACATCGATAATGAAATTGCCAAAATTAAAATCTCCATACCTCTCACTAAATTGGTAACCCAAGAGGTATATAGCTCCCAAGTCCTGAAAGCACTAAACATGGGAGACAATACTGACACTCTAAATATGAATTATGACAAACCTAAACTTTTGTTTGGGCTAGAAGTAGAGGGTAAATTCCAGGAAGGAGGTGTTCCCCCATTTTATGTCAGCTTGAATGTTCATGATAAGATCCTTCATAATGCCATGTTAGATTTAGGTGCATCTCATAATCTCATGCCAAAGATAGTTATGGAGAGGCTTGGCCTTGAGATAACTTGGCCATACAAAGACCTGTATTCTTTCGAATCTAGCAGAGTGAAATGTCTAGGCCTTATGAAAGATCTATGTGTTACTTTAGCAAAAATACCATCTAAGAGTCTATTTATGGACATAGTAGTAGCCGACATCCCCCCAAAATATGGAATGTTGTTAACCCGGTCATGGGGAGCCAAGCTTCAAGGCACCCTCCAAATGGATATGACCTACGCTACCATACCCGTTTTTGGTCAACAAATAAGGTTGTATAGGGAAAATCACATGAAATACATGGTGAGAAGTCAAGAAAAATGTGATAACTCCCCCCTTTACTATGTCCACTCTGACCTTAATTCATTCATTCTTTACAATGATGAAAACATTAGTGAATAAATTACATCTAATGAAAAAATAGGTGAAAAATAAGAAGACCAGGATGTAATGTTCCTTTTTCAAAAACATTGTCAAATGAAAAGGAAAATCATTCTAGAGATAGAATACAGGGGCATTTACTGTATTTTCCACCTTTGAACAAAGGATGAGCTCCAGAGGATATCTGGCCCACTAGCAGACTCTGTCTATAGAGTGATTGTCAAAGGAAAATATCCCCAATAGGGAAATACAACAAGATCGGGAATCTCTTAAGATAACCCCAACATTGCAGCTACAGCAATAAAAAATACATAAAATGGAAAATAGCAGTGAATCATATACACATGAAATGCCGGAGAATACAATGGCCATCATATTAGGACATAGCATCATAAAATATACATCTCCTTGAGAAAATAATCTCTCAAGCAAGGTACAACAAGCCTCAAGAAATCTGTATATACAAATATGAAGAACACTGTTGAATATATCAAGCCCTAGGCCATGACTGCGCAATTATAGGAGGAACTGCTGCATAAAATATGGAAATACCAAGATATAGAAATGGTAGGCTCAAATAAAGTGGGGGAGCAAGCTCTCAACCCCTGAAAATACATAACATCAATCCTTTAAGAGGATTGGCTGAAATCTATACAAAAATGGCATTTTGCAGAAATGTCGGAGTTGCTTGGCAGTAGTAACTCAAGTACTGGAAATGGATGGAGAAGGATGAAATCTTTGAAACAACTGAAGAGTCCTCCTCCAACAGAAATATGAAGTGAAAGGCTGATTCTTTCACCCAAGACTTCTCCTCCAAATGGATGTCAATCCCTCACAGAAAACAATCACCAATAAGAACGTTGTCTAAGAGAGGAACTGTGTTGCCTCTAATGGAAAGTGGTTGGCCAGATTCCAAAGATGATGGTATATGCTCAAGAACCACCTTTTCTAGTCTCCCAATGAATATAGCTTCTCACGACTGAAAAACAAGCTCGGAATGGTGTATGGAAACCTCCCCAGCAACACCCAGCAACACTACACAATATCTACTGTAGAAACTACGCTAATGTAGATGGCTGAAGATATGGCCTGAATGCCTGAATATGGAGGATGAGTGCAATCCTTCATAAGCTACTCAAGAAGGAGAGGAAATCCTCAACAGGACTTCCTCATGCCTGAAGGCATTGTAGCTCTGCTGAACAACAAGAGGCAGCAACAAGTCTCTAGACTTGAATGTAGAAATGATCAAAGATAGTCTCAATGGTTGCCTTGCTCCTATTTTAAAAAATGAGCCTTCCATCCATGGGCCCTACTTTGAATTAGGGTTTCCTCCCTGTAGAATATTCCCTCCTACGTTGTCCCACATAGTGCTCTCCAACTCATGCCAATGCAGTTTGACTTGGTCAACTTTGGTTAAACCTTTATGGAAAAACCCCCTTTCACACATGGATGTGTGAAATCCAGCTCCAATATGATACCCTTTCATATTTAGAGGATTTTTATTCTCCAACCATGCAAATAATGGGTCCCCTACCCATTTCATTCATCTCCTCAACAAAATTTAATGTTCCATAAAATTTGGAACATTACAGTCCTCCCCTCTCAAAATATTGCTTGCCCTCAAGAAATTGCAAAGGTGAACTAATTTTATTTCTTCCCTTCCTCCTGTAGCATCCTTATGTGATGATCTCCTCAAACAAAGGATGCCATATCAGCAATCAAGTCTTCAAACTGTCCCTCCAACATATGCAATCTAGCCTTTGGGTAAACATTCCCAAACAACTATCATGTAGAAGTAACTATCCATGAAGGAAAAAAGAGCTATCTAAGAGCCTCCTTGAGGCATGAGATCTGATATATAATGAGAATTATCATCCCCCATATGAATCTCTCATCCCCAAGCCATCAATCATAAAAATAAGTTGCCTCCCAACAAGACAACTCATGGAAAATCTCCCTCCACCTTGAGCTCCAAAAATGAAGGTGGGCTGAAATTTTATCATGGAAAGCACTATAACTTGCCCCATGCTATCCTCTCCCCCACTTATGACAAGTGTGGAGTGTATGTTGATCTTGGGCTGCAAATGTATTGCCCTCAAATGGCAAAATGAAGAGTAATCCCACAAGAATCTCCCCTCCATCAATGATAATCTAGCTGGCCCAAGACATGTCATCTATGATGAATAGGAAAATATCACCATATAATTCCCCCATGACATGTTTTATATAGGTTATACCATGTGAAGCAAGGTACAAACAATGTCTCATAGGGCTACAACGCAATCTCACCCATTGCAGCTGCATAAAATAACATGGCAAGTACTATACAGAAAATTTCACCTCTACTACTGAATAGTGAATAGATAAGTGAATCAGAAATACAAAACCAAATACATGCCCATATACATAAAATGGATGGATATCATCATTATACTCGTGTTCCACCTCCAAAGAAAGCAAATAAGTGGCTGTGGTGACCATGTCTCTTCTCATGCTCCCATTAGAACATGCCATGCATAAGCTGTGGGAATCACCTTCCCTCAAGGACACACCAACCTCATGTGTCAATATTCTAATCATTCTTCCAATAATGTGGAAAATATCAGCAAATGGAAACATGATCCTCACTAAAAATAGAGGAAATACTGATGGTTTTACATGATGCTTGATGGCACCAAGAGTCTCCCAAGCAGCAATAGCGCAATTTTTCAAACTGCTGCTTCAGAAATTTATATGGAAAAATGTTTCTGAATACATGGTCAAGTATATGAGTTGGCTGAATCATAAATGTAGTGAGAATTTTTTTTACCAAGGGCACGTAAAATATGGCTGTCTCCATCATACAAATTGGCCCAATTTTATCCATGGAGCAATCTGAAAAGTTTGCCCTCTTGTAGAGCCATGCATTGAAAAATAATGGTAAGAGTATACAATTTAGCCAACGTAAGAACATATTTCTTACCATATACCAGGAGTAATATGATGTATGGATCCATGAATTAACCCTCCATAGTTGTTTTGCATGCTCCCATGAAGAGGAATGGACTAGGTGCTACAAGAAGATCCTTCTTCTCATGCTTGGGAATCCAAGTCAAGAAGAATGTAGCATAGTAATATATCTACTACCTCATCCATCTCACCTCCTCTTTGTCAATCAAGTGCAACAAATATGAAATTCTCTTGGGACCTATGGGTTATGGATCCACCACACTTCCGCTGGGCACACTTCATCAATAGGTCACTGCTCCAAAGAGACAATGATGTTGGCCTATACCCATAGGCTCTAATCAATACCAAGCTCCATTATTTGACATACTCTTTGTCAAATATATCTTTCATAATGCTACAATACATAAGAAGCCCATCCCAAGGTGGAAGTACCTCTCTATAATCAAATTCCAAGGAGATAATGCCATCTCCTCCTCCTACAACATCATGCAAAGTATGAGAGCAATTCTGCCCTTGCTCTCTCAAGCAAAGCAACAAAGTACTTTTTTGCCCTCCCATACTTCCATCATAAAACTCATGTGATGAAGACACAATGAAGGATATGAGTATCACATCAACAGCATGCATCCATACTCTATGCTACTCAATGATGCAAGTATCCTGCCATCTCTCTCCCATTCTTTTGGTACTCCTCCCATGAGGGCTACCATCCTCCCAAATCAATTCTTTCTCTTTGCATTTCATGAGAGTTTGAAATGCAGCTCCTTGGAGACCCCTTACGAAATGCATCTCTCCCATGACCATGTTGGATCTATGAGGATCCAAGTGTGATGGAGGTTATGTCTCCTCTCCACCCATGTTTAATAGCACTGCTAAATCCTCCAATGGTGTAACAGCTGTCTCTTCCTCCGATTCACAAATTGTTTCATGATTCTTCATGGAAGTGTCATGGTTTACTTCATCCTCCAAAAGTTTACACTCCCACCTTGAAGGCTGAATTAAAATCATCAAATATGTATGAGGATGAGGGTTCTTCTCCTCCTTGAACCCTTTGCACAGCGCAGTGCAAACATGAGGCCCTAAAGTGGCCATGTGATTTTATCCTTGGACCTCTTCATGTGAAATTCCACCATCCTCAACATTATTTGCTGAAATAGAAAGTGGAACTTTACTCATACCTTAGTGGATCCTGGGACCTTCTTCTGTGGCTGCATTGGCTTTTCCTCTAATGGATTCTTCATCCATAGATGTAGAAGGTTGCTCCTCCAAAGCTGTAGTAGCATTGGTGCAATTCTCCTCCCATGGTGGAGTGACTTTCTCTTTCTTTGTCCTCCTTCCATTAAGGTTCGGATCAACCCTTGAGCAAAGTCAGCAAAAGAACTCACCCTTGAATGGACCAAGGGTTTGAACCACCAAATAGAAGTTTCCTTCTCCATGTATAGCACTCCCATCTCCACTGCTTCTTTATTTTCCACTCGATGTAGCAATAAAAATGCCTCCATCTTCTTCTCCCAAGCTCTAGCTGAAGTAACCCCATCAAATGTAGACAATAGAAGCATATTGCCTCTGATTTCTCCTCTTCCACAGGGCCTTCTATCCTCCATCTGCTGAATATACTGTGAGAACATTTTAGCTCTCCTGAATGCTGCAGAATGGGGCTTATATTCACCCAAGTACTGGTCTAAGATCTGTAAATCCAAGTATCTCCCATGTTGATCTTCAAGAGAATAGGAAGTGCATGGACCTTTCACTTCTCCCCTTTTCTCCTCCTCCTCCTTAGGGAGGCTCTTCTTTATTCCAAAAACAGATGAGATCAATATCATCTTCTTCATCATTCTCCTCTGAAATTGAACTCATACGATGTGCCAGTTTGATGCTCTGATACCACTGTAATGTTCCTTTTTCAGAAACATTGTCAAATGACAAGGAAAATCTATTCCAAAGATAAACTATAGGGGAATTTACTAGACTTGTCACCTTTGAACAAGAAATGAGCTCCAGAGGCTACCTGGCCCACTATCAGACTCTATCTATAGAGTGATTGTCAAAGGACAATATCCCCAATAGGGAAATAGAACATTATTGGGAATCTCTTAAGATAACCCCAACATTGCAGCTACAACAATAACAAATACATCAAATGGAAAATAACAGTGAATCATATACACATGAAATGTTGGAGAATACAATGGCCATCATATTAATACATAGCAACATAAAATATACATGTCCTTGAGGAAATAATCTCTCAAGCAAGGCACAACAAGCCTCAAGAAATCTGTATATACAAATATGAAGAACACTACTGAATAATATATCAAGCCCTAGGCCATGACTATGCATTTATAGGAGGAAATACTGCATAAAATATGGAAATACAAAGATATAGCAATGATAGGCTCAAATAATGTGGGGAGCAAGCTCTCAACCCCTGAAAATACATAACATTAATCCTTTAAGAGGATTGGCTGAAATCTATACAAAAATGGCATTTTTCAGAAATGCCAAAGTTGTTGGGCAGCAGCAACTCAAGAAATGGAAATGGATGGAGAAGGCTGAAATGTATGAAACAACTAAAGAGTCCTCATCCAATAGAAATCTGAAGTGAAAGGCTGATTCTTTCACCCAATACTTCTCCCCCAAATGGATGTCAATCCATCACAGCAAATAACCACCAATGGGAACATTGTCTAAGAGAGGGACTGCGTTACCTCTGATGGAAATTTGTTGGCCAGATGCCAAATATGGTGGGATATGCTCAAGAACCACCTTTTCTGATCTCCTAATGAATGGAACCTCTCTCCACTGAAAAACAAGCTCTGGATGGTGTATGGAAACCTCCCCAACAACACCCAGCAAAACTGCATAATATCTGCTGCAGAAACTGCATTAATGTAGATGGATGGAGCTATGGCTTGAATGCCTCAATATGAAGGATGATTTCAATCCTTCATGAGCTACTCAAGAAGGAGAGGAAATCCTAAACAAGACTCCCTTGTGCCTGAAGGCACTGCAGCTCTGCTGAACAGTAAGAGGCAACAACAAGTCTCTAGACTTGAATGTAGAAATGATCAAAGATAGTCTCAATGGCTACCTTGCTCCTCTTTTAAACAATGAGTCTTCCCTCCATGGGCCCTAATTCGAATTAGGGTTTCCTCCCTCTAGAATCTTCCCTCCTACGTTTTCCCACATAGTGCTCTCCAACTCATGCCAACACAGTTTGACTTGGTCAACTTTAGCCAAACCTTTATTCAAAAACCCCCTTTCACACATGGAGGTGTGAAATCTAGCTCCAATATGACCCCCTTTAATATTTAGAGGATTTTTATTCTCTAGCCATGAAAATAATGGGTCCCCTACCCATTTCATTCATCTCCTCAACAAAATTTAATGTTCCATAAAATTTGGAACATTACACAAGAAAAGGGACATTCAGACCAAATAGATATGGAGCAACACAAATCTGAACCTGAACCTCTTTAGAACGTGAGCTTTTATGGCTCCTATGGCCAAGCTGGCTCAGGAGCACGGGTTTTGTTATGCAACATAGAAAATAACCATGTAGAGGGTCATTCTTACAGACTAAACTTTCAATGTACAAACAACATAGAAAAATATGAGACACTCCTTTTAGGTCTACAATTACTAAATAAGTTAGGGGCCAAAATAATATCTGTCTATGTGGATTCTGAACTAGTCATCACGAAAATTAAGGGAGAATATTCAGCTAAACATCCCAGATTGAGAGCATACAGGAATTCTTCCCTTGACCTCCTGAAAATGTTCGAAGAATACGACCTTGCCTCCATCCCTAGGAACCAGAATATCCTTGCCAATGAGTTGGAATTTTAAACCAACATGTTTCAAATACCTCATCCTAATAAACAATATAATATGCATGTTAAACATCGACCTGCAGTCCCATATAACATCAGACATTGGTAAGTCTTTGAAGATGACCAATAGATTGAAGATTTCCTCCAATATAAGGGGGATTTTGAGTTTTCAAGTTCATACCTAGACCATGAAGAGGACTGTCCCACTAAATAATAAACATGCAAGGAGGAGTCCCCTTATGATTCCAATATTGATTTTTCAGCAAGGGAAGACACACAAAAGATAGAGATGCATGATGATCCAGAAAAGGAAAAATTTGAGGTGCTGCAATTCAGAGACAACACCCTTCCCAGAGAATTTGTTTCTCTGGAGGAACTGTTTGATTTTGATGATGTGGTTAGGAAACCAAAGATGGATTCCATAGAAGAAAACATCAAGGAGTGAAATCTAGGCAGTGAGCAGGAACCCAAGATGATAAAATTGTCAAGAATGCTACCTGCATCCTCAAAACATAAATATATTGATTTTTTCAAATATTTCATTAATGTGTTTGCATGGAGTTATGAGGACCTAAAGCCTTATGATACGGATATCATATAGCAAAAAATTCCGGCCAAAGAGAACCATAATCCTTTCAAACCCCTGTCCAAATGCATTTGGTTGAGAAAGAGATCAAGAAAATGTATGATGCTAAGATAATAGTCCTTATTAGATACTCTGAATGGGTTTCCAATCTGGTGCCCACAAGAAATAAGGCAATGGAAATCAGGCTCTACATTGACTTCAAAAATCTAAACAAAGCATCACTGAAGGAAAACTACCCTCTACCAAAGATGGATCACATATTGCAAAAGGTAGTGGGATCCAAGAGGATCTCCCTATTAGACGGATTTTTATGGTACAATCAAGTATTGTTGCATCCATATGATCAACCCAAATCATATTTTACTACTCCTTGGGGAACCTTTATGTATGTAAAAATGCCCTTTGGAGTAATGAATGTTGGGGCCACACTCCAAAGATCAATGTATATTGATTTTTCAGGAGAGATTGGCTACTTCATTGTGATCTACCTGGATTATATTACTGTCTATTCAAAAATTGATGAAGAACAGTTATCCCATATAAGGAGAGTCTAGGAAAAGTGCAGAAGGTTTGGTCTATCTCTAAACCCTAAAAAATCATTTTTTGGTCTCAGAGAAGGAAAGCTTCTATACCACATCATATTTGAAAAGGGAATTAAGATTGACCCCAGTTGGATTGAGGGTATCCTTCAAGTTAGCCATCCTAGAAACATCAAAGTGCTGCAATATTTCATTGACAAGATGAATTTCTTGAGAAGGGTCATACCAAACCTTGCAGAACTCCTAAGGAATATCACCAATATTCTCAAAATACAGTCAAGAGTCAAATGGACCAAGGAAGACAAGAAACATTTTGACATACTGACATTAGGAGGATTTTTAAGTCTAAAATGGGCCTCCTAAGGAAATTATAAAATAATAGTGGAAATAATAAAATAATATTTTATTACATCATCAAATTTTAGAGGGAAAAAAGAGGAGACTACTTTTTCAACTCATATTTTCAACTTATATCTCAACGTTTTTACCCAAATTTCGAGCGGGATTACTCGTTGGATGAAAAGTTTAATTCCTCATCCAATGAGGACCCATGTTGCATATTTTGGATGGATCATGGTACACGAAAAATGAGAAATACTTGAAAAACATGATTACAATCACGTTTTTCATGTATTTCTCATTTTTCGTGTAGCAGGATCCATCAAAAGTATGCAACATGGGTACTCCTTGGAAGAGGAATTAAATTTTGCATCCAACGAGTACTTCCGCTCAAAATTTGAGCAAAAAAATTGGGATATAAGTTGAAAATACAGGTTGAAAAAATAGTTTTATTATTTTATTATGTTTTAGTCTTTTTATCCTTTTACTTAAAAAATTGTGAATCATCCCCCATGGTTGACATCATCATCTTGAATCCTATTGGTTCTTATAAATTTTATTTTGGTTGTACATTTTTCTTATGAGGACCATTTTAGACCTCAAAATTCCCCTAATGAGAAGGCACTCACACAAGCACCAGTTCTGATCAGCCCTGACTTCACCATGGATTTCTTAATTTTTTCCTTTGCATCAGTGCATACAATTGTTGTAGTATTGATACAGAAAAATATAGAAGGAAAAGAGCAACCCATAGCATTCTTCAGCCAATCCTTAAGATATGCACCTTTGAAATACAATATTACGGAAAAGCAACCTCTTGCCTTGATCAAACCACTAAAGGATTTCAAGGTCTACATTCTACATTCACACATCATTGCATTTGTTCCTCATACAGTTGTTAAGGACATCCTAACTCAGGATCCCAACAGAAAAAGAGGCAAATGGATTGAAGTTGTCCTGGAGTATGATTTAGAGATCAGACCCGCCAAGTTGATCAAAGGACATGGACTGGCTAAATTAACAGTTGAGACAAATTTTCAAGCATTGGACTTTAACATGATTCATTCACTGGATGAACAAGAGGAGCTGGTGACTCCACCTATTGAGGAAGCGTTCCTAGATTCTCCTTGGTATTCAAATATATTATATGTGCTCTTTAATTGAAATGATCCTCCTAGTTTTCCCAAAACAAAGGCCATATTCTTGAAATTAAAAGCTGTAAATTTTTGTATCGTAGAAAATGTCTTATACTGGAAAAATCTAGTGGTGTATTGCTTAAATGTTTGCTTAAGGAAAATGCAGATAGGATTATGCATGAGTTTCATGAAGAGGATTGTGGAGGAAATATCTATTGGAATACCACTATTAATAAGATCCTTATAGCTGGTTTCTATTGGTCCACTCTTTTCCTAGACATTCACAAGATGGTGATTTCTTGTCATAAATGCAAAATTTTATAGGGAAAAACGAAGTTGCTACATTTTCCTTTACAACAAATATATGTTGAAGCTCCTTTTCAATAGTATGGTTTAGATTTCATTGGAGAAATTCACCCCTCCTCCTCTGCCCAGTATAAATGGATCCTTATTGCTACTAATTATTTCACCAAATGGATAGAGGCCATTCCTTCCATAAATGCTACTGATTTAGTAATTATAAAATTCCTTGAAAAGAACATTCTGTCTAGATTTGGTTGTCCTAGGAAAATCATTATTGATAATGTTTTTGCCTTTAAATCCAAGAAAATGGGGGATTTTTTCCACAAATATCACATCACTTTGGGGCATTCTACAACTTATTACCATCAAGGTAATGGGTTGGTTTAATCCTCAAATAAGAGCTTGGTTAACATCATTAAGAAGTTGCTGGAAGAAAATAAGAAGTCATGGCATAATAAATTGGTACATGCGCTATGGGCCGAAAGACTCACAACTAAGAAATCAATTGACATGTCACCCTACCAATTAGTCTATGGAATGGATGAGGTCTTCCGAACTACCTTAGGGGTGCCTGTCATGAAGCTCATTTAAGAGGTGTAGTATGAAAAAAATTATGTACAAATAAGAGTAAGCCAGACCATCTAGTCGTAGCAGTCTAGAGAAGAAGTGTATAATAGAAATTAGGTGGTGCGGGAAAATATCAAGAAAATATTTGACAAAAGGACAAAAGAAGATGATTTCAATATTGGATCCAAGGTGCTGAAATGGGATTCTAGAAGAGATGACAAAGGAAAGAATGAAAATTTTGATAACATGTGGAAAGGTCCCTACCTCATTCAGTCTTCAAGGGGTAATAATGCATTTTTATTGCAATAAATAAAAGGAACGAAGTTTTTTGGAGGTCCTGTCAATGGCAGGATGCTAAAGCACTACTTCAGTTAAAATCCCAATTTAAATTTTCTCCACTATAGATATCATAGCCTTACTAATATCGAAATAAAAAAATAAAGATAAAAAAAATCTCAGAAAGTGTTGCAAGTCACAATGCACTACTTTTGAGAAATCCTTTTTCAATCATAGACTCTAAACATGATTGTAAAATTTTGAATTTCTACTGATAAGTTAGAAAATGAATATTTTCCAAACCATTTAATGTTGTCTTATCAGTAGGTAAGTAGAAAATGACATTGGTTCAACAGCCTAATCTGAACCAATAAGAGAAATAAGGGATAGGTGCTAAGGTAAAGGTTAAAAAGAAAAGTGATGACAAGGTCTGCAAGTCCAAATGCACCCCAAAAGGAAAGAAAAATGATTAGAATCATAGGTTGGGTAGGTAGGTATGCAAAATAGCTCTTAGTACTTGAGCGTATTTCAAGTTTTAAGTTTCAAGTTTTTTTTCAGGCTCAAGATCAAATGTAAGACCTCAATTTGCAGTGAGCATTTATTTCAGTTTTGAAGGGTGCAGTCACAAAATTTGTAGCAGATCAGGATCACAGGGTTGGGATCAACCCAATGGATCAGGCTACTAGTCTACAAAGTTCTTGACACCTCCTAAAGGAGCTGCCATCCCTAGTTAGAGCCATTGTTAGACTCTTGTATTTGTATAGTATCACAAGGTGACTGCCTATTCATTATATTTGTCATGCTGAAAATAATATTCCATGACTATCATTTATTTTCAGAAAATAAAAAGAAGATCTTGGTTATTAGAAGGGTCAAAAGAATCTACCTACCATTTGAATTCGGTTAAAGAGGAAAAAAAAATTGATTAAATGTGGTGACGAGCTAAATTTCACTACCTTCATTATTTCTCATCTTCCCTCTTCTTACCTTTCATATTACCCATTTTTGACACTCCCATGCTCTAAAAATCCTTTTTTAACTTAAAACCCACACACAAAACCTTTTTGGACTTATTTACTCATAAAACATACTTGTGTTGAAAAAATCTGATAAAAGTCTAAGATTTGCCCGCATTCCGCATTCCGCAAGTTTACAACTTCTCTTTGCAAATAATTACCAAAAAAATGAAAAAACTTTGCCGATGCGATATGGTAGGACCCTCCTAAACCTCTATAATTGGCCAGAATCCACAAATAAGCCTTCATAAGCTCTTTTTCACTACCTTCTGCCCTTTTCGCACTTGCCAACTTTTAGCGCATCGCACACTGCATTTCGCACAATTCATAACATATCCACAAGCACCCACAAATTTAAAGTTTCAAGTCGCGATGTGATGCAATCACATGTCACACATCATAAGTTTCAAAGGTTACTGCGGTAGGCAAATGTTAAAAATACCGATGTGCAATGTGCAATTCCTGGTGGGGCCTGATCACACTTTGCAGATCGCAAATGATAAAGGATAAGTGCAAATGGTAAGAGATAAATGGAGTGAAGTATGATGTTTGATGCAATGGGTCACGATCACAAATTGCGCATCCCTAGTTTTAAAGTTTAAAGTGCTAAGGAAAAGTTAAGTTTTGCACCGTGCGAAGTGCGATGGAGGCCCAAATGCGATGTGTTTTCAAAGGCATAATTAAAAGAATTTAAAATCCGTAAGCACAACCATTTCTGTGGTAAAACACAATGAAGGAGGGAAAGGAAATTTTAACGTAAAAAATATACAAATGTACGTATATGGGTTTTATTATAAGGTCGCTAACCAATAAAGTAGGTCAAATAAAAAATAGTAAAGTGCTGGCGGACTCCAACGATAGATCTCGATCTTCCCTTAGATCTACGATAGAGGTCGACTTTGGACCCCCTCCACCTATTTCTTATTAACGTGAGGGGGGTGGGGGGGGTTGAGCTCTAGTTTTAATGGTCACCCATTTCTGTGATGTGGCAACACAAGGTAACTTCACACCCCCTCCACCTTAAACCAAAAACCGGGGGATACACACCCCCCCCCCCGCCCCACACCCCCCCCCCCCCCCCAAATCCGCCTCTAATTTTTTCCCACTCTCAGGATAGTTTCACCCATGACATAGTAATTAAACCATCCATCACTCATATTCCTCAACTCCATTATATTCGTTAAATCCTCCTGTTGGCCAATAAACTTGTTTTCACCATATTTGGTAATCATAGTGTTGCATAGTTAAAAATAATTTTTGACTGTTGGCCAGCCATAACAATTAAACCTGAACCACAATATATAAAATTTCCAGTGACCTCTCATTCATTACTTACACCTTCAATTCACTTTCATCCTCCCATTCATTCCACCCCGAGTTGTTATTCCTAGAACTGCCCTTCATTCACGAAACCTTGTCATTTCTCTGGTAACCCAAGTTTTAACATCCGATACCAGTTTATATCAGTAAACGAATGGCACCTAGGGCCAAGGCCAAAAAAAAAACGACTCCAAAAGATAAAGGCAGGAAATGGATGACCAACAAAATCCAGAATGTTGACAGTATTGCAGAGGTCATACCCGAGGTCATTCAACCAGCTGCAAAGGTCACTCCTGAAGTTGCCAAATCAGTTGTAGCAGATATTCCTGCAAATCCACAGATAAATCTTGACCTTAAACCCCTAGTTGATACTTATTTTAAAGTTTCTAACTTTCATTATGAATTTGAGTTCTACGACCTATATCAGTGGCTAAAAAAAAGGTACTTGGATAATGAAGACTCTTCCAGGTTTTGGGAGTATATGCTGCCTATGTTTGCTTTCCCTCAAACTCACCCATTCCCAGATCTAATTGCCTAGTGTCATAAGCAATATGACCCTTTAACCAGGTTAGTGGTGGCTTAGAATGGAAACATTCTGATCACCATATCCCTCGAAACCATAAATCAAATGCTTCTCGTCCCTCCTTCTAACTCCTTATCCTATTTTTCCCCTTCTACCCTTATGGATCTTTACCACAAGCTGTATTTCCCTCAGAGAGCTCACAATTTTGACATATTCCTATCCGAGGATGCAAACTCACCTAAGACAAATCCCCCACATGCATCCTCCATCTTTAATATAGCTTCCAAGCCCTACATATCTCTCCTTTCCTATATGCTAGGGTACCCCAACGATAAAAATATTGATGAACTCGTCCTAGGTTTCCTATCTATATTTAGCCTCAAAAAATCACCATTGTTCATGTACAATTATAGTCATTTATTGGCTAATGTTGTACGTGAACAATTCATGAATATCACTACTCAAGGGGATTTTAACTATTATTTTGTTATTATTCACATGATTATGTTTCAACAGGAAAATATGTTGCTCATTCATATCAACAAGAAGGATGCTCGGGGAGTGAATCAATCAGAGATTCACTGGAAATAATTGGTCAGAGCTTTGGCAACAACCAATTCTTTCTCAGAGTTCATAGGCTCATTCATTCATCCGGTCAGGAGGTTCCTTACCAGCCAATCAAAACCTAGGATTGGAGAAGACATCAAAATAACCCTACACCTCAGTGAACAAGAAAAGACTAGGGATTGGTATTTATACAAGAATTACTTAGAGATCAGGGTGTATGGTTGTGAGTTCGGACCATACAAACTCACAAACTATGTGCCTATGAGGATTTTCCCTTCAGATTACATGAGGAAAATGATAAATGTGGAAGAAGTGAACTTTGTTTCAAGAAATAGGAAAGCCCGGTTTAAACTCAAGGTAACTGTTGGATCTTTAATTTGTAATACCAGAGCAACTGGTATTGAGGTAGATACACTATTGAAGAAGACTGGTTTTTATTCAATTTTTACTTGGTCATATGACCCCCATGGCATTATTTCTGCTTTGAGGGTTGAACTCAAGACAACCCCTTACACTCATACCTCAAGGGAAGAAATAGTGAAGCACATGAATTAGAATGAATGGGTAGAAGGTACCTTAAAAGAAGCAGATGAGCAAGCCATATCTACCTCGAATGTGAAAACACCAGTACCTAGAAGTAAACAACAGAAAAGGGTCAGAGAAGAGACACCACATTCCAAGGAACTTATGGAGGAGTTCATGTTACAACATAAGAGACCAAAGTTCAGTCCTTCCTTGATTTCGAGAGAGAGACATCCAAATATCATAGATTTGAGAGATACTGAAGTCTCCACATTGGAAAATTTTTCTCAGAATCCTCCATCAGCATCACCTGCTAGAGATCCATCAGAGATCATTCAAAATTTAGAGGCCAGATCTTCAGAAGAGCAGATCATTTTCTCCAAACTTCTAGAAATCAAGAAAAATAATGAAGCATTAAAATCAGATGTCTACAACCAATTTTGGAAGCAAACGTCTACGTGACAACATAGACTCCTAATTACCTTTGACAATGAGAAAATCACGATGCAGATGGCCTTTCTGCAAGCAAAAATGCCCTTTCCAAAAACACAAGATGACTACAAGGAGACTGTCTTCTCATTTGGCGCAAGACACATACATCCTATGGATCAGATGGATATGCATATGCAGTCAGGATAAATGTTGTTCTCGACCATGACAACCACCTCCAGCCTACTTTTTGATTTACTGAAATGTTGTCGCAATTAATGTTACAGTTGGAGATACTTCAAATATTAGCTTAGAAGTTATTATAGAAGTTAATATTGTAGGCATTTTGCTAGAGATATTTTAATGTTATATCATAAGTTAAGTTAGAAATGAATGTTACATTAGGTTTGTCATAGATATTTTGGCTTGGGCCTTGCATGGTCACAATTGTCAAACTTTCATTTACTTTGTAGTGAATGCAGATTGCCGACCTAGATTAGGGAAAATGCCTCTGTCGCAGTTAAATACTGCTCGAATGTTCATTATAAGAGGTTGGAATTTGTTTAGACTCTGCATTACAAGATTATTGTATTGGAGCACTGTAATAGCTTTGAGCTGGGCATCAATAATAAAAGCGCATTCACATGATCCTTGAGCTATGTTAATGGTGATGTTCTTTATTTTGTATTAACGTTTCTTTGTTTTTCCATACTTTACTTTAGTTTCTCTGATTACAAAGTAGAAGTTTTAGATTAAGATATGCTGAGAAAACACCTTAAGTTTGTCTGTTTTTGTTTTCTTAATGTTTTCCTCTGAAGTATAACTAAATAATTCTTAACTGCTCTTTGGCTCTATTGAAATTGTTGTCTTAAAGGTTTCCTTTGAAGTATAGATAAATAATTCTTCACTGCTCTTTAGCTTTACCTAAAATGATATCTTTAAACTTTCCCTTTTGAAGTTTAGTTAAAGGATTCTTAACTACTCTCTAGCTTTACAAAACTAATATCTTAAATGTTTTTTCTTTGAAAGTATCATTAAAGAATTTTTAAATGCTATTTAGCTTTCACTACCTCTTGTCATATCATATTCACACTTCTAGTAAGATCCATCTTATATAGCTAGCTTGCCCTGTGAATGACCTTGGAAATTTGATGCACAACTCATCCCTTTTATTGACTCCATAGAACAATGGATTAAGCTTCCCATATTATATCTGTCCAACCATCCAAATCAAATAAAAAAAAAAACTCTATAAATAGCCTAAAATCAACACTATAAATCACCAAAGTTAAATCCTAAATCATAAAGATACAGAGAGAGCCCTCTCTGATCTCATGAAGGCTACGTCTTGGACTCCAAATCGGTTTGATGTTGTCATCTACTAGTTTTTCTTTCCAATCTTACAAATTACAGAGGGCTAATGGTATCATCAACTATGGCTTTCCTGTCTGGAATTACTTGAGGATTTTCATTCTCGAAGAGTTGGTAAATCCCTTCCAACTTGAAGAACCAATATCTAGATTGCATGTGGTATCCATGATTAAGGGAGCAATTGTATTATTCTCCTCTTGTTGCATAACTGACTGGGGCAGGGTGGTGTATTTCCTTTGTGCTTTAATAAATCATGACATTCTTTTATGCCTTCCATTTTAGAATTATCATGTTCAAACAAAACCAAATATGATAAGCCCAAATCACTTCGAAATGATGCTAACAATATTATCAAATGAATTCATGCATAATGGGAATCCTTTGGTATTTAATTAAAAATAAATTGAAAACCTCAAGATTACAAACACACATTAATGAACATTAAATTAGAAAGTATAGGTCCACGTAATTATCACAAATGGCTTTATATCGGGATGTTTCATCGGTGATTTGATAGTAGATATGCTTTAGTGATTCAATAAATCCGTGAAATGTGAAATCACGACTATTCGATGTTTTAGACAGAATGCGATATCAGTGTATGTTAATTGATAGGATGCGATATCGGTATCTATTAGCTAACATATTTTCGGCGTTTCGGCACTTAGGAAATTTTCTACTTCACAAATTCGAAGTTTTGACGTTTCAGCACCTTAGGAAATTTGCTACTTCATTATTCAGTGTTTTGAAATTCACTTTTTTGCAACTTGGCTGTTTCAATTTTTTTTTTGCTATATAATTTGAAGCACTTTTTAGTGATTTTATTATTTCTAAAATATTATTAAAATCTTAACCTAAGAAAATCTTGAATTGGGTTTTATTCCGAAAAATTAAATACTAATTATAAAATTTTAAAGGGTCCCCATTATTCTTTCTAAGTTACTTTCTTAGATAATGGGGATTTGTTGTAATACTACAACAAGCTGCAAATTTTTACCCCCAAAAAATATCATTTGATGCCTCAAAATTCTTTGGGAAGGTTTTAGACCACATTTTGCCAAATTGGGTTCCGCTAGTAAAAATAATCACATGAGCTAATTCCTCCACTTTTTCCATTCTAAATTAATTTATATGGATGATAAAAAATATAATGATCAAATATGGATCATACCTCCCATTTTGGGAGGCTTTTGGTCCCCAAAATCTTCTACTAAATGAGGTGAGGAAATTTTCCCTCCACCTTCTCTTCAGTGTACCATTTAGCTTTGCCTAGAAGCTGTCCCTTCAACCCAATCTTCCAAAGGTCATCTAACCTCTCCTTGTTCAACTTTATCCATTCTATGACTCCTACCTTGAAGGATTCTCTATTTTTTTAGTTCATACCTAGCCTTATACTTCTCCTACAACTTTTGTTGTGTTTCATGTACCTACAGATGGATCTTCCTCATATTATCTATAAATTTTCAACCCTTAAAGCATATATGGTAAGATCTTCCCTCACTCCTCATTGTTTCCCATATGCAATATCCAAAGGTGAACGTGGAAAATATCCAAAACAATTTTTAAATGGGAACTTTCCTATAGAAGTGTGGACTTATTTGATGTAAGAATGTTGCATGTATACCATATTTTCATCATAGGTCTTTGAATGCTTATGGTTATGTCCCTTGAGAAGTTTCACCAAATTTGTGTTGATTACTTTTGTCTTCCCATATGTCTGTGGATGGAATGTTGTATATCTATTCAAATTTGTGTCAATCTTCTCCCACAATGTAGTCCAAAATGAACTAAGAAATCTTGTACCCTTGTCTGTAATGATGCTCCTTGGTATCCCAAAGTGAACATGGATCTATCCAATGAAAAATTTTATTTCTTCTTGTCTGCTAATGGTCTTTTTATAGGGCATTATAACACACATCTTTTTGAACCTATCAACTACCACAAATAAGTATTCATGTACCTTCATAGTTATCATTAAACCTCCCACAAATTCCATTGAAATTATTTCCCAAGGATGAGTATGTTTATATAAGGGACGATATAGACCTTGTTTCCTATTGCTAGGCTTGTTTTTACAACAAAGAATGCATCCTCTTATCAAACTAACTACCTTCTCTTGCATATTGGGCAAATACACTTACCTTTACAGGTTAGCCATGGTATTCCCTACACCAAAGTTCCCTACAGCCTTGGAGGTGTGAGCCTCTCTAATCAGCTGCAACATCTCACATTTAGGAACACACAGCTCATCCATCATGTAGAGTAACACATCTTAGAGATGGCATTCAATGGTGTTATATCCATCATGCACATGAATCTAACTCTGCAATTATTGATACACCTCCTTGAAGTCCTCATCCTCTGAATATTTCTCTATGTATGATGCATGGGTGAATTTATCCATGTGCATAATATTCCCCAAAGATGTGATCTTTGATGTGGGTGGCCTTGATAGCATGTTGAACAAATTTTTTGTGATACCATTCTTCTACTTGATCACCAAATGAAACAGTTGTCAAAACCCCATCCACTTGTAATTCCTGGTTTGTTGTAGCTTACTCTGGGCCTGCAAGTGAAGTAATAGCTGGTGATATGTGTTTATTATTGTCTCCTTTCCCATAATATATTTCTTCCAATTCTTCACATCTTACACCATAACATAGAGCTTCTTGTCATAAGTAGGGTATTTAATAACTTCCATATGAAATATTTCAGAATGGTAGTAAACATGCCTTCCCCCTACATCAAGACAACTCCCATAACATACTCACTCACATCTGTCTCCACCTCAAAGGATTGCTACATTTTTGGTAATGCCAGAATTAGTGTTTTTGTTGAAACTCTTGCCACTTGTTGTTATGGTGTACAGCGATGCTGCTACGGCTGAAAATGACGCTATGAATTTCCTGAGGTACTATGTTACCCTAATGAAACTCTTGACATCCAAAAAATTAGTACGCACCAGCTATTTCATGATTTACTCCCTATTGGAAGTATCTATCTTCAATTCTCCTCCACCAATCACATACCCCAAATACGCCAATGACTATTGTGAAAAATCACATTTCTTGAGATTTTCTAGCAGCTAATGCTTCTTCAATGTTTCCGTCACTTGAATCAAATGTGAAATATGCTCCTCCTAGGTAGCACTATATACGAGTCTATCATCCAAATAGACAATAAAAAATGAATCTATAAGATGACATATTACATCATTCATTAATCTCATAATGTAGTTTTTGGATTACATAGGAAAAATGGTGTAGCTAATCACTCATACAAACCTTGACTAGTTTTGAAGGTGGTCTTCCATGTATCTTCTTCTTTGACTGGAACTCGATGATATATAGGCTTCAAGTCTAGCTTGGTGAAGCATTTTTCTTATTTCTACTGATCTAGAAAATTGCTTATCTTGGGCAGGGGGTATCTGTTCTTGAGCATGATTTTATTCAATGACATGTAATCTATAAACATCTGAAAAGTCCCATCCTTCTTTGGCACAATGATGATGGGTGACCCACATAATGATGTACTCAGTCGAATGAAACATTGTTCGAGTAGTTTCTACAGTTATTTCTTCACCTTACTTACTTCTATAACCGACTTCCTATACATCCCAATATTTGGCAATGGGGATTCTAGAAGTAGTTGGATCTTGTGCTCCACTTATATCTTCGGTGGTAACCCTTTAGACTCTCAGAACACATCATTGTATGCATGTAAAAACTATAACTTTGTTTCTGTTTATTATTACACTACTCCAGGGATGCCTTGCCTCTTATTGAATCATCTTCAGACTCACTTTCTCTTAAAAATAATAAAAAATACTTCTTGCTTGAACTGATCAATTTCTTGGTTTGGTTGACACTTACCAGTGAAATTTTTTACTTACCTTTGTGTGTGTTGATGATGAAAAATTTTCCATCCTTGAAGATGTGGTACTCATTGGCTCTCCTCAAGAATATTAAATCACAGATGTACATGTATGGAATCCTAAATAAGACTCCACATACATCAAGGGGAACCACATATAGATCTACTTCATCAATAAAATGAGCACTCATAACAAATCTAATTTTACATTTTTTTTTACCTTCGTCTCTACATCATTATGTACTCATCCCAGTGGATATGGATTTGGATGATAACCAAATTCTAGTCCCAACTTCTTGACCATATCTGCTACAATGATATTTTCTTGCAATCATGAATCAAACAGAGCATCAATATTCATCTTCTTGACCTATATCTTTACATGGAAGAGTTTCGTAATTTCTCTCTTCTTATTATTGAAGGCTACTCAGATTCACCTCCTTCTGCACTAATGTATAGAAGATCTTCTCATCCACATCCAGGCTACTTTCAAACTCATTTCTAAAATCTGCAGTGATGAGATTCTTCTTCTTGTTATCTTTCTTCTTGTTCTTCGAGTCTAGCTCTGGATGCAACTTCTAACACTTCTCCTCTGTATGAACATAAATTTTGTAGTTGTTGTAGTGTTTTCTAGGATATTTTCACTAGTGTGTTGTGGTTGTCATATTTTTATATTTTCTCATTTTTTACTTCTTCTTCCCCTCCTTATAGGATTCATGTTTCTCCTTTTTCTTCGATCCACCTGATTGCGCTCTTTTCAGGCCTATGTTCACCAAGTACTATGCATGTACACAAGCCTTGTCCACCTATTTTGGCTTGAAAAACATCACTTTTTCACATATATGGCGATGCAAACCCCCCAAATACTTGAGGAGTACATATGGGTTCTTTGGAGAGATACCTAACATTATAGCCATCTTTCGAAATTTTGCAATGTACTCATGCACACTTTGGCCCGAATTTTACCTAAAGTAACGCCACCAGATTCACTAGTCCTCCACGTACCTAATGGGATAAAACTATGACTTAAAGATGTTTTGAAATCCTCCCACTTATTCATTGGAATTTCTCCCTCCAATCTTAGTGTTTTGTGTGTCTATCCCACCAAGTAAGTGCATGGCCCTCTAATTTCAATCATACGAATAAGATATTTTTCCCTTCCTTGATATGATGGATGCTAAAATAAACTTCTAGTTGCTACAACCAGTGGTTCAACTTTAGAGCATTGATATTGACATCAATTTTTTATTCCATTTTGGCATCGAATATTGATTCCATTTTAAATAGGGAATGATTCATGGCACTCCAATTGGGTTGCTATTTTTTGGATTCTTTCTTCAACCCGTTCTTTGTTTCTTTCTAATATTTTGATCCCCGTTCATATTTTTCCTATTCATTTGAAACCCCATCTTCTCCAAATATCCCCATATTTCTATTCAAAGTCACCATGAGGAGTATTAAATTGTGGTTGATATCCACGACTTGTTGTTACAGTCGCGTAAACATCACCTTTACAGGATCACAACGTTCATTTACACATTCGTCAACCATGATTAGGGTTTTATGATTTTCAGCCCTCTTCATCTAGATCCTTGCAATCTCCACAAAATAACGAAAGAAACCTACTTTGGTGCCAAATGATCTATAAATTACCATGGATATTCCCCTAGAAATTTCCCCACAACATATCGTATAATAATATATTAAAATTTTGAATTTTTACACTACTACAGTTTTATTAAAATTATAGATCTATAAATTTAATGGTAATTAGTGCATGCATGCCAATGGAAATTATTCAAAAAAATAGAGAATAGAAAAATAAGGTCACATGCACACACATAAGACACAATATATTCTCTTGGAAACCCTTTTGAGAGAAAACCCAGCTAGAAGGTGAGGCTTCTTCACTCTCTTTCTCTGTTTGGAAGTATGGTTGCAGGTACAAAGAAGTAATTTTTGTGGCCTGTGCTCTACTACAGTGCATGGATCCTCTCGGTGTGCTTTATCTCCTATCTCTTCTAGCTATATTTTCTCAACTATGGGACAAAATTCTCTTAGAAGAAATGGAACTCCTTTTCCTCCTAGTTGCCCAGTTATAACAAAACCCGATAGCCTATTAGTGGTTAATTTTGACTATATCCACTCTTAACTAGAGTTACAATATAGAATATTTATGCCGATGGGCGTCCCCCGTGTTGGAACTGGCTACTTTAATCATTTTTCTAATTAATATTTTTTATTGGATGGTGTGAATTGGATTATGCCGGTATATTCTCATCGTTTCCACACCATCAATGAATGGAATTAAAAGTCACAACTTCCTTGCATATCTAAATCACATGTTTAAACCATACTTAAATCAGTTTTTTACAAAACATGATTAAACATTTACTATGCTTATTGTTGATAACCATGTATGCTAATTAGTTAGAAATGAAATTTAAAAAAAAAAACTTATGAAAGATGCATTGCAACGTGGATTAATTTTGGAACTTATAACTGTTCACATTCAAACGTATACATATACCACTTGGAAAGTGCACGTTTCAAATACTTTCCTCCACTCCATTAACCTAGTGGTTGCATATGCATGACATTGAAATTCAAATGTATGCCCTCTCACACATTAATATAAAGAAAAAAATATTATTTTATTAAATTATTATTCTTCGGTGGATTGATTTTTTATTACTTTAAAAAAAATTGTTCTTGCTCGGTATTCAAGTCTCCATGCTACTCATTTCAACTTACTTCCTTAATGTATCCACCTGAACAATTAAATCTAGAATGATTAATGGGGTTGGCATGATGTATGATAATAAAAAATAATTAGAGTTTCGTATAATTTAAACAATATAATGAATAAATAATAAATGGTGGTTTTAAATTATCATATAATTTTAGGTTTCATAATGTAATGTAAAAGAAAAATTGTGACTATCATGTAATAATATATCACTTAAGTAATTCAATTATACTTCTTGTTGTACTGAGCATTTGTGTTAACTTTTGATGTATTGGAAGCTCTCATTAATAATAATATTTCATTATCACACAATTGCGAGAATTACAATATAGGGATAACCCCTAATATTAAATTATAATAAAGTTATTTTAATACAATAATAAATTGTAATATTAAATTATAATAATTATTTTAATACAATTATATCATTAAATTATTATAAGGTTTATGGAGTAGTGGTCTCCTATGCATGCCATTCAAATGTATTCCCACTCACAATTAACTATAAAGAACAAAATATTATTTTATTAAATTTAACTATAAAGAAGAAAATCTTATTTTATTAAATTATTCTTGCTCGTCTGGATTTGTTTTTGGAGTTCTCTACCGAGGCCTTGAAATATCCCGAACGAAAGAAAATTGTCGGAATCCAGTCAATTAAAACTCAAAAAATCAGGTGTTTGGAGTGTTTGGAATCCATTTTTTATGTTGGAAATGGATTTAGCGCTATCAAAAACCCTTAGGGCACTCAAAATACTAAAGTTTAACAACTGTAAACAAGATTTTGGGAAAATCTTTACCGGATTTTCTTAAAATCATTACCAGATTCTAGGCGAAAACACGACCTTTTTAGACTATGCGATTGTTTTTTATTGATTCAAAAAAAAATTTGTTTCTCTCGTATTCAACTATGCTTGCTACCCATTTGGACTTCCTTAATGTTGACTTCCTTTACTTAATATGATCATATTATTTAAACAATATAATGAATAACTAATAAATTGTAGGTTTAAATTATAATTTAGTTTTAGTTTCATAAATTAGTTGTAAAAAAAATAATGACTATCATGTGATCATATAGCACTTAACTAATGCAATTATACTTCTTTTTTTATTCAACATTTGAATTAAAGTTTAGTGTATTGAAAGATTTTCTTAATAATAAGGTTTCATTAACACATAATTGCTATATAAGGAATAAACCTTAAGGTTAAATTTTAATGAAATTAGTTTAATACAATTATATTATAATGTTATATTATTAAATTATTATTATTATTATTATATAAAATAATAATAATAAATTATTATAAATTTAGAATCTATTTTAATAATATTTTAACCTTGTAAACATAAAAAAAATTCTACTTGATCACTCTATATGAGTAAATTGTATTTTAATGAAATCCATAATTAATATAAATTAATTAATTAAAAAATTAAAATATTGATAAATTGAAATATTAAACATTATTAATTAAAATATTAACTAATAGCATTAATTAAACATTTTACAATATGTAATTAAAACTTTTATATAAAAAATGTTTAATAATATTAAAAATTAATTCAAAAATCTGTAAAAAAATATATAAATATTAATTAATAATAAGGTGAAATAATGATTATATTTCCATTATTACATTGATATAGTAATTAAATCATTAATACATAATTATTATACTTAAATACATTATTCAAATATATCTAAACATGAATATATTGAGATTTGGTTAATAATAATAATGATAATAATGATAAGATGTTGGAATTGTACTTAAATGTTTTTAACCTTTAAATATTAATTATTTTTTTTGACAATATATTAATTCAAAAAATTATTTAAAATTTTTAATAATGTTAATTTAAACATGTTTGAAGAAGTAACAACATTAATTAATTAAATTATTTAAACAATAATTAACATTAATATTAATTAATTAAAACATTAACATTAATTAATTTTAACTTTAATTAATTAATTTTTAACATTATATGAAACATTCATAACATTTATTAAACATTAAAAATTTTAACATTAATTAAAACATTTGGCAATATATTAATTAAAAAATCTATATAAAAATGTTCAATTACAATAAACATTAATTTCTAAATTTTTAAACTAATATTTTCATATTAGTTAATACTAATATTAAGTTAATTAATTAAAATATTTAATAAGACTAATGAAAATACAAGACAAGATACTACTTAAAATATTTATATAAAGGTCAGCAAGGTGCGTGAAGATGAAATGTCATGGGTGTAACACCCCTAGTTTTATGTTTTTCAAGTCATACAATTGAACTTAAGTCCAAAGGGGAGTGGACCCAAATGGATAATTATTGTGTGGATGTAGTTAATTATTTATTTATGAAAAATAAATAAAAATTTTTGTGTGCACTATGACCAAATGAGATTTTTGAGATCACTTGCCTAATCCATGAGGTCATGGAACGAGGTTAAGACTTTCCCCAAAATCTTTCAAAAAGCCTTGAAAGAATTTATTTCTAATTTAGATTTCTGAGGAAAAATCTAAACTTACCCAATGACGAGGAAAGTAGTTGGGAAGAGGTAAAAAACTGGAAAAGCAGAAAGCAGCTTTAAATGTCCCTAAATAAGGGAAGCCTAGGCAAACAGGAATAAAAGCATCCTGAAATTCTGGATGCAGAATTAGAAACAGGCTTTGGGGAGAGCATAGCTTAAATAAGCTACTCCAGAACAGATTGAGGTTGCTCTGTTCATGGGAGGATCTCAACTCGGGGGTGAATTCGGGAGACAAAGGAATTCGATGGTTGGGAGGATTGGTCATACAGAAACTGTGGTATGTACTCATATAAGAGATTTTTTTTTAAATCTTGTTATGAATTGATGATATGAGAAATTGTAATGGATAGAAAGTAAATTCCTGCATTTAACAGAATTAGCTAGAAGAAACAAATCTTCTAAATTTCTGTATAGTTGTAGGAATAAATTCCAGGGAATAATATCAGCCAAAATCTCTAAACCACAGTTTGGTCTAAATATGGAGATATTAAATAATCCATGAGAAAAATTTAATCTGTTGTTATAATGAACAATTATATTAATAAAAAAAATTAGATTATATCTTAGCAGTTAACTGATAGAAAATAAAACACTTATATAAACAGGAAAAGATAATATTAATTCTAATGATTCATATGGTTACTCAGAAATTTGTATATTACGTGAAAGAATCTATCAATACCAACATAAAATTTTAAGTATCATACAAAATGTTTGTATGATAATGACAAATTCTGAATAACATAGAAATAAACGAAATCTGGGAAAATAAAATACAGATATTTAAATGGTATGAATTAAGTAGTATAGATTAATTGATTCAATTCAACTCTAAATTTCCTACAGACCAAATGATACTTAGTTGGATAGAAATCTGTCCTCTAAATTTAATACAATATCATTCTATTAATATGTTATTGGTATCATAAGTCTTTGCAAATATAATGTAAACAAATGTTGAGAAGATATTCAGTTTATATAGAACTATAACTATAAGAATTGAAAATCATATATAAAATGACAGAATGGAATAGGATACTTCTAATGTTTTCATTTTCAAGAACACATAAATAAATCCTATTAGTAATTATGATATTACTATGCTATTTCATGAATACTGTAAATATGTGATTTTATAAATCACACTTATCTTTATTTCTACCTGAAATGAATAAAAACTATAACTATTTTATAACAAAATTGAGGCATGTAGACGAGAATGGAAGTAAATTATAAGAAATATGAGAATGGATATTCTAATACAACAAAATTAATTCTGATTGAAATCAATAATATTAAAGTTGTAGATATTCTCAGAATAGTAAGTTGATATAAACAGAGTAAATATTATACTCCATAATGTATGTTCTAAAAAAAAATTTCATAGGAGAATAGTTATTATAACCAGGACTCACACAAAATCCAAGTAACAGTTGCATGTCATTTATACAATTGTTAATACAAAAACAAATTAATCAAAGTTGCTATATTAAGCTAGCCACAAAGTCTGATGGAAGATTTCGAGCTACTCCGAAGAAGAAAAAAAGCCGATACCGTCCTGAAACCATAGAAAAATGAAGTTTAAAGTTAGAACGAGAGACAGACTTCTGTAACAAATATAAATTTTTATTATCGAACAAAAATCGAAGTACCTGTAGGGAATTAAAAAAAAGAAGAAATTAGTTATACTATGGTAATCATAATAAATTATAGCGGTGAGAAATATTACAATGATGCAGACTCAGAACCTTACTTAATGAATTCAAACCTTAGCTACAGAGCCACTATGAAAAACAAAAACGAGTGTTAGTTCCAAGGTTAACGATGAACAGAGAAACAAATAAAATAGTTATTTGGTAATCTAAATGAAAGTCTTACATTTTGAGTCGAAAAACATCTCATTGGAAGAGGTCGAGATGGTTAAAAATTGTATGGAATCATTTCATATATGCTACGAATATGATTGTAGACTACAATAAAAACAAACCCATATTACAATCTGAAACCCGATTCGAAATTAATCTCATGAAAATGCATAACAGAGTTTTAAACTCAGAACAGAATAGATTACATAGAGAACGACTACTCCGTGTACCAGTGAAGTCATAATATTACAAAAACGAAATTTATTAGTATTAATAACTAGAAGAAAATAAAAATCGAAGGAGAAGGATATAATTTAAATCGTTACAAGCCTGTATAACGATTAAACACATTATACACAGAGGAAATAAACTATCAGTGCAAGGGTTTAATTATTATATAAAACAGGAGATAAACTCTTTCATAGAGATAAATTTTCTTTCCAGAGATAGATTATCTCATAAGCCAAAGCGAAATAGGCAGAAACGACGCATTTAGAAAAAGAAAATGAAATGCATTTAACTTACAGTAAAATCAATAGAAGTCTATTGAAAATCAAATAGCCATTAGGGTATGAATATATGCCTTTGAAACTTATCAGATCAGGTGTGCTCATGCATTTGAAACAAAATGACGAGGATCCAAACGAGTTCCATAAAAAAAACTAGCGATAGAGGGCAGAGCATAAGCCTTCTGAGATGAGCTAAGAAAAATGCAAATGAAAGAGGAAACTCAGTCTAAGATGAAAAATTAAATACGGGGGGAAGTAAAACCCTAATTTTCACTCGAAAATCCTCATCGTCCATCTGTCAATTGATCAGTGGGCTTATGCAAAGATTAAAAGACAGTGGGAGAAATCGAGAAAGTAAATCACAACCACCAATGAAACATAAATGCAAATCTCAAATCTTGAGAGAATAGTACCCATATCGTGTTGGAGATGGTATCACCATTTAAAAACTTAGTACGATCTCATAATAACAAATATTAAACCAATACAAAGTACAACAGAGCGATTTAAATTTCATGTATTGAGAACGTAAGGAAGAGACAGCTGTAATGGTTCATATCCCAAGAGGATTTTATTAAAATTAGTAATACGAAAAAGGATCAATCAACATTGAATACATCGTTGCCAATGACTATAGGGTAGGTCGAACCATAATATCACCAATTAAAACCAATTTCGTTCATATGAAATCATGTTAGTAATCATAGGATGAAGTATATGGGATAAACGTATCAAAGAAATAATGTGATACGAATTCCAAAGTGTGAATTTACCATATAAATAAAATATATGATCGGAACAATATACATATATATATATATATATATATCATATATATGATATTTTGAAATTATATAGATATATATAATGATATGATAATTATATAGCTATGTAACCATATAGTTATATAGTACTATAGAAAGGAATGTTAAATGGTAAAAGTGATATGTATATATATATCAACTATGGTAACTTGCTTAGTTACTATATCAATGATTTTAGTATCGATATACAATATTCATTCCTGTCGAAATGAAAGAAAAATCATTAAGTACTTTAGAAAAAAAATATTTCGTGTAGTAGGAGAGGTGTTACAAATGGTATCAGAGCCCATGTTAGAAAAAACTGGGTTGTTTTTGTGCTCACTGCATAAAATAATTTGTTTGAAAATTTTATATTGTTACTGATGTTGTTTTTTTTTACTGTACAAAGGTACTGAACTGAAAAGTCAATGGCTAAAGAAGATGAACTCTATGTCTATCTGGGTGGTAGAGATAATACACCAGATCACAATGCTCCTTTAATGGCTATGTTGCATAGGTTGCAACGGGATATGGCCGAGCTAAGAAGCCAGAATGACAGGCTATCATTAGCCAGTGAGGAGCAGGAAAAACTGATAACAGAACTGACTTCGCGGAACAACCAAGAAGGTGAAGGTTCCGGAAGGAGGAGGAAATGCAGGTTCTCAGATGATTCTGAGGAAGATGACAGTACTAGACATCAGTCTAAATAGAATAAGGAATTACAGGGTGAATTCTGAAAAATTAAACCTCCCTCCAATGATGGAGAGAAGGAGAAAGATGTTGAGGCATGGCTGTTGAATATGATTAAGTATTTTTAGGTCTACGAATATGAAAGAAATCTGAGGGCTAGATTAGCTATCTACCAGTTGCAAGGTAAGGCTACCTTGTGGTGGGAGGAGACAAAAATGGTTCATGCCATTGATGAAAAAACAGTGACTTGGGAAGATTTCCAAGTCAAGTTTAAAAACTGTTATTTGAACAAACTCTATTATGATGATAAAGCAAAGGAGTTTCACGAACTCAGATTGGGACAACTCACCATAGATGATTTTTTCACCAAGTTTACAAATCTGTTAAGGTATGTACCTTATATTCGTGAAGAGAAAGAAAAGGTGAAAAGGTTTTTGAACTATTTGCCTACTATGTACAAGGAGAAAATAGAGTTCGAAAATCCAAAAAATATGGACGAAGTGGTGAGGAAAGCTAGATTATGCTAGCAACAGTTTAAAGCAAAGAGTGAACAAGGGAAAAACTGGATAAAAAAGGGTGAATTCAAAGGAAAGAAACATAAACCAGCTTATTTGAAGAACTTTGGTAGGGATTATCAGCGGAAGAAATTTAACAAACCAAGGGAAAGTCAAACTGCTCAATCCCAAGTTGGTTCAAAGCAAATAGATGGGGATAGTAAGAAAGAAGGGACATTTAAAATGAGAGAGCCATTGAAGTGACGAGGTTGCAGAGAACCTCATCTGTTGAGGGACTGTCGACACAGAAATATTCAGATGGTTCTGAGGCTTAGAGAGGCTACTACTATGAATGATGTAGCCATAAATATTCCCACTATCAGCGCAGCCTTAGACAACTGACAAGCAGAACATCAATCTACTATGGTCGAGATGGAAGGTGAAATTTCTGATCAATCTGTTACTATCTTAATCGATCCGGGTGCTTCTTTGAGTTATATTAGTCCACAAGTTGTAGAAAAATGTAAAATCAGAACAAAAAAGTTTCAACAGCCTTGGTTGGTACAATTAGCTACTGGAACAAAATGCAAGGTAACTCATAAGCTACCTAAAATAGCTACTAAATTGAATGAATATCAAACATAAGTTGATTTAAACATTCTGCCATTAGGTTCTTATGACTTATTGATAGGAATGGATTGGATAGAAAAGAAAAAGACAATGCTAAATTGTTGGGACAAAACTCTGCACTGTATAGATGATGAAGGAAAACCATTCATACTAACATGGAAACCGAAACCTATTTCTGTAAGGAAAATCTCCACCCTTCAGCTAAAAAGAATAGCTAGAAAAGGATATCAAGTATATGTTGTACATGTTGAAGAATTAGGACAACAACCTGAAGAAAAATTGCTAGACACTTTACTAGTGGTAAGATAATTCAAGGCAGTTTTTCCAGATGAGATTCCTCATCTTGCACACAAAAGAGGGATTGATTTTTCAATCGAATTGGTGCTAGGAGAAACACTAGTTTCTAGATCCCCTTACCAGATGAGCCCTCCTGAACTCATGAAGTGAAAAATGCAATTACAAGAATTTCTGGATAAGGGTTACATCTGACCGAGTGTATCCCCTTAGGGAGCACCAGTGTTGTTAATGAAAAAGAAGGATGGAACCTTCAGAATGTGCATTGACTACCATCAACTAAATAAGTTGACAATAAAAAACAGGTACCCATTGTCCAGAATAGATGACCTTTTTGATCAGGTTAGAGGAGCTTCAGTATTCTCTAAGATTGACTTGAGGACTGGTTATCACCAACTAAGAATTAAGGATGAAGATATCCGTAAAACAACTTTTCGAACCAGGTATGGGCACTACAAATTTGTAGTCCTACCTTTGGTTTGACAAATTCCCCTGCCACTTTTATGTGCTTAATGAATAGTGTTTTGAACAAGTACTTAGATAAATTCGTACTAGTGTTCATAGACGATATTCTAGTCTATTCAAAGAGTGAGGTAGAACATAAGGAACACCTTAGAATTGTGTTACAGAGTCTTAAGGAGAATTAGTTATATGCCGAGTTTATAAAATGTGAATTTTATAAGGATAAAATTCAATATCTGGGTCATATCATTTCTGAAAAAGGATTGGCTGTTTATCCTGAAAAGATAAAAGCCATAAGAGAGTAGCCTATGCCTACTGATGTATCATCAGTAAGGTCATTTATGGGGATTGTAGGTTATTATCGAAGTTTTGTGGAAATATTTTCTGCAATAGCATATCCCATAACTTCACTACAGAGGAAAGGCACCAAATTTGAGTGGACCAAAAAACGCCAACATAGCTTTGAACAACTGAAATTAAAATTTACCACAACACCTATACTGAAGATTGCAGATCCTGATAAAGAGTTTGTCGTGTGTACGAATGCATTTAGAGAGGGGTTGGGAGGAGTTCTACTGCAAGAGAATTCTGTTATTGCAAATGAATCTAGAAAAATTAAGAAACATGAACAGAATTATAGTGTGTATGATCTTGAATTAGCTGCTGTAATTCATGCCTTGAAGATGTGGTGACACTATCTTCTTGGAAAAAAATTTACATTGATGACGGATCATATCAGTCTCAAGTATTTCTTTTCCCAAACATATTTGAATGCTTGACAAGCCAGATGGATGTATTTTCTGAGTGAATTTGATATGGACATAAAACATATCAAAGGGAAAGAAAAAAAATTTGTTGATGCTCTAAGCAGAAATGCTTTCCAAAACATAAGCAGCATTGGGATTAGTGCTAGTTTTGACTTAGAAGAATTAGTTAAAAAGGTAGCAAATCAAGATCCCAACTATGAGAATCTACAAGGGAAAATGCTGAAAAAGGATATGGCTGAATGCCCCCAGAACCAGAAAGGGCTAATCTGCTATAGAAACAGATTGTACATCCCCAATGTGGATTCTTTAAAAAAAAAAAATCCTAGATGAATATCATAAACAACCATATTCAAGACATCCCGGATATCAAAAAATTCTTACAGCCTTGAAAATGAATTTTTTTTGGCCAAGAATGAAAAAATATATAGCCAACTACTTAGCCAGATGCATGGAGTGTCAACTAGTCAAAGTTGAACATCAGCATCCAGCTCGTCTTCTAAACCCCTTACCAATTGCATAATGGAAATGGGACACTGTTTCTATAGATTTGATAACCAGGTTACCCAGAACAAAGTACTAGCATGAATCAGTGATGGTAAGTGGTAGATACCTTAACAAAGTCTGCACATGTCATACCTATAAATCTACTTGTGGGATATCCCAAGTAGAAAATGTGTTCCTAAAAGAAATAGTAAGGCTACACGGGGTTCCAAAGATGATTATTTCAGATAGAGACGCTAAGTTCACAACAACCTTCTGGAAAGGTCTATTTGGGGGCATGGGCACTGAATTGAATTTTAGCACTATTTATCACCCTCAGACGAATGGTCAAACAGAGAGAAAAAATCGGATTTTGGAGGATATGCTGAGAACGTATGTGATGGATAGGCCATCAAAATGGGAAGACTACTTAAATTTAGTCGAATTTTCTTATAACAACAGCTACCAATCCTCCATAAAAATGAGTCCATTTGAAGCACTCTATGGAAGAAAGTGTCGTAATCCTTTAAGTTTGAGCCAACCTGAAGATAAGCTAGTGCTTGGGCCAGATACTCTACAAGAAATGGAAAGGATTGTCAAAAAAATATAGAGAAACATCAAGACAACACAAGATCGATAGAAAAGCTATGTCGATAAGAAGAGAGTGCACCGAGAGTTCAAAGTGGGTGATCATGTGTATCTGTGTATTAAACCCAAAAAGAGCACACTTTATGCTGGAAGCTGTGCAAAATTGGCTCCTAGATACTGTGGGCCTTTTGAGGTGCTAGAAAGGGTGGGACCAGTGGCTTATAAACTGGCCTTACCTCCCCATGTTAAAGTTCATGATGTGTTTCATGTTTTGCTATTAAAAATATATGTACATGATGCTTCTCATAGTGTTGATTGGAATGTGATACAAGTGGAACCAGAAGGGGAGTTCCTTCTAGAGCCGCTTCAAATATTGGAGCGGGAAGAAATTGAATTGAGAAATCAAACAGTAGCTAGAGTAAAGGTGCAATGGAAACACTTTACTATGGAAGAGGCTACATGGGAAAGAGGAGCTGATATGATGGAAAAATATCCATATTTGTTTTGAAAATGAACTCTAGTAGTGAGCGATTAACACTGAGGATGGTGTTTGTTTTATAAGGGGGAATATGTAACACCCCTAGTTTTATGTTTTTCAAGTTAGACAATTGAACTTAAGTCCAAAGGGGAGTGGACCACAATGGATAATTATTGTGTGGATTTAGTTAATTATTTATTTATGAAAAATAAATAAAATGTTTTGTGTGCTCTATGACCAAATGAGACTTTTGAGATCACTTGATAAATCCATGAGGTTATGGAAAGAGGTTAAGACTTTACCCAAAATCTTTCAAAAATCTTTGAAATAATTTATTTCTAATTTAGATTTTTGAGGAAAAATCTAAATTTCCCCAATGATGAGGAAAGTAATTGAGAAGAGGTAAAAAGCTGGAAAAGTAGAAAGAAGCTTTAAAAGTCCCTAAATAAGGGAAGCCTAAGAAAACAAGAATAAAAGCATCCTGGAATTCTGGACACAGAATTAGAAACTGGCTTTGGGGAGAGCATAGCTTAAATAATCTACTCCAGAACAGATTGAGGTTGGTCTGTTCATGGGAGGATCTCAGCTCGGGGGTGAATTCGGGAGACAAAGGAATTCTATGGTTCGGAGGATTGGTCATATAGAAACTGTGGTATGTACTCATATAAGATATTTTGTCTTAAATATTGTTATGAATTGATGATATGAGAAATTGTAATGGATAGAAAGTAAATTCTTGCGTTTAACGGAATTAGCTAGAAGAAATAAATCTTCTAAATTTTTGTATAGTAGTAGGAATAAATTCCATGGAATAATATCAGTGAGAATGTCTAAACCACAGTTTGGTCTAAATCTGGAGATATTAAATAATCCCTGAGAAAAATTTAATCTGCTGTTATAATGAACAATTATATTAATAAAAACAATTAGATTCTATCTTAGCAGTCAACTGATAGAAAATAAAACACTTATATAAACAGGAAAAGAGAATATTAATTCTAATGATTCATATGGTTACTCAGAAATTTGTATATTATGTGAAAGAATCTATCAATACCAACAGAAAGTTTAAGTATCATACAAAATGTTTGTATGTTAACGACAAATTCTAAATAGCATAGAAATAAACGAAATCTAGGAAAATAAAATATCGATATTTCAATGTTATGAATTAAGTAGTATAGATTATCAATTGAGTCAATTCAACTCTAAATTTCCTACAGACCAAATGGTACTTAGTTGGATAGAAATCTGTCCTCTAAATTTAATACAATATCATTCTATTAATATGCTCTTGGTATCATAAGTCTTTGCAAATATAATGTAAACAAAGGTTGAGAAGATATTCAGTTTATATAGAACTATAACTATAAGAATTGAAAATCATATAGAAAATGAAAGAATGGAATAGGATACTTCTAATGTTTTCATTTTCAAGAACACATAAATAAATCCTATTAGTAATTCTGATATTACTATGCTATTTCATGAATACTGTAAATCTATGATTTTATAAATCACACTTATCTTTATTTCTACCAGAAATGAATTAAAATTATAACTGTTTTATAACAAAATTGAGGCATGTAGACGAGAATGGAAGTAAGTTATAAGAAATACGAGAATAGATATTCTAATACAACAAAATTAATTCTAATTGATATCAGTAATATTAAATTTGTAGCTATTCTCATAATAGTAAGTTGATATAAACAGAGTAAATATTATACTCCATAATGTACGTTCTGAAAAAAAAGAAATCATAGGAGAATAGTTATTATAACCAGGATTCAAAAAGAATCCAAGTAATAGTTGCATGTCATTTATACAACTGTTAATACAAAAAGAAATTAATCAAAATTGCTATATTAAGCTAGCCACGAAGTCTGATGGAAGATTTTGAGCTACTCCGAAAAAGAAAAAAAGTCGATACCGACCTAAAACCATAGAAAAATGAAGTTTAAAGTTTGAACGAGAGACAAACTTCTGTAACTAATATAAATTTATATTATCGAACAAAAATTGAAGTACCTGTAGGGCATTAAAACGAAGAAGAAATTAGTTATATTATGGTAATCATAATAAATTATAGCGGTGAGAAATATTACGATGATGCAGACTCAGAACCTTACCTAATAAATTCAAACCCTAGCTATAGAGCAACTATGAAAAACAAAAACGAGTGTTAGTTCCAATGTCAACGATGAACTGAGAAACAAATAAATTAACTATTTGTTAAGCTAAATGAATTTCTTACATTCTGAGTCGAAAAACATCTAACTGGAAGAGGTCGAGATGGTTAAAAATTTGATGGAATCGTTTTGTATATGCTACGAATACGATTGTAGACTACAATAAAAACAAACCCATATTACAATCTAAAACCCAATTCAAAATTAATATCATAAAATATAAAACAAAGTTTTAAACTCAGAACAAGAAAGATTACATGAAGAAAGACTATCCCGTGTACCAGTGAAGTCATAATATTACAAAAATGCAAGTTATTAGTATTAATAACTAGAAGAAAATAAAAATCGAAAGGAGAAGGATTTAAATTAAATCGTTACAAGCCTGTATAACGATCGAACACATTATACACAGAGGAAATAAACTATCAGTGCAAGGGTTTAATTATTATATGAAACATGAGATAAACTCTTTCATAGAGATAATTTTTTTTTCCAGAGATAGATTATCTCATAAACCAAAGTGAAATAGGCAGAAACAACACATTTAGAAAAAAAATGAAATACATTTAATTTACAGTAAAATCAATTGAAGTCTATTGAGAATCAAATAGCCATGAGGGTACGAATATACACCTTTGAAACTTACCAGATCAGGTGTGCTCATGCATTTGAAACAAAATGACGAGGACGCAAACGAGTTCCATAACAAAAACTAGCGATAGAGGACAGAGCATAAGCCTTCTAATATTAGCTAAGAAATATGAAAATGAAAGAGGAAAATCAGCCTAAGATGAAAAATTAAATATGGAGGGAAGTAAAACCCTAATTTGCACTCAAAAATCCTCATCGTCCATCTGTAAATTGATCAGTGGGCTTATGCGAGGATCGAAAGACTGTGGGAGAAATCAAGAAAGTAAATCACAACCACCAATGAAACATAAATGAAAATTTCAAATCTGGAGAGAATAGTACCCGTATCATGCTAGAGACAGTATCACCATTTAAACACTTAGTACGATATCATAATAACAAATATTAAACCAATACAAAGTACAACAGAGCAATTTAACTTTCATGTATTGAGAATGTAAGGAAGAGACATCTGTAATGGTTCATAGCCCAAGAGGATTTTATTAAAATTCGTAATACAAAAAAGGATCAATCCACATTGAATACATCGTTGCCAACGACTATAGGGTAGATCGAACCATAATATCACCAATTAAAACCAATTCCATTCATATGAAATCATGTTAGTAATCATAGGATGAAGTATAAGGGATAAATGTATCAATGAAATAATGTGATACAAATTTCAAAGTGTTAATTTACCATATAATTAAAATATATGATCAGAACAATACATATATATATATATATATATATATATATATATATATATATATAGATATGATATTTTGAAATTATATAGATATATATAATGATATGATAATTATATAGCTATACTAACCATATAGTTATATGGTACTATAGAAAGGAATGTTAAATTGTAATATCCCGTTTCGGGGATATCTCTAAAACACGGCAAGACTCCAACTAGAGATAGACTGGGAGGGCATTTACCAGATATGCTGCCTCTAAAAGAGGATGAGATATAGAGGCTATCTGGCCCTTTATAGACTCTTTCTAAGAGTTAAATATAAACACACCAATTGGTATATAACTAGACATACAATATCATACGGCAGCTACGGCAACTCATCCAGAAAATGAATTTCTCAGCAACTCATGCCTGAAAAACGAATTATTCAGGTATGATGGCTTTAGCTACCTTATAATATGTCTTATAATTCTCATAAACGCAAAGAAATAACATCAGCACTCTTTACTCAACTTTAAGGGAAAAAAGGTGGGGAAAAGTGAGGATTTTGGCCCTAAAATAAGTGTATAAGAAAATATGCATAAATTTACGGCTCACGGTTCTGGAATATGTTATATTAGGTCAATAAGGACTTCCATGTCGAATTTAAGCTCAAAAAAATTCGTTTTTCTAAGTTAAATAGTTCCTCCTTCCCGACTAGTCAAGAAAAACCCTGATTTCCCATGACTTTGAGTATGCAGAAATTCACTGAACCAAGGGGAGCGTATTTTATGAATGAATAGGATGTAAAAAAATATTATAAATCATATAATTAGTCTATGAATATGGTATGGGCACTAAGAAAATCTAAAAAATAGTTTTATATAGAAAACCCCTCAAGATGGAGGTGTTGCAAGACAAGAGAATGATCCCGAAATCCTTCAGCGTTTTCTCCAGGAGCTATGAGACAAGAAGATGAATATATAGCCAATAATAATGTATAGCAGCAAGAAATTTTACAAGCCTTGAGGAAACAATCTCTCAAGAAAGCAATGCAGCCTCAATAATACATGTACATGGCAATGAAAGAACACTGTTATTTCTGCATAAACCCAAGCTATGAAAAACACAGTCTATGATAGAAAAATGCTCCAGAATGATATCAATAAATGGATATGACAATTTATGGCCCAAATACAATAGGGGTGCAGGGCTATAACCCTTATAAGCAAAAATACCTCAATCCTCTAAGGGATTGGCTGAAATACACAAAATGGAAAAATGTCGGAGTTGCTGGGCAGCAACTGCAAATCAAATCTGGAACTAAATAGAGAAGTCTAAATATGATGAGCAACTGAAGTATACCTCCTCCAATAGATCTCCAAAGTGGAAGGTTGATCCTTACACTTGAGATATTCCCCTCAAATGAACCTGCAACCCTCACAGCAGCTACACCATAACGCAGACACTAAGAGAGACTGTGCAGTAGGGGAAAAATAAGTGTTGGACTGATGCCAAGATATACAAATCAGCTCCAAGGTCCTCCAATCTGATCCTCCAAAGAGAAGAAGAACTCTCCCTCTGAAAAAGAAAGAGAAGGAAGTGGTGTCGTAAAGTCACCACGGCAACACCCTACAATACAGTATTATTCTGCTGCAGCAATAACCTATCCTGGAGGATGATGCTGGAAAAATAACCTTGCCCGAGCAGGCACTCGAAGTCCCCCAGGGCTACGGGTGAGATCTTCGCATGGAGACACTTGGTCGCACTAAACAGTGCTGCAGACAAGCTAAATAGCCAGCGTGCTAAAGAAGACAAATGTATCACTCAACAATCAATAATCCAAGCATGAATGAAATGAGGAGGTTCCTCCATATTTTATAATGTTGGTTTCCCTCCAAAACCCAATTTAGCCTCTCTCTCTCCTCCACATCCTCATCCTTATCTATGCAGAAGCTTGCAGAAGCTTCTAGAGTGTACATAGGCCCCCTCCTCCACGTGGTGTTGGGCCCCCCCTTGACTCCCACTTAAGTCACAACGTTGTGCTACTAGGTGGATGTCTTATTTCACATAAGTGAGTTAGACCCTATTCACTCACTTTTTATTATTTACAAACTATAGATGGAAAACTAAACAAAATAGAATATTCCAATTAGCTGTCGCTAATTAGGAATATTACAATCCCCCCTGGCAAAATGTTGCTTTCCCTCAAGCAATTTCCTGAACAAGTCTCCTTTCTGCAAAATGTCCTTGCGTCCCAGATGCGCCACTGAATCTTCCCTGTCCTCTGCATCACCCTGATATGAAGGGATCTCTCAATGCCAGGATCCCAAACTGATCTCTCATGGTACCAGCCAACCAACAATCCTTCCGGATCCCATGCAATCATCCAAACAAAATAAGCCACCTCCCAACAAGGAAACTCCTGAAAATCTCCTTCCACCTCAAGCTCCGGTAATGAAGGTGAGCTGAAAATATAAACTTGGAAAGCATCATAGCTTACCCCATGCTGTCCTTCTCTCCACTCATGACAAGTGTAGAGTGTATGCTAATCTTGAGCTACAAAATTATTTCCCTCCAATGGCAAAGTGAAGAACAATCCTCCAAAGAAGGCTCCTCCAACAATGAAGAACAAGTTGGCCCAAAACAATCCATCCATGAAGAATAGGACATGGTCATCATGTAACATCCTAATGAGAGGTTTTCGGACATTTTACATGATGATACATGATGCAAACAATCCCTCACAAGGTTACAACGCAGTCTCATCCACTACAACTTCAGAAAATTACATGGCAAGCAATGTCCATGATTCATCACATCTACTAAAGGATAGTAAATGGCTGAATGTAACAACAATAATACATGATCAAGCACTTGCCCATGGCTGTACAATGGATGAATATCAATCTCATGGCCCACCTCAAAAGAGAACAAACATTTGGTTTTGGTGGCCATATCTCCTCTCATGCTCCCATTAGAACATGTAGTGCAGAAATTGTGAGAATTTTTCCCACTCACTGACACAACCAGCCCATGTTTCTCTCTCATAATCAAGCCTCCCATAAAAATATGATCTATATCTGCAAATGAAGACATTATCAACAATAATATGAAGAGAATGCTGAAGGTTTCATGTGGTGCAAGAAGGTACCAACAACTTCCCAAACAAGTAAAACACAGTTTTACAAGTTGTTGCTTGATGAAAGTACAAGGCAAAATACTTCTTCTTACATGGTTAATCATGCATGTATTTATATGATACATGTTAGAGTGTATAAAATGAACATAAAAGTGATGATAAAACATTTTCCCAAGACCACAAAAGAAATGGTTGCCTCCATCATGTAGATTGGCCCAATACAATTCATGGAGCAATTTGACGAGCTTGCGCTCTTGTGAAGCAATGCACTGCATAAGAATGGTAAGAGTGTGAAAATCAATGAATGTATAAACAAGCTTCTCACCATATGCTGGAAGTAATATGGTACATGGGTCCATACATGAGTCCTCCATAGTGTTTTGGCCTACTATGAAGAAGAATGAACCATGTGCTGCAAGAAGATAATCCTCCTTATCCTTGGAAATATAAGTTAAGAAGAATATTCCATAGTGATAAATGTCTCTATCATCATTACCTCCTCTTTGTTCATCAAGTGAAAAAAATATGAAGTGATCCTGGGACCTATGGGTTATAGATCCACCATATCTCTGCTGGGCACACTTCATCCCTAAGGTTTTGCTCCAAAGTGACAGCGCTGTGAGCTCATGCAAATAAGCTCCTGTCAATACAAAGCTCCATTATTTGACATGCTCCTTGTCAAAGACTCCTCCAATAATGCTGCAAAAAATTTGGAATACTTCCCAAGATGGAAGTGCTTCCCAATCATCATCAAAGACTAAGGAGATAGTGCCATCTCCTCTTCCTACAACATCATACAAAGTGTGAGAGAAAATCTACCCTTGCTCTCCCAAGCAAAGCAACAAAGTATTTTGCTGCCTCCCCATACCTCCATCATACCACTCATGTGATGAAGACATAATGAATGATATGACTATCATATCAACATCATACATCCATACTCTATGCTGCTCAACGATGCAAATATCCAGCAATCTTTTCCCCATCCTCCTACTCTTAGGAGGAGTGTTTGCCAAGTGATGGCCAAACTCTTTCAAGAGTAACCATCACAGCCAAGCCTCCTGCTACCTGGTATCATAGTTCTGTAAGTACAAGTGATGGCCAAACTCCTTCAAGAGTAACCAGCGCAGCCAAGCCTCCTACTGCCCGATATCATAGATCTGTAGGTAGCTCCCTAGCTCCTTGCTCATCAACCACATCCACTCAATCACTTGTGGATGCCTCCTTCTTCTCCTCATCCTGGTACTCCTCCCATGAGGGCTACCATTCGTCCAAATCAAATTCCCGTCTTTGCACTTCATGGGATTTTGAAATGAAAACTACTCAAGGATAAATGAGACCCTATCAAGAATCAAATAGGTGGCAGGCAAAAACCTCACACCATGATGTGTATGGGTCAAGGGATGTCCAACAGAAGCATGAGAGATGTTATCCATCCTAAGATGTCCTCCATATTCTATATGCTCTTGTGAGAAGGGAATAAATTCATTGCATTCCATGGTGTGTCGAAGTGCACCTCCAATGAGATCTTTCCTTGAGACCTCCCTTTCATCCATAGTCTTCCAAAACCAATGAGGTCTTGGATCTGAATGTAGAAGTTCCTCTTTGAGCTGAGAGGAGCTCATTGAGAAAGTGTCATCTTGAAGGGAGAAAAGGTTTCTTACTCCAAGATGTCTACCATCCATCCTCAAGGCTTCAAACCCCAACCTCCAATGTGATGTACAATCCAAAAATGGCTCATGAGAATGATGGTTTGATTCCTTATTGAGTGTTTCCATGTTGCATAGCACAGTGCAACCAAGCCGCTCTTGATGTGCATTTGGAAATCCTTGTAGGGTTGCAAGAGTCCATTCCTCAAAAGTGTTGGCTGCCCCAACTATTGATGCACATGGCTGCTCCTCATTGACTGTGACAACGTTATCACAAGCCTCCTCAAGAGGTGATGTGATCTCTTCTTCTGGATGAGAATAGGAAGTGCATGGTACTTCCTCTTCTTTTTCTTTAATCTTCTTGACCTCCTCAAAGGTGGGTGCATTTCCTCTGGATCTGAAAAGAGATGAGAATAAACTCATATTCTTTTTGGGATTAGACTCACAAAGACCAGTGGATCCCTTATACATGGGAAATGGTGACCTCCCAATGGTATGATGCAACTTGGAACTTTGCATTCTATAAACCCTACTATTCCTTCCTGCTTCATCCTGCCTGAGCTGGCAGTAATCTCTGAAGGGAAAAGTTGCTTTGAAGTCTTCCCCCTTGGACTGCCATTCTTGGAAATAATCTCCAAAGGTATATGATCATGCTGATGTGAGATCCTAATATTTTTCATAGATAACTAGCTCCACAGGCTGAGCCAGAACTATGCTCTGATACCACTGTAATATCCCGTTTCGGGGATATCTCTAAAACACGGCAAGACTCCAACCAAAGATAGACTGGGAGGGAATTTACTGGATATGTTGCCTCTAAAATATGAAGAGATATGGAGGCTATCTAGCCCTTTATAGACTCTATCTAAGAGTGAAAGATAAACACGCCAAGTGGTATAGAACTAGACATACAATATCATACGACAGCTAGGGCAACTCATCCAGAAAATGAATTTCTCAGCAAATCATGCCTAAAAAATGAATTATTCATGTATGACGGCTTAATATACCTTATAATATGTCTGATAATTCTTATAAACCCAAATAAATAACATCATCACTCTTTACTCAGCTTTAAGGGCAAAAAGGTGGGGAAAAATGAGGATTTTGGCCTTAAAATGAGTGTATAAGAAAATATGCGTAAATTGATAGGTCAAGGTTCTAGAATATGTTATATTATGTTAATAGGGACTACCATGTCTAATTTAAGCTCAAAATAATGCATTTTTCTAAGTTAAAAAGTTCCCCCTTCCCGACTAGTCAAGAAAAACCCTGATTTCCCATGACTTTGAGTATGCAGAAATTCACTGAAGCAAGGGTAGCATATTTTATGAAGAAATAAGATGTAAAAAACTATGATAAATCATATAATGAGTCTATTAATATGGAATTGGCATTAAGAAAAGCTAAACAACAATTTTATATAGAAAACCCCTAAAGATTGAGGTGCCGCAAGACAAGAGAATGATCCCGAAACCCTTCAAAATTTTCTCCAAGAGATATGAGACAATAAGATGAATATATAACCAATAATAATGTATATTAGAAAGAAAGTGTACAAGCCTTGAGGAAACAACCTCTCAAGAAAGCAATGCAGCCTCAATAATACATGTACATGGCAATGAAAGAACATTGTTATTTCTGCATAAACCCAGGCTGTGAAAAATGTATTCGATGATAAAACACTGCTCTAGAATGATATAAATACATGGATATGACAATATATGGCCCAAATACAATAGGGGAGCAAGGCTCTAACCCTTATAAGAAAAAATACCTCAATCCTCCAAGGAATTGGCTGAAATACACAAAATGGAAAAATGCCGGAGTTGCTGGGCAGCAGCTGCAACCCAAATCTGGAACTAAATAGAGAAGGTTGAAGATGATGAGCAACCGAAGTATACCTCATCCCATATATCTCCAAAGTGGAAGGTTGATCCTTACACTTGAGATCTTCCCCTCAAATCAACCTGCAACCCTCACAGTAGCTACACCATAACGCAGACACTAAGAAGGGCTGCGCATTAGGGGAAAAATAAGTGTTGGACTCATGCCAAGATCTGCAAATCAGCTCCAAGGTCCTCTAATATGATCCTTCAAAGAGAAGAATAACTCTTCCTCTGAAAAAAAAAGAGAAGTAAGTGGTGTCATAAAGTCATAATGGCAACACCCTACAACACAGTATTATGCTGCTGCAGCAATAACGTTGTCCTGGAGGATGATGCTGGAAAACTAACCTTGCTTGAGGAGGCACTCAAAGTCCCCCGGGGCTAAGTGTGAGATCTCCGTACGGAGACACTCGGTCGCACTAAACAGTGCTACAGACAGGCTAAATAGTCAGCGTGCTAAAGAAGACAAATGTCTCACTCAAAAATCAATATTCCAAGCATGAATGAAATGAGGAGGCTCCTCCATATTTTATAACGTTGGTTTCCCTCCAAAACCCAATGTAGCCTCTCTCTCCCCTCCACATCCTCATCCTTATCTACGCAGAAGCTTGCATAAGCTTCTAGAGTGTACATAGGCCCCCTCCTCCACATGGTGTTGGCCCCCCCCCTTGACTCCCACTTAAGTCACAACATTGTGCTACTAGGTGGATGTCTTATTTCACTTAAGTGAGTTAGACCCTCTTCACTCACTTTTTATTTATTTACAAACTATAGACGACAAACTAAACAAAATAGAATATTCCAATTAGCTGTCGCTAATTAGGAATATTACATAAATGTTAGAAGTGATATGTATATATATCAAATATGGTAACTTGCTTAGTTACTATATCAATGATTTTAGTATCGATATACAATATTTATTCTTGTCAAAAAGAAAGAAAAATCATTAAGTACTTTAGAAAAAAAAATAATTGTGTAGTAGGAGAGGTGTTACAAATGGTATCAGAGCTCATGTTAGAAAAAACTGGACTATTGTTGTGCTCACTGCATAAAATATTTTTTTTGAAAAATTTATATTGTTACTGATGTTGTTTTGTTTTAGTGTACAAAGGTACTGAACTGAAAAGTCAATGGCTGAATAAAATGAACTCTATGTTGATCTTGGTGGTAGAGATAATACACCAGATCAAAATGCTCCTTTAATGGCTATGTTGCATAGGCTGCAACGGGATATGGCCGAGCTAAGAAGCCAGAATGACAGGCTATCATTAGCCAGTGAGGAGCAGAAAAAACTAATAAGAGCACTGACTTCGTGGAATAGCCAAGAAGGTGAAGGTTCTGGAAGGAGGAGGAAATGCAGGCTCTCAGATGATTCTGAGGAATATGACACTTCTAGACATCAGTCTAAACAGAAGAAGAAATTATAGGGTGAATTCTAAAAAATTAGACCTCCCTCCTATGATGGAGAGAAGGAGGAAGATGCTGAGGCATGGCTGTTGAATATGATTAAGTATTTTCAGGTCTACGAATATGAAAGCAATATGAGGGCCAGATTAGCTATCTACCAGTTGCAAAGTAAGGCTACCTTGTGGTGGGAGGAGACAAAAATGGTTCATGCCATTAATGAAAAAACAGTGATTTGGGAAGATTTCCAAGTCAATTTTAAAAACCATTATTTGAAAAAATGCTATTATGATGATAAAGCAAAGGAGTTTCACAAACTAATATTGGGACAACTCACCATAGATGAGTTTTTCACCAAGTTTACAAATCTGTTAAGGTATGTACCTTATATTCGTGAAGAGAAAGCAAAGGTGCAAAGGTTTTTAAATTGTTTGCCTACTATGTACAAGGAGAAAATAGAGTTTGATAATCCAAAAACGATGGACAAAGTGGTGAGGAAAGCTAGATTATGCTCCTAGCAGTTTAAAAGAAAGAGTGAACAAGGGAAAAACTGCATAAACAAGGGTGAATTCAAAGGAAAGAAACAGAAACCAGCTTATTTGAAGAACTTTGGTAGGGATCATCAGCGGAAGAAATTTAACAAACCAAGGCAAAGTCAAACTGCTCAATCCCAATTTGGTCAAAGAAAATAAATGGGGATAGTAAGAAATAAGGGACAGTTAAAATGAGAGAACCATTGAAGTGTTGGGGTTGTGGAGAACCTCATTTGTTGAGGGACTGTCCACACAGAAATATTCAGATGGTTCTGAGGCCTAGAGAGGCTACTACTGTGAATGATGTAGCCAGAAATATTCCCACTATCAGCGCAGCCTTGGAGAACCGAAAAACAGAACATCAATCTACTATGGTCGAGATGGAAGGTAAAATTTCTGATCAATCTATTACTATCTTAATCGATCTGGGTGCTTCTTTCAGTTATATTAGTCCACAAGTTGTAGAAAAATGTAAACTCAGAATAGAAAATTTTCAACAGCCTTGGTTGGTAAAATTAGCTACTGGAACAAAATGCAAAGTAACTCATAAGCTACCTAAAAAAGCTATTAAATTGAATGAATATCAAACATAAGTTGATTTAAACATTCTGCCATTAGGTTCTTATGATTTATTGATAGGAATGGATTGGCTAGAAAAGAAAAATACCATGCTGAATTGTTTGGACAAAACTCAGCACTGTATACATGATGAAGGAAAACCATTCATACTAACAGGGAAACCGAAACCTATTTCTGTAAGGCAAATCTCCGCCCTTCAACTAAAAAGAATAGCTAGAAAAGGATATCAAGTATATGTTGTACATGTCGAATAATTAGGATAGCAACCTGAAGAAAACTTGCTAGACACTTTACCAGTGGTAAGAGAATTTAAGGAAGTTTTTCTAGATGAGATTCCTCATCTCCCCCGCAAAAGAGAGATTGATTTTTCAATCGAATTGGTGCCAGGAGCAACACTAGTTTCTAGAGCCCCTTACCAGATGAGCCCTCCTGAACTCATGGAGTTAAAAATGCAATTACAAGAATTGTTGGATAAGGGTTACATCAGACCGAGTGTATCCCCTTGGGGATCACTGGTGCTATTCGTGAAAAATAAGGATTGAACCTTCATAATGTGCATTGACTACCATCAACTGAATAAGTTGACAATCAAAAACAGGTACCCATTTCCTAGAATAGATGACATTTTTGATCAGGTGAGAGGAGCTTCAATATTCTCTAAGATTGACTTGAGGACTGGTTATCACCAACTCAAAATTAAGGAGGAAGATATTAGTAAAATAACTTTTCGAACCAGGTATGGGCACTACGAATTTGTAGTCCTAAATTTTGTTTTGACAAATGCCCCTACCACTTTTATGTGCTTAATGAACAGTGTTTTGAACAAGTACTTAGATAAATTCGTACTAGTGTTCATAGACGATATTATAGTCTATTCAAAGAGTGAGGAAAAAAATAACGAACACCTTAGAATTGTGTTACAGGCTCTTAAGGAGAATCAGTTATATGCCAAGTTTAGCAAATGTGAATTTTATAAGGATAAAATTCAATATCTGGGCCATGTCATTTCTGAACAAGGATTGCATGTTGATCCTGAAAAGATAAAAGCCATAAGAGAGTGGCTTATTCCTACTGATGTATCAACAATAAGGTCATTTATGGGGATTGTAGGTTATTATCGAAGATTTGTGGAAAGATTTTCTGCAATAGCATATCCTATAACTTCACTACAGAGGAAAGGCACCAAATTTGAGTGGACCAAAAAATTCCAACATAGCTTTGAACAACTAAAATTAAAACTTACCACAACACCTATACCGAATATTGCAGATCCTAATAGAGAGTTTTTCATGTGTATGGATGCGTGTAGAGAGGGGTTGGGAGGAGTTCTATTGCAAGAGAATTCTGTTATTGCATATGAATCTAGAAAAATTAAGAAACATGAATAGAATTATAGTGTGTATGATCTTGAGTTGGCTGCTGTAATTCATGCCTTGAAGATGTGGCGACACTATCTTCTTGGAAAAGAATTTACATTGATGACGGATCAAATGAGTCTCAAGTGTTTCTTTTCTCAAACAGATTTGAATGCTCGACAAGCCAGATGGTTGTATTTTATGAGTGAATTTGATATGGACATAAAACATATCAAAGGGAAAGAAAACAAAATTGCTGATGCTCTAAGCAGAAATGCTTGCCAAAACATAAGCAACATTGGGAGTAGTGCTAGTTTTGACTTAGAAGAATTAGTTAAAAAGGTAGCAGATCAAGATTCCAACTATAAGAATCTACAAGTGAAAATGCTGAAAAAGGGAATGGCTGAATACACCCAGAACCAGAAAGGGTTGATCTACTATAGGAATAGATTTTACATCCCCAATGTGGATTCTTTAAAAAAAAAAAAATCGTAGCTGAATATCATAAACAACCATATTTTGGACATCCTGAATATCAGAAAATGCTTACAGCCTTGAAAAAGAAATTGTTTTGAACAAGAATGAAAAAATACAGAGCCAAATACTTAGCGAGATGCATGGAGTGTCAACTAGTCAAAGTTGAACATCAGCATCCAGCTGGTCTTCTAAACCCCTTACCAATTACAGAATGGAAATGGGACACTATTTCTATATATTTTATAACCGGGTTACCCAAAACAAAGTACCAACATGACTCAGTGATGGTAGTGGTAGATACCTTAACAAAGGCTGCACATTTCATACCTATAAAATCTACTTTTGGGACATCCCAAGTAGCAAATGTGTTCCTAAAAGAAATAGTAAGGCTACACGGGGTCCCAAAGATGATTATTTTAGATAGATAAGCTAAGTTCGTAGCAGCCTTCTGAAAAGGTATATTTGGGGGCATGGACACTAAATTAAATTTTAACATTGCTTATCACCCTCAGACGGATGGTCAAACAGAGAGAACAAATCAGATTTTGGAGGATATGATGAGAATGTATGTGATGGATAGGCCATCAAAATGGGAAGACTACTTACATTTAGTCAAATTTTCTTATAACAACAGCTACCAATCCTCCATCAAAATGAGTCCATTTGAAGCACTCTATGGATGAAAGTGTCGTACTCCTTTAAGTTGGAGCCAACCTGAAATAAGCTAGAACTTGGGCCAGATACTCTACAAGAAATGAAAAGGATTGTCAAAAAAATACAGAGAAACATCATGATAGCACAAGATTGACAGAAAAGCTATGTCGATAAGAAGAGAGTGCACTGAGATTTCAAAGTGGGTGATCATGTGTATCTGCGTATTAAACCCAAAAAGAGCACACTTTCTGCTGGAAGCTGTGCAAAATTGGCTCCTAGATACTGTGGGCCTTTTGAGGTGTTAGAAAGGGTGGGACCAATGGCTTATAAATTGGCCTTACCTCCCTATGTTAAAGTTCATGATGTGTTTCATGTTTCGTTATTAAAAATATATGTACATGATGCTTCTCATATTGTTGATTGGAGTGTGATACAGGTGGAACCAGAAGGGGAGTTCCTTCTAGAGCTGCTTCAAATATTGGAGCGGGAAGAAATTTAATTGAGAAATCGAACAGTAGCTAGAGTAAAGGTGCAGTGGAAACACTTTACTGCTGAAGAGGCTACATGGGAAAGAGAGGCTGAGATGATGGAAAAATATCCATATTTGTTTTCAAAATGAACTCTAGTAGTTAGCTATTAACACTGCGGACGGTGTTTGCTTTTAGAGGGGGAATATGTAACACCCCTAGTTTTATGTTTTTTAAGTCAGACAATTGAACTTAAGTCCAAAGGGGAGTGGACCGCAATGGATAGTTATTTTGTGGATGTAGTTAATTATTTATTTATGAAATATAAATAAAATGTTTTGTGTGCACTATGACCAAATGAGCTTTTTGAGATCACTTGCTAAATCCATGAGGTTATGGAAAAAGGTTAAGACTTTCCCCAAAATATTTCAAAAAGCCTTGAAAGAATTTATTTCTAATTTAGATTTTTGAGGAAAAATCTAAATTTCCCCAACGATGAGGAAAGTAGTTGGGAAGAGGTAAAAAGATGGAAAAGTAGAAAGAAGCTTTAAAAGTCCCTAAATAAGGGAAGCCTAGGAAAACAGGAATAAAAGCATCCTAAAATTCTGGACGCAGAATTAGAAACAGGCTTTGGGGAGAGCATAGCTTAAATAAGCTACTCCATAACAGATTGAGGTTGGTCAGTTCATGGGAGGATCTCAGCTCGGGGGTGAATTCGGGAGAGAAAGGAATTCTATGGTTGGGAGGATTGGTCATACAGAAACTGTTGTATGCACTCACATAAGAGATTTTATTTTAAATCTTGTTATGAATTGATGATAAGAGAAATTGAAATGGATAGAAAGTAAATTCCTGCATTTAACAGAATTAGCTAGAAGAAATAAATCTTCTAAATTTTTGTATAGTAGTAGGAATAAATTCTAGGGAATAATATCAGCGAGAATCTCTAAACCACAGTTTGGTCTAAATATGGAGATATTAAATAATCCCTGAGAAAAATTTAATCTACTGTTATAATGAACAATTATATTAATAAAAACAATTAGATTCTATCTTAGCAGTTAAGTGATAGAAAATAAAACACTTATATAAATAGGCAAAGAGAATATTAATTCTAATGATTCATATGGTTACTCAGAAATTTGTATATTATGTGAAAGAATCTATCAATACCAATAGAAAATTTAAGTATCATACAAAATGTTTGTATGATAACGACAAATTCTAAATAACATAGAAATAAACGAAATCTGGGAAAATAAAACACAGATATTTCAATGGTATGAATTAAGTAGTGTAGATTATAAATTGAGTCAATTCAACTCTAAATTTCCTACAGACCAAATGATACTTAGTTGGATAGAAATCTGTCCTCTAAATTTAATACAATATCATTCTATTAATATGCTCTTGGTATCATAAGTCTTTGCAAATATAATGTAAACAAAGGTTTAGAAGATATTCAATTTATATAGAACTATAACTATAAGAATTGAAAATCATATATAAAATGACAGAATGGAATAGGATACTTCTCATGTTTTCATTTTCAAGAACACATAAATAAATCTTATTAGTAATTCTGATATTACTATGCTATTTCATGAATACTGTAAATCTGTGATTTTATAAATCACACTTATCTTTATTTCTACTTGAAATGAATAAAAATTATAACTGTTTTATAAAAAAATTGAGGCATGTAGACAGAAATGGAAGTAAATTATAAGAAATATGAGAATAGATATTCTAATACAACAAAATTAATTCTAATTGAAATAAGTAATATTAAAGTTGTAGCTATTCTCAGAATAGTAAGTTGATATAAACAGAGTAAATATTATACTCCATAATGTATGTTCTAAAAAAAAAAATTCATAGGAGAATAGTTATTATAACCAGGATTCACACAGAATCCAAGTAACAGTTGCATGTCATTTATACAACTGTTAATACAAAAAGAAATTAATCAAAATTTCTATATTAAGCTAGCCATGAAGTCTGATGGAAGATTTCGAGCTACTCCGAAGAAGAAAAAAAGTCGATACCGACCTGAAACCATATAAAAATGAAGTTTAAAGTTCGAATGACAGACATACTTCTGTAACGAATATAAATTTATATTATCGAACAAAAATCGAAGTACCTGTAGGGCATTAAAACAAAGAAGAAATTAATTATATTATGGTAATCATAATAAATTATAGCGGTGATAAATATTACAATGATGCAGACTCAGAACCTTACCTAATAAATTCAAACCCTAACTACAGAGCCACTGTGAAAAAAAAAAATGAGGGTTAGTTCCAAAGTTAATGATGAACCGAGAAACAAATAAAATAGCTATTTGTTAATCTAAATGAAAGTCTTACATTCTGAGTCAAAAAATATCTGACTGGAAGAGGTCGAGATGGTTAAAAATTTGATGGAATCATTTCGTATATGCTACAAATACGATTGTAGAATACAATAAAAACAAACCCATATTACAATCTAAAACCCAATTAGAAATTAATCTCATAAAAATGCATAACAGAGTTTTAAACTCAGAACAGGATATATTACATGGAGAATGACTATCCTGTGTACCAATGAAGTCATAATATTAAAAAAACGCAAGTTATTAGTATTAATAACCAAAAGAAAATAAAAATCAAAGGAGAAGGATATAAATTAAATCGTTACAAGCCTGTATAATGATCGAACACATTATACATAGAGGAAATAAACTATCAGCGCAAGGGTTTAATTATTATATGAAAGAGGAGATAAAATTTCATAGAGATAATTTTTTTTTGCCAAAGATAGATTATCTCATAAACCAAAGCGAAATAGGCAGAAACAACGCATTTAGAGAAAAAAATGAAATGCATTTAATTTACAGTAAAATCAATAGAAGTCTATTGAGAATCAAATAGCCATGAGGGTGTGAATATATGCCTTTGAAACTTACTGGATCAGGTGTGCTCATGCATTTGAAACAAAATGCCAAGGACGCAAACGAGTTCCATAATAAATACTAGCAATAGAGGGCAGAGCATAAGCCTTCTGAGATGAGCTAAGAAAAATGCAAATGAAAGAGGAAACTCAGTCTAAGATGAAAAATTAAATATGGAGGGAAGTAAAACCCTAGTTTTCACTCTGAAATCCTCATCGTCCATTTTTCAATTGATCAGTTGGCTTATGCAAGGATCGAAAGACTCTGGGAGAAATCGAGAAAGTAAATCACATCCACCAGTGAAACGTAAATGAAAATCTCAAATCTGGAGAGAATAGTTACCATATCGTGCTGGAGATGGTATCACCATTTAAACACTTAGTACGATCTCATAATAACAAATATTAAACCGATACAAAGTACAGAAGAGCAATTTAACTTTCGTGTATGGAGAACTTAAGGAAGAGACAGTTGTAATGGTTCATAGCCCAAGAGGATTTTATTAAAATTCGTAATATGAAAATGGATCAATCAACATTGAATACATCATTGCCAACGACTATAGGGTAGCTCGAACCATAATATCACCAATTAAAACCAATTTCGTTCATATGAAATCATGTTAGTAATCATAGGATGAAGTATAAGGGATAAACGTATCAAAGAAATAATGTGATACGAATTCCAAAGTGTGAATTTACCATATAAATAGCATATATGATTGGAACAATATATATATATATATATATATGATATTTTGAAATTATATAGATATATATATTGATATGATAATTATAAAGCTATACTAACCATATAGTTATATAGTACTATAGAAAGGAATGTTAAATGGTAAAAGTGATATGTATATATATCAACTATGGTAACTTGCTTAGTTACTATATCAATGATTTTAGTATCGATATACAATATTCATTCCTGTTGAAATGAAAGAAAAATCATTAAGTACTTTGGAAAAAAAATAAAATTCATGTAGTAGGAGAGGTGTTACAATGGGGGTTGGTTAAACATAGAGACAATTATTGGGTATAATATTAAGGTTTATATTATTTAGGTTTATATTATTGGGTTTAATAATAAGTCTTATAATATTTGTTTAATATTAGAGTTTATAATATTGAGTTTTTAATATATATATAGGGCTTATAATATTTGGTTTTAATATTATAATTTACATTATGGAGTAATATGTTGGGTTATAATATATATTCTAATATATAGGGTTAATAATTATGCTTTAATATTGGGTTTATAATATTTGGGTTTAATATTAGGTTTATAATATTGTGTTTAATACTTAGAGTTTATAACATTGGGGATTATAATATTTCATTTTATAATATTGATTCTTAGGGTTTATTGACCTCTTGTATTTTTAATATTGATCCCTTGGACTTATTGATCCCTTAGGTATTTAATATTTATCCCTTGGGTTCACGAATTTATTTGGTTTGTAATATTAAATCCTTGATTTTATTAGTTCTTTTGGTTTATAATATTAATAACCCCTTGGGTTTATTATTCTCTTGAGTTTAAAATATTAATTCTTATGCCTTCTTAAATTTTTGGTTTATAATGTTAATATTTATCCCCTCAGTTCACTAATTCCTTTGGTTTATAATATTAAACCCTTGAGTTGATTAGTTCTTTTGGTTTATATTATTAATAATCTCTTTGGTTTATTAATCTCTTCAATTTAAATTATTGATTCGTAGGGTTTATTAATTTCTTAGGTTTTGAGTTTCAGATATTAATTATTAGGATTTATCCATCCCTTGAGTTTTATAATTCTTTGGGTTGGTAATATTAGTCTTACACTTTAATATTAATGCATTGTCAAATGTCACATTCTCAAAAACATTGTCTCAATATGAAAATCACTCATGGGCTCCCACTATTAATCATAGTTAGTCGTAGTCAATGAAGGTCTTCCATTGTCTAATGTCACATTGTGGCAAGATTGTGTGAATATGAAAATCATCCATGGCAAACCATGGTCATTCTTCGTCCAACGTCGCATTGTGACAACAATTATCTTAATGTTTAAATCAAGCATGCTCAACCATGTTTATTTTATGGTTTATAGTATTTATATAAATATTTTTATATACATGAGGTTTATAATATTTATCTAAGGGTTTTTCTATGCATTAGTTTTATAATATTAATATCTTAGGTTTAATATTATTCCCTTGAGTTTATAATATTAACAATCATGTGAGTTTATCAAACCTTTTTGTTTAAGATATTAATGTTTAGGCTTTATTAATCTCTTATGTTTTTCATATTGATCCCTTCACCTTAATTATCGCTTAGGTTTTTAATATTTATCCCTTTGGTTCACAAGTTCCTGTGGTTTATAATATAAAACCCTTGGGTTTATTAGTTCTTTTCGTTTATAATATTAAACCACCCTTGGGTCTTTGAATCTCTTGAGTTAAAAATATTAATTCTTAGGGTTTATTAGTTCCTTAGGCTTTTGAGATAAAAAATTTAATTATTAGGCTTTATTAATCTCTTGCGTTTTTAATATTGATTCCTTGACCTTATTGATCCCTTAGGTTTCTAATATTTATCCCTTCATTTCACCAATTCTTTTGGTTTCTCATATCAAACCCTTGGTGTAATTATTTCTTTTTGTTTATAATATTTTGAGTTTAAAATATTAATTATTAGAGTGTAGTAATTTCTTGGTTTATAATATTAATATTTATCTCTTGGGTTCACCAATTACTTTCATTTATAATACTAAACCCTTGGGTTTTTTACTTCTTTTGGTTTATAAAATTAATAATGTCTTGGGTTTATTAATATATTTAATTTAAAATATTAATTGTTAGGGTTTATTAATTTCTTAGATTTTTGAGTTTAAAAAAATTATTCTTAGTGTTTAATAATCTTTTTTATTTTTAATATTGATCCCTTGGCCTTATTGGTCATGTAGATTTTTAATATTTATCCCCTCGGTTCACCATTTCCTTTGGTTTATAATATTAAACCCTTGCGTTTATTAGCTCTGTTGGTTTATAATATTAATAATCCCTTCGGTTTATTAATCTTTCGAGTTTTCATATTATGATTTACATTATGGTGTAATAGGTTGGGTTATAATATAGATTCTAATATATATTGTTTATAATTAGGGGTTAATATTGGGTTTAATATTAGGGTTTATAATATTGTGTTTAATATTTAGAGTTTACAACATTGGGGATTATAATATTTCGGTTCATAATATTGATTCTTAGGGTTTATTGATCTCTCATGTTTTTAATATTGATCCCTTCGCCTTATTGATCCCTTAGGTCTTTCATATTTATCCGTTGGGTTCACCAATTCCTTTGGTTTGTAATATTAAACCCTTGGGTTTATTAGGTTGGTTTATAGTATTAATAACTCCTTGGGTTTATTAATATCTTAAGTTTAAAATATTAAGTCTTAGGGTTTCTTAATCTTTTTAGTTTAAAATATTAATTCTTATGCTTTATTAATTTCTTGGTTTGTAATATTAATATTTATCCCTTGGGTTCACCAATTCCTTTGGTTTATTAGTCTCTTCACTTTAAATTATTAATTATTTGGGATTTTTCATTTCTTACATTTTAAGTTTAAGATATTAATTATTAGGGTTTATTAATCCCTTGAGTTTTCTAATTCTTTGGGTTGGTAATATTAGGTGTTAAATATTAGTCTTACACTTTAATATCAATGCGTGGTCGAGTGTCACATTATGAAAAACATTGTCTCAATATTAAAAGCAACCATGGGCTACCATTTTTAATCATAGCTAATCATAGTGAATGAAGGTCTTCCATGCTCGAATGTCACATTGTGACAAAGACTCTCCCAATATGAAAATCAACCATGGCAAACCATGGTCATTCTTCGTCCAACGTCGCATTGTGAAAACAATTGTCTCAATGTTTAAATCAAGCATGCTCATCCATGTTTATTTTATGGTTTATAATATTTATCTAAAGATTTTTATATACATGAGGTTTATAATATTTATCTAAAGGTTTTTATATACTTGAGGTTTATAGTATTAATATCTTAGCTTTAATATTATTCCCTTGAGTTTATAATATTAATAATCATGTGAGTTTATCAAACCTTTTTGTTTAAGATATTAATTTTTAGGCTTTATTAATCTCTTATGATTTTCATATTGATCTCTTCGCATTATTGATCACTTGAGTTTTTAATATTTATCCCTTGGGTTCACCAATTCCTTGGGCTTATAATATAAATCCCTTGGGTTTATAAGTTTTTTCTTTTATAATACTAAGCCACCCTTCGATCTAAGAATATCTTGAGCTAAAAATATCAATTCTTAGGGTTTATTAATTTCTCAGGTTTTTGAGATAAAATTATTAATTCTTAGGATTTACTAATCTCTTGTGTTTTTTAATATTGATTCCTTTGCTTTATTGATCCCTTAAGTTTTTAATATTTATCCATTCATTTCACCAATTCATTTAATTTGTAATATCAAATCCTTGGTGTTATTAGCTCTTTATGTTTAAAATATTAATAATCCCTTGGGTTTATTAATCTCTTGAGTTTAAAATATTAATTCTTAGGGTTTGCTAATCTCTTGAGTAGAAAATATTAATTATTAGGGTGTATTAATTTCTTTGTTTATAATATTAGTATTTATCCTTTGGGTTCACGAGTTACTTTGGTTTATAATATTAAACCCTTGGGTTTATTACTTCTTTTTCTTTATAATATTAATAATGTGTTGGGTTTATTAATCTATTTAATTTAAAATATTAGTTATTAGGGTTTATATTTTGGAGTTTAGAAAATTTATTCTTAGGGTTTAATAATATTTTTTGTTTTTAATATTAATCCCTCGGCCTTTTTGATCATGTAGGTTTTTAATATTTATCCCCTCAGGTCAATGATTCCTTTGGTTTATAATATTAAACCCTTGAATTTATTAATTATTTTGGTTTAGAATATTAATAATCCTTTGGGTTTTTTAATATTTTGAGTTTTAAAATTATGATTTACATTATGGCATAATATGTTGGGTTATAATATAGATTCTAATTTATATCGTTTATAATTAGGGGTTAATATTGGGTTTAATATTAGGGTTTATAATATTGTATTTAATATTTAGGGTTTATAACATTGGGGATTATAATATTTTAGTTCATAATATTGATTCTTAGGGTTTATTGATCTCTTGTGTTTTTAATGTTGATCCCTTCCCCTTATTGATACCTTAGGTATTTCATATTTATCCGTTGGGTTCAACAATTCCTTTGGTTTGTAATATTAAAACTTTAGGTTTATTATGTTGGTTTATAATATTAATAACCACTTAGGTTTATTAATTATTAAGTTTTATATTCTTTAAGTTTATATTATTGGGTTTAATAATAAGTCTTATATATGTTTTTAATATTAGAGTTTTTAATATTGAGTTTTTAATATATATAGGGCTCATAATATTTGATTTTAATATTATGATTTACATTATGGAGTAATATGTTGGGTTATAATATATATTCTAATATATAAGGTTTATAATTAGGCTTTAATATTGGGTTTATAATATTTGGGTTTAATATTAGGGTTTATAATATTGTGTTTAATATTTAGAGTTTATAACATTAGGGATTATAATATTTGAGTTTATAATATTGATTTTTAGGGTTTATTGATCTATTGTGTTTTTAATATTGATCCCTTGGACTTATTGATCCCTTAGGTATTTAATATCTATCCCTTGGGTTCACGAATTTATTTGGTTTGTAATATTATATCCTTGGGTTTATTAGTTCTTTTGGTTTATAATATTAATAACACCTTGGGTTTATTATTCTCTTAAGCTTAAAATATTAATTCTTATGGTTTATTAATCTTTTGAGTTTAAAGTATTAATTCCTATGCCTTATTAATTTCTATAAGATATTAATGTTTAGGATTTATTAATCTCGTATGTTTTTCATATTGATCCCTTCTGTAATATTCCTAATTAGCGACAACTAATTGGAATAGTCTATTTTGTTTAATTTTCCGTCTATAGTTTGTAAATAAATAAAAAGTGAGTGAAGAGGGTCTAACTCACTTAAGTGAAATAAGACATCCACCTAGTAGCACAACGTTGTGACTTAAGTGGGAGTCAAGGGGGGGCCCAACACCACATGGAGGTGGGGGCCTATGTACACTCTAGAAGCTTCTACAAGCTTCTGTGCAGATAAGGATGAGGATGAGGATAAGGATGAGGATGTGGAGGAGAGAGAGAGGCTACATTGGGTTTTGGAGGGAAACCAACATTATAAAAGATGGAGGAGCCTCCTCATTTCATTCATGCTTGAGTTATGGATTGTTGAGTGAGACATTTTTCTTCTTTAGCACGCTGGTTGTTTAACTAGTCTGCAACACTGTTTAGTGCAACCGAGTGTCTCCGTGCAGAGATCTCACCCTTACCCCCGGGAGACTTCGAGTGCCTGCTCGGGCAAGGTTAGTTTTTCAGCATCATCCTCGAAGACAACGTTATTGTTGTAGCAACATAATACTGTGTTGTAGGGTGTTGTCATGGTGACTTTATGACACCACTTCCTTCTCTTGTTTTATCAGAGGGAGAGTCTCTCTTTCCTTTGGAGGATCATATTGGGAGATATTGGAGCTGATTTACAGATCTTGGCATCAGGCCAATAGTTATTCTGCCCCTACTGTGCAGTCCCTCTTAGTGTCTGCGTTATTTTTATGGTGTAGCTGCTATGAGGGTTTGCAGGTTGATTTGAGGGGGAAGATCTCAAGTGTAACGATCATCCTTCCACTTTGGAGATTTATTAGAGGAGGTCTAGTTCAGATTGCTCATCATATTCAGCCTTCTCTATTGAGTTCCAAATTTGAGTTGCAGTAGATGCCCAGCAACTCTGGCATTCTTGCCATTTTGTGTATTTCAGCCAATCCCTTGGAGGATTGAGATATTTTTGCTTATAAGGGTTAAATCTTTGCTCCCCTATTGTGTTTCGGCCATATATTGTCATATCCATGTATTGAAATCATTTGGAGCAGAATTCTGTCATTGAATTCATTTTTCATAGTCTGGGTTTATGCAGAAATACCAGTGTTCTTCATGTTCATGTACATGTGTTGTTGAGGCTTGGATTGCTTTTCTTGAGAGGTTGTTTCCTCAAGACTTGTACACTCTTTTGCTTCTACTCTTCGCTATATATATATATATATATATTCATCTTATTTTCTTACATATACTCGAGAAAACACTGAAGGGTTTATGGATTATTCTCTTGTCTTGCGGCACCTCAATCTTGAGGGGTTTTCTATGTAGAACTGTTGTTTAGCCTTGATTAATGCCCATTCCACATTTCTAAACCCATTCTCTGATTTATCATAGTTTTTAAAATCTTATTCCTTGAAAAAATGCTTCTCTTGCCTTAGAAAATTTCTTCATACTCAAAGTCTTGGGAAATCAGGGTTTTTCTTGGCTAGTCGGGAAGGAGGAACTGTGTAACTATGGAAGTCCCTCTTGACCTAATATAACATATTCCAGAACCTTGACCTGTCATTTTATGCATAGGTTCTTATACACTCATTTTAGGGCCAAAATCTTCACTTTTCCCCACCTTTTTTCCCCTAAAAGCTGATTAAAGGTTTCTGAAGTATTTGGAGTGGGTTTATGAGTGTTTATAAATGCTTCTTATGATGGCTGAATCATACTTTCCTGAGGAATTCATTTTTGAGTCATGATCTACTGAGAATTCCATTTTAGGGATACTACAGTTTGCTGCACAATTATTGTTTGGGTGTCACTTGGTATGTTTATCTCTCACTCTTAGACAAATTCTAGAAAGGTCCAGGTAGCCTCTGGATCTCGTTCTCTTCTAGAGGTGACATATCCGGTAAATTCCCTCCCAGTCTATCTCTGGTTGGAGTTTTGTCGTGCTTTAGAGATATCCCTGAAATGAGATATTACAGTCGTATCAGAGCCATGTTCTGGCTCAGCTTGTGGAGCTAGCTATCTATGACAAATATGAGGATCTCACATCAGCATGATAATATACCCTTTGGAGATTATTTCGGAGAATGGCAGTATAAGGGGGAAGACTTCAAAGAAGCTTTGCCCTTCAGAGGTTACTGCCAGCTGAGGCAGGATGAAGCAGGAAGGAACAGTAGGGTTTATAGAATGCAGAGTTCCAAGTTGTAGCATACAACTGGGAGGTCACCTTTTCCTATGCATGAGGGATCCACTACTCCCCATGAGTCTAAGCCCAAGAAGAAGATGAGTTTATTCTCATCTCTTTTCAGATCTAGAGGAAATGCACCCACCTTTGAGGAGGTCAAGAAGGTAGAAGAAAAATAAGAGGAAGTACCATGTGCTTCCTATTCTCATCAAGAAGAGATCACATCACCTCTTGAGGAGGCTTGTGATAACGTTGTCCCACTCATGGAGGAGCAGCCACATGCATCAACAGTTGGGGTAGCCAACACTTTTGAAAAAGGGACTCTTGTAGCCATACAAGAAGTTCCAAAGGCACATCAAGAATAGCTTGATTGCACTACGCTGTGCAACCTGGAAACACTCAAGAAGGAATCAAACCATCATTCTCATGAGCCATTTTTGGATTGTACATCACATTGGAGGTTGGGGTTTGAAGATTTAAATATGGATGGTAGACATCTTGGAGTAAGAAACCTTTTCTCCCTTCAAGATGACACTTTATCCATGAGCTCCTCTCAGCTCAAATAGGAACTTCTACTTTCAGATCCAAGATCTCATTGGTTTTGGAAGACTATGGATGAAAGGGAGGTCTCAAGGGAAGATCTCATTGGAGATGCACTTCGACACACCATGGAATGCAATGCATTTCTTCCCTTCTCACACGATTATATAGAATATGGAGGAAATCTTAGGATGGATAACATCTCTCATGCTTGTGTTGGACATCCCTTGAGCCATACACATCATGATGGGAGGTTTTTGCCTACAACCTATTTGATTCTTGATAGGGTCTCATTGATCCTTGAGAAGTTTGCATTTCAAAACCCAATGAAGCTCAAAGATAGGAATTGGATTTGGGAGGATGGTAGCCCTCATGGGAGGAGTACGAGGATGAGGAGAAGAAGGAAGCATCCACATGTGATTGAATGGATGTGGATGATGAGCAAGGAGCTAGGGAGCTACCTGCAGATCTATGATATTGGGCAGTAGGAGGCTTTGCTGTGCTGGTTACTCTTGAAGGAGTTTGGACATCACTTGTACTTGCAGAACTATGATACCAGGCAGTGGGAGGCTTGGCTGCACTGGTTACTCTTGAAAGAGTTTGGCCATCACTTGGAAAACACTCTTCCTAAGAGTAGGAGGACGGGAAAAATATGGCTGGATACTTTCATCATTAAGCATCATAGAGTATGGATGCATGATGTTGATGTGTCTTTATCACATGAGATGTATGATGGAAGTATGAGGAGGCAGCAAAATACTTTTTTGCTTTGCTTGGGAGAGCAAGGGCAAATTTTCTCTCATACTTTGTATGATGTTGCAGGAAGAGAGGATGGCACTATCTCCTTGGTCTTTGATGATGATTGGGAAGCACTTCCAACTTGGGAGGTATTCGACATTTTTTGCAACACTATTACAGGATTCTTTGACAAGGAGCATGTCAAAGAATAGAGCTTTGAATTGACAGGAGCTTATTTGCATGAGATCACAGCACTGTCACTTTGGAGCAGAGAATTATGGATGAAGTGTGCCCAACAGAGATATAGTGGATCTATAACCCATGGGTCCCAAGATCACTTCATATTTGTTGCACTTGATGAAAAAAGCGGAGGTAATGATGACAGAGACATCTATGGCATGTTTTTCTTGACTTGGGGTTCCAAGCATTTTATTGCAGCACATGGTTTATTATTCTTCATAACAGGCCAAAACACTCTGGAGGACTCATGTATGGACCCATGTACCATCTTACTTCCAGCATATGGTGAGAAGATTTTTTATACATTCATTGATTGGCACATTCTTGCCATTCCTATGCAGTGCATTGCTTCACAAGGGGGCAAGCTTGTTACAATGCTCCATGAGTTATATTGGGCCAATCTACATGATGGAGGTAGTCATCTCTTTTGTGGCCTTGGGAAATTTTTTTATCATCACTTGTATGTTCATTTTATACAATATAACATGTATCATATGGAGACATGCATGATTAACCATGTAAGAAGAAACATTTTTCCTTGCACTTTCATCAAGCAGCAACTTGTAAAACTGCACTGTACTTGTTTGGGAAGCTGTTAGTACCTTCTTGCACCACATGAAACATTCATCATTCACTTCATATTATTGCTGATCATGTCTTCATTTTCTGATATAGATCAGATTTGTATGGGAGGCTTGATTCTGAGGGAGACACATGAGCTGGATGTGTCCGTGATTGGGAAAAATTCTCACAATTTCTGCTCTACATGTTCTGATGGGAGCATGAGAGGAGATATGGCCACCACAGCCAAATGTTTTTTTCTCTTTTGAGGTGGGCCATGAGATTGATATTCATCCATTGTACAGCCATGGGAAAGTTCTTGATCATGTATTATTTTTGTTACATTTAGCCATTTACTATCCTTTAGTAGATGTGATGAATCATGGACATTGCTTGCCATGTAATTTTCTAAAGTTGCAGTGGATGAGACTGCATTGTATCCTTGTGAGAAATTGTTTGCATCATGTATCATCATGAAAAACTTTCAGCAAACCTCTCATTAGGATTTTCCATGATGACCATGTCTTATTATTCATGGATGGATTTTTTTGGGCCAGCTTATTCTTCACTTTTGGAGGAGCCTTCTTTGGAGGATTGTTCTTCACCTTTCCATTGGAGGGCAATAATTTTGCAACCCAGGATCAACATGCACTCTACACTTGTCATGAGTGGAGAGAAGGACAGCATGAGGTAAGCTATGATGCTTTCCAAGTTCAGATTTTCAGTCCACCTTCATTGCCGGAGCTTGAGGTGGAAGGAGATTTTCAGGAGTTTCCTTGTTGGGAGGTGGCTCATTTTGTTTGGATGATTGCTTGGAGATGGAGGATCCACATGAGGGATATGTTCCTCATTATATTATAGACTCCATCCCTTGACTAGAGAGAGGTGATGAGTTGGTAAAAAGTCGAAGGGACAACTTACACCATGACAGATACAGCACAACAGGAGTCATGGTCTTCGCCTCTTAGAGCAACAGTCATAGCCAGAGGCAGTGTGCAGTCCGAGCCGTGGGACTTGGGCTACTATTGGCCATGCTAGCCATGGGATCCGGAAGGATTGTTGGTTGGCTGGTACCATGACAGATCAGTTTGGGATCCCGATTACTGAGATCCTTCTGCTATCGTGGGGTGATGTAGAGGACAGAATATTCATATGCATCGTATCTTAGGCACATTTTGCAGAAAGGAGACTTGTTCAGGAATTTGCTTGAGGGGAAGCAACATTTTCCCAGGGGGGGGGGGGGGGACAGTAATATTCCTAATTAGCGACAACTAATTGGAATATTCTATTTTGTTTAGTTTTTCGTCGATAGTTTTTAAATAAATAAAAGGTGAGTGAAGAGGATCTAAATCACTTAAGTGAAATAATACATCCACCTATTAGCACAACGTTGTGACTTAAGTGGGAGTCAAGGGGGGGGGGCAACACCACGTGGAGGAGCGGGCCTATGTACACTCCAGAATTTTCTGCAAGCTTCTGCACAGATAAGGATGAGGATGTGGATAAGGATGAGGACGTGGAGGAGAGAGAGAGGCTACATTGGGTTTTGGAGGGAAACCAACGTTATAAAATATGGAGGAGCCTCCTCATTTCATTCATGGTTGAGTTATGGATTGTTGAGTGAGACATTTATCTTCTTTAGCACGTTGGTTGTTTAACTAGTCTGTAGCACTGTTTAATGCAACCGAGTGTCTCCGTGCGGAGGTCTCTTCCTTCGCCCCAGGGGACTTCGAGTTCCTGCTCGGGCAAGGTTAGTTTTTCAACATCATCCTCCAGGACAACGTTATTGTTGCAGCAGCATAATACTATGTTGTAGGGTGTTACCGTCATGACTTTACGACACCACTTCCTTCTCTTGTTTTTCAGAGGGAGAGTCTCTCTTTCCTTTGGAGGATTAGATTGGAAGATATTGGAGCTGATTTACAGATCTTGGCATCAGGCCAACATTTATTCTGCCCCTACTGCACAGTCCCTCTTAGTGTCTACGTTATTTTTATGGTGTAGTTGCTATGAGGGTTTGTAGGTTGATTTGAGGGGGAATATCTCAAGTGTAAGGATCAACCTTCCACTTTGGAGATCTATTGAACGATGTCTACTTCATATTTCTCATCATCTTCAGCCTTCTCCATTGAGTTCTAGATTTGAGTTGCAGTAGCTGCCCAAAAACTCTGGCATTCTTGCCATTTTGTGTATTTTAGCCAATCCCTTGGAGGATTGAGATATTTTTGCTTATAAGGGTTAGATATTTGCTCCCCTATTGTGTTTGGGCCATATATTGTCATATCCATGTATTTACATCATTTGGAGCAGCATTATATCATAGAATGCGTTTTTCATAGTCTGGGTTTATGCATAAATAACAGTGTTCTTCATGTTCATGTACATGTGTTGTTGAGGCTTGGATTTCTTTTCTTAAGAGGTTGTTTCCTCAAGACTTGTACACTATTTTCCTGCTATTCTTGGCTATATATATATATATATATATATATATAGATATCTTCTTTTCTTACAAATACTGGAGAAAACGCTGAAGGGTTTCTGGATTATTCTCTTGTCTTGCGGCACCTCAATCTTGAGGGGTTTTCTATGTAGAACTGTTGTTTATCCTTGCTTAATTCCCATGCCACATTCCTAAACCCATTATATTATTTATAATATTTTTTTAAATCTTATAATCTGCCCTTGCCTCAGCAAATTTCTGCATACTCAAAGTCTTGGGAAATCAGGGTTTTTCTTGACTAGTCGGGAAGGAGGAACTGTTTAACTTAGAAAAACGCCTTTTTTTGAGCTTAAATTAGACATGGAAGTCCCTATTGACCTAATATAATATATTCCAGAACCTTGACCCGTAAGTGTACGCCGATTTTCTTATACACTCATTTTAGGGCCAAAATCCTCACTTTTCCCCACCTTTTTTCCCCTAAAATATGAGTAAAGGTTGTTGAGTTATTTGGAGTGGGTTTCTGAGTGTTTCTAAATTATTTTTATGATGTTTTAAGCATACTTTCCTGAGGAATTCGTTTTTGAGTCATGATCTGCTGAGAATTCCATTTTTGGGATACTACAGTTTGCTACACAATTATTGTTTGGGTGTTCTAGTTCTATACCACTTGGTGTGTTTATCTCTCACTCTTAGAAAAAGTATATAAAGGGCCAGGTAGCCTCCGGATCTCATTCTCTTATAGCGGCGACATATCCGGTAAATGCCCTCCCAGTCTATCTCTGGTTGGAGTTTTGTCGTGCTTTAGAGATATCCTCGAAACGAGATATTACACCTTCACCTTATTGATCTCTTAGGTTTTTAATATTTATCCCTTGGGTTCACTAATTCCCTTGGTTTATAATATATAACCCTTGGGTTTATTAGTTCTTTTCATTTATAATATTAAACCACCCTTGGGTCTTAGAATCTCTTGAGTTAAAAATATTAATTCTTAGGGCTTATTAATTTCTTAGGTTTTTGAGATAAAACATTTAATTATTAGGCTTTATTAATCTCTTCTATTTTTATTAAGTATCCCTTGACCTTATTGATCCCTTAGGTTTTTAATATGCATCCCTTCTTTTCACCAATTATTTTGGTTTCTAATATCAAACCCTTGGTGTTATTAGTTCTTTATGTTTATAATCTCCTGAGTTTAAAATATTAATTATTAGAGTGTAGTAATTTCTTGGTTTATAATATTAATATTTATCCCTTGGGTTCACCAATTACTTTCGTTTATAATACTAAACCCTTGGGTTTATTACTTATTTTGGTTTATAATATTAATAATGTCTTGTGTTTATTAATATATTTAATTTAAAATATTAATTTTTAGGGTTTATTAACTTCTTAGATTTTTTAGTTTAAAAATTTTATTCCTAGGGTTTAATAATGTTTTTTATTTTTAATATTGATCCCTTAGCCTTATTGATCATGTAGATTTTTAATATTTATCCCCTCGGTTCAGCAATTCCTTTGGTTTATAATATTAAACCCTTGTGTTTATTATTTCTTTTGGTTTATAATATTAATAATCCCTTGGGTTTATTAATATTTTGAGCTTTAATATCATGATTTACATTATAGCGTAATAGGTTGGGTTATAATATAGATTCTAATATATATCGTTTATAATTAGGAGTTAATATTGGGTTTAATATTAGGGTTTAGAATATTGTGTTTAATATTTAGATTTCATAACATGGGGGATTATAATATTTCGGTTCATAATATTGATTCTTAGGGTTTATTGATCTCTTGTGTCTTTAATATTAATCCCTTCGCCTTATTGATTACTTAGGTCTTTCATATTTATCCGTTGGGTTCACCAATTCCTTTGGTTTTTAATATTAAACCCTTGGGCTTATTATCTATTTCGTTTGTAATATTAATAATCCCTTTGGTTTATTAGTCTCTTCACTTTAAATTATTAATTATTAGGGTTTATTCATTTCTTATGTTTTAAGTTTAAGATAATAATTATTAGGGTTTATTAATCCTTTGAGTTTTCTAATTCTTTGGGTTGATAATATTAGGTGTTAAATATTATTTATACACTTTAAGATTAATGCATGGTCCAATGTCACATTACGAAAAAACATTGTCTCAATATTAAAATCAACCATGGGCTACCATTGTTAATCATATTGAATGAAGATCTTCCATGGTCGAATGTCACATTGTGACAAAGATTGTCTCAATATGAAAATCAACTATGGCGAACCATGGTCATTCTTCGTCCAACGTCGCATTGCGAAAACAATTGTCTCAATGTTTAAATCAAGAATGCTCAACCATGTTTATTTTATGGTTTATAGTATTTATCTAAAGATTTTTATATACATAAGGTTTATTATATTTATCTAGAGGTTTTTATATACTTGAGGTTTATAATATTAATATCTTAGGTTTAATATTATTCCCTTGAGTTTATAATATTAACAATCATGTGACATTATCAAACCTTTTTGTTTAAGATATTAATTTTTAGGCTTTATTAATCTCTTATGTTTTTCATATTGATCCCTTCCCATTATTGATCACTTGTGTTTTTAATATTTATCCCTTGGGTTCACCAATTCCTTTTTCTTATAATATAAATTCCTTGGGTTTATTAGTGTTTTCATTTATAATATTTAACCACCCTTGGATCTAAGAATCTCTTGAGTTAAAAATATTAATTCTTAGGGTTTATTAATTTCTTAGGTTTTTGAGATAAAAATATTAATTCTTAAGATTTATTAATCTCTTTTGTTTTTTAATAATGATCCCTTGGCCTTATTGATCCCTTAGGCTTTTAATATTTATCCCTTCGGTTCACCAATTCTTTTGGTTTGTAATATCAAACCCTTGGTGTTATTACTTCTTTATGTTTAAAATTTTAATAACCACTTCGGTTTATTAATCTCTTGAGTTTAAAATATTAGTTCTTAGGGTTTGTTAATCTCTTGAGTATAAAATATTAATTATTAGGGTGTATTAATATCTTGGTTTATAATATTAATATTTATCCTTTGGGTTCACCAATTACTTTGGTTTATAATATTAAACCCTTGGGTTTATTACTTCTTTTTATTTATAATATTAATAATGTCTTGGGTTTATTAATCTATTTAATTTGAAATATTAGTTATTAGGGTTTACTACTTCTTTTTCTTTATAATATTAATAATTTCTTGGGTTTATTAATCTATTTAATTTAAAATATTAGTTATTAGGGTTTAGATTTTTGAGTTTAAAAGTTTTATTCTTAAGGTTTAATAATCTTCTTTTCTTTTAATGTTGATCCCTCAGCCTTGTTGGTCATGTAGGTTTTTAATATTTATCCCCTCGGGTCACCGATTCCTTTGGTTTATAATATTAAACCCTTGTGTTTATAAGTTCTTTTGGTTTATAATATTAATAATCTCTTGGGTTTATTAAACTTTTGAGTTTTAATATTATGATTTACATTATGGTGTAATATGTTGGGTTATAATGTAGACTGTAATATGTAGCGTTTATAATTATGGGTTAATATTCGGTTTATAATATGTGGGTTTAATATTAGGCTTTATAATATTATGTTTAATATTTACAATTTATAACATTGGGGATTATAAAATTTCGGTTCATATTATTGATTCTTAGGGTTTATTGATCTCTTGTGTTTTTAATATTGATCCCTTAGGTCTTTAATATTTATCTCTTTGGTTGACCAATTCCTTTAGTTTGTAATATGAAACCCTTGGGTTTATTAATCTCTTAAGTTTAAAATATTAAGGCTTAGTGTTTATTAATATCTTTAGTTTAAAGTATTAATTCTTATGCTTCATTAATTTCTTGGTTTATAATATTAATATTTATCCCTTGGGTTCACCAATTTCTTTGGTTTATATTGGTTTATAAAATTAAACCCTTGGGTTTATTAGTTCTTTTGGTTTATAATATTAATAATCCCTTCCGTTTATTAATCTCTTGAGTTTAAATTATTAATTATTAGGGCTTATTCATTTCTTATGTTTTGATTTTAAGATATTAATTATTAGAGTTTATTAATCCCTTGAGTTTCCTAATTCTTTGGGTTTGTAATATTAGGCGTTCAATATTAGTCATAAACTTTAATATTAATGCATGGTCCAATGTCACATCATGAAAAAAATTGTCTCTATATGAAAATCAGCCATGGGCTACCATTGTTAATCGTAGTTAGTCATAGTCAATCAAGGTCTTCCATGGTTGAATGTCACATTGCGACAAATATTGTCTCAATATAAAATAAACTATGGAAAACCATGGTCATTCTTCATCCAACGTCACATTATGACAATAATAATCTCAATGTTTAAGTCAAACATGCTCAACCATGTTTATTTTATGTTTATATTAGTTATATAAAGGTTTTTACATACTTCAGGTTTATAATATTAATCTCTTAGGTTTAATATCATTCCCTTGAGTTTATAATATTAATAATCATGTGATTTTATGAAACCTTTTTGTTTAATATATTAATTTGCAAGCTTTATTAATCTCTTATGTTTTTCATATTGATCCCTTCGCGTTTTTTATCCCTTAGGTTTTTAATATTTATCCATTGGGTTCACCAATTCCTTGGGTTTATGGCATAAAAACCTTTGCTTTATTAGTTATTTTCATTTATAATATTAAACCACACTTGGGTCTTATAATCTCTTGATTTAAAAATACTAATTCTTAGTGTTTATTAATTTCTTAGGTTTTTGAGTTAAAAATATTAATTCTTAGGATTTTTAAATCTCTTTTGTTTTTAATATTGATCCCTTCGCCTTATTGATCATTTATGTCTTTAATATTTATCCCTTGGGTTCACCAATTCCTTTAGTTTGTAATATCAAACCCTTGCCTTTATTAGTTCTTTTTATTTATAATATTAATAATTGCTTGGGTTTACCAATATCTTGAGTTTAAATTATTAATTCTTAGTGTTTACTAATATCTTGAGTTGAAAATAATAATTATTAGGGTTTATTAATTTCTTGGTTTATAATATTAATATTTATCCCTTGGGTTCACCAATAACTTTGGTTTATAGTATTAAACCTTTAGGTTTATTACTTTTTTTGGTTTATAATATTAATAATTTCTTGAGTTTATTAATCTATTTAATTTAAAATATTAATTATTAGGGTTTATTAATTTCTTAGGTCTTTGAGTTTTAAAACTTTACTCATAGGATTTAGTAATATTTTGTGTTTTTAATATTGATCACTTCGCCTTATTGGTCATGTATGTTTTTAACATTTATCACTTGGGTTCACTCATTCTTTTGGTTTATAATATTAAACCCTTTCATTTATTCGTTCTTTTGGTTTATAATATTAATAATCTCTTGGGTTTATTAATCTTCTTGTTTAAAATATTGATTATTATGGTATTAATATCCTAGGTTTTGAGTTTAAAATATTAATTCTTGGGGTTTATTAATTTCTTGTCATTTTAATATTAATCCCTTGGCCTTATTGATCCCTTGGGTTTATTATTTCCTTTGGTTTTAAATATCAATCCATTCGATGTATTAATCTTTTATATTTTTAATTCATTGGGTTTATAATATTAACAATCCCTAAAGATGATTGTTCTCTTCAGTTTATAATATTAATAATCATGTGAGTTTATCATTCATTTGTACTTAAAATATTAATTCCTAAGCTTTATTAATCTCTTCATGTTTTAATAGGAATCCCTTGGGCTTCTTGATCTCTTAGCTTTTTAATATTTTTCCCTTGGGTTTATAATATTAGACCCTTGGGGTTATTAATTCTATTGGAGTATATAATATTAATAATCCCTTCGTATATATGTAAGAGATATATACTTATTATAAAAAGTAATAAAATACTAGTATTATGCTATATTTTAATTTTAGTATAGTTTGAGTTATAACTATTAATGTATTGAAAAAAATTAATAATATTTTATTATCAATTTTTAATATATATATATATATATATATATATATATATATATATATATATATATATATATATATATATATATATATATATATATATATTATATTATTAATATATTACAAGTAGATATATAAGATATATTGGTAATTATATTCATAAATATATAATGATTATTTTGGTAAAATACATGTGGTGGGTGGTGGATATAGGCCTATCACCGTATATCAAACACATTAGTAAATGTGGTTGTAAATATATTTCATATATGCCTATCAGCGTATATCAACCACATTGGTAAATGTGATTGTGCTAGTTACGTCGATAGGCACCCCCCTGTTGGAACTGGCTACTTTAATCAGTTTTTCTAATTAATCTTTTTTATTGGATGGTGTGAGTAGGATTATGCCGGTATATTCTCGTCGTTGCCACTCCATCAAAGAATGGAATTAAAATTCATAACTTCCATGCATATGTAAATCATATGTTTAAACCATACTTAAATTATTTTTTTACAAAACATGATTAAAAAATTTACTGTGCCTATTGTTGATAACCATATATGCTAATTAGTTAGAAATGAAACTAAAAAAAAAAAAAAGAACTTATAAAAGATGCATTGCAACGTGGATTACTTTTGAAATTTATAACTGTTCACATTCAAACATGTAAGTATACCACTTGGCAAGTGCGTGTTTCAGATATTTTCCTCCACTCCATTAACCTAGTGGTCACATATGCATGACATTGAAATTCAAATGTATGCCCGCTCACACGTTACTATAAAGAAAAAAATATTATTTTATTACATTATTATTCTTCGGTGGATTGATTTTTTATTACTTTAAAAAAATTGTTCTTGCTCGGTATTCAAGTCTCTATGCTACTCATTTCAACTTACATCCTTAATGTGTCCACCTGAACTATTAAATCTAGAATGATTAATGGGGTTGGCATGATGTATGATAGTAAAAAATAATTAGATTTTCATATTATTTAAACAATATAATGAATAAACAATAAATGGTGGGTTTAAATTATAATATAATTTTAGGTTTCATAATGTAATGTAAAATAAAAATTGTGACTATCATGTAATAATATATCACTTAAGTAATTCAATTATACTTCTTGTTGTATTGAGCATTTGTGGTAACTTTTGATGTATTGGAATCTCTCATTAATAATAAGATTTCATTATCACACAATTGCGAGAATTTCGATATAGGGATAACCACTAATATTAAATTATAATAAAGTTATCTTAATACAATAATAAATTGTAAGATTAAATTATTATAATTATTTTAATACAGTTATATTGTAATATTGTATTATTAAATTATTATAAAATTTATGGAGTAGTGGTCTCCTATGCATGCCATTCAAATGTATTCCCACTCATAATTAACTATAAAGAACAAAATATTATTTTACTAAATTTAACTATAAAGAACAAAGTCTTATTTTATTAAATTATTCTTGCTCCTCTAGATTTATTTTTTATTAATTAAAAAAAAAATTTGTTTCTCTCGTATTCAACTATGCATGCTACCCATTTGGACTTCCTTAATGTTCACTTCCTTTACTTAATATGATCATATTATTTAAACAATATAATGACAATCTAATAAATTGTAGGTTTAAATTACAATACAGTTTTAGTTTCATAAATTGGTTGTAAAAAATATTGTGACTATCAAGTGATCATATATCACTTAACTAATGCAATTATACTTCTTGTTTTATTCAACATTTGTATTAAAGTTTGGTGTATTGAAAGATTTGCTTAATAATAAGGTTTCATTAACACATAATTGATATATAAGGAATAAACCTTAAGGTTAAATTTTAATGAAATTAGTTTAATAAAATTATATTATAATATTATATTATTAAATTATTATTATTATTATTATTATTATTATATAAAATAATAATAATAAGTTATTATAAATTTAGAATCTATTTTAATAATATTTTAACCTTGTAAACATAAAAAAAAATCTACTTGATCACTCTAGATGAGTAAATTGTATTTAAATGAAATCCATAATTAATATAAATTAATTAATTAAAACATTAAAATATTAATAAATTGAAACATTAAACATTATTAATTAAAATATCAACTAATAGCATTAATTAAAACATTTTACAATATGTAATTAAAACTTTATATAAAAAATGTTTAATAACATTAAAGATTAATTCAAAAATCTGTAAAAAAATCTATTAATATTAATTAATAATAAAGTGAAATAATTATTATATTTCCATTATTACATTGGCATAGTAATTAAATCATTAATACATACTAATTATACTTAAATACATTATTCAAATATATCTAAAGATGAATATATTGAGATTTGGTTAATAATAATAATGATAATAATAATAAGATGTTGGAATTGTACTTAAATGTTTTTAACTTTAAAATATTAATTAAAGCTTTTGAAAATATATTAATTAAAAAATTATTTAAATTTTTTTAATAACATTAATTTAAACATGTTTAAAGAAGTAAATTAATACAACATTAATTAATTAAATTATTGAAACAAAAACTAACATTAATATTAATTAATTAAAACATTAACATTAATAAATTTTAACTTTAATTAATTAATTTTTAACATTATATGAAACATTGATAACATTAATAAAACATTGAAATTTTTAACATTAATTAAAACATTTGGCAATATATTAATTAAAACATTTATATAAAAATGTTCAATTACAATAAACATTAATTTTTAAATTAATATTTTCATATTAATTAATAGTAATATTAATTTAATTAATTAAAATTTAATAAGACTAATAAAATACAAGACAAGATACTAATTAAAATATGTATATAAAGGTCAGCAAGGTGAGCGAAGGTGAAACGTCATGGGGGGTTGGTTAAAAATTGAGACAATTATTGGGTATAATATTTAGGTTTATATTATTGGGTTTAATAATAAGGCTTATAATATTTGTTTAATATTAGAGTTTGTAATATTGAGTTTCTAATATATATATATATATATATATATATATATATATATATATATATATATATATATATATATAAGGCTTATAATATTTGGTTTTAATATTATGATTTACATTATGAAGTAATATGTTGGGTGATAATATATAATCTAATATATAGGGTTTATAATTAGGCTTTAATATTGGGTTTATAATAATTGGGTTTAATATTAGGGTTTATAATATTTTGTTTAATATTTATTGTTTATAACATTGGGGATTATAATGTTTCAGTTTATAATATTGATTCTTAGGGTTTATTGACCTCTTTTGTTTTAATATTGATCCCTTGGACTTATTGATCCTTTAGGTATTTAATATTTATCCCTTGGGTTCACAAATTTATTTGGTTTGTAATATCAAATACTTGGGTTTATTAGTTCTTGTGGTCTATAATATTAATAACCCCTTGGGTTTATTATTCTCTTGAGTTTAAAATATTAATTCTTATGCTTTATTAATCTCTTGAGTTTTCCCGGATGCGGGTGTATTCGAGGTCTATCATAGTGATGGGACCTGGGTTTGGCAAGTGGAGGAGAAACTTGCCCACCCAAGTCGATGCCAGAAGGTGTCACTCATATCGATATGCCTTCGTATCCAAAGCATTTAATCCCTGTGAAGGTCGAGATCCGACCATAATTACCGATCGTGCCTCCGTATGGCCCGTACTGCATCCGCATTCTGCTCTCATTAATGTGAATTTAACGCAGTGGGAGCTTCGAGGTGTCTCTATTATGGTTTTAAAGATGGAGAATGGCACACGCTTCTCAAGTGCTCCTCCTTTGCTGAATAGTCATTTCTCTCCTAATGCCGGGCTCCCTAGTTTTCGCACTGCTACAGGGAGGAGAATTCATTTGAATTGTTGTATAGACTTTGGAGAAGGTCTACACCTCTCTCGATCTGGCCTTTTTTTGTTAACCTCTGTCACTCTAGAACTCTTCACTACCCCACTCCCTTCCATCCCTATTCCTCTAACTCCTTTATCGTCCTCCGCGGAATCCATCACCATGCCTCGGCTGCGTCAGCGTATGCGTTGCCATAGGGGAACCATAAGAAGCCATCCCTTGTGCCCCCCCTCATCCTCCACCTCTAAGTCATCCTCTCTATCCTCTGAATATTTCTCTGTTCGATACCCGAATACTCGAAGTGGGAGGGGCAGACTCCAGGAAACCAGCCACCGTTTGAGTTCTTCCGCTCCTTCCAACCCCATCACTCAAGCCATAAACTCACCCCAAAATGCACAATTATTCTTCAATTACTCCTTGAATCGACCCCGCATAATTGCCTCCATTTCAGTTGTTTTCTAGGACGAAGTCTAGGAGGGCGAGCCCAGTATGCGTCACGAAGGGTTTAGCTTTGGGATTGCTCAGGACATGGACAGTTAGCCCAGGTCATTGAACAAGGATCAGGGAAAGGCTCCAAGCGAGGATGTTAAGGTGAGTTGTGGTCGTGAGGAGGAGCTAGCTCGCTGCGGACGTGTGCCTTCCACACAAGGAGCTGCTTCCACTGCGGTCCAGTCAAAGGAGTATGATGACATGGCGGCATATAGGTGCCGCATAATTGAAGAACCTCCCCCTCTTGATGGTTAATTATTCCATATTTTTCTGGTCTTTATGCTTCGGGTCCTAACCTACTGGGATTTTTTTTTACTCTTTAGATATGTCATTCTATAATTTTTATTTCACAGTCTATAATAGATGTAACTTTCAGAGGAATCCATGACTGTTACCCCTGCGTGGGCAACACAATAGATTGAGGACTGATCGAGACTGGTTTCCCCTTGCGGGTAGTCTTTTTTCTGGCAATTTTGACAATTATTCCACTCGTTTGGGCAAAGAATCGGCTTCGGCCACGATGTAATATATTTTTCTTATTAATAGATTTAAACTAACTTAGAAAAAAAAAATCTCTTGAGTTTAAAGTATTAATTCTTATGCATTATTAATTTCTTGGTTTATAATATTAATATTTGTCTCTTCGGTTCACCAATTCCTTTGGTTTATAATATTAAAACCTTGAGTTTATTAGTTCTTTTGGTTTATATTATTAATAATCTCTTCGGTTTATTAATCTCTTCACTTTAAATTACTAAGTCGTAGGGTTTATTAATTTCTTAGGTTTCGAGTTTTAGATACTAATTATTAGGGTTTATCCATCCCTTGAGTTCTCTAATTCTTTGGGTCGGTAATATTAGGCGCTAAATATTATTCTTACACTTTAATATTAATGGATGGTCAAATGTCACATTATGAAAAACATTGTCTCAATATGAAAATCACTCATGGGTTACCATGGTTAATCATAGTTAGTCATAGTCAATGAAGGTCTCCCATGGTTTAATGTCACATTGTGACAAAGATTGTGTGAATATGAAAATCAACCATGGCAAACCATGGTCATTCTTCATCCAACGTCGCAATGTGACAACAATTATCTCAATGTTTAAATCAAGCAAGCTCAACCATGTTTATTTTACGGTTTATAGTATTTATCTAAAGATTTTTATATACTTGAGGTTTATAATATCTATCTAAAGGTTTTTGTATACTTTAGTTTTATAATATTAATATCTTAGGTTTAATATTATTATCTTGAGTTTATAATGTTAATAATAATGTGAGTTTATCAAACCTTTTTGTTTAAGATATTAATGTTTAGGCTTTATTAATCTCTTATGTTTTTCATATTGATCCCTTCACCTTATTGATCCCTTAGGTTTTTAATATTTATCCCTTTGGTTCACCAATTCCTGTGGTTTATAATATAAAACCCTTGGGCTTATTAGTTCTTTTCGTTTATAATATTAAACCACCCTTGGGTCTTAGAATCTCTTGAGTAAAAAATATTAATTCTTAGGGTTCATTAATTCCTTAGGTTTTTTAGATAAAAAATTTAATGATTAGGCTTTATTAATCTCTTGTGTTTTTAATATTGATCCCTTGACCTTATTGATCCCCATAGGTTTTTAATATTTATCCCTTCGTTTCACCAACTCTTTTGGTTTCGTTATCACTCTAGTAATTTCTTAAGTTGTGGGATTTTGAGTTTTTAGTGAAAGAATACTAGAGGTAACCACAAACCTACTTCAAATTCTGGGATCTAACCTTCCTAGAATTCAGAGAGGGCTCTATCTTTAATATTTATCTATTTTTTATTTATAAATTTTAGGATAGTTATGAAAGTACAATTTGGTTTTGATTTAAAGGGTTGGTGGGGGGAAAATCACTTAGAGGTAAAATAGAGAGAAATATACTTGTCCATTGGCCTATGGAGTCTAAATCAAGCTAGCAGCACTAGAAATCAAGACTGAAAGGTACAAATATATTCAGGGCAAGATAGATAACCCTTAGAGATTTGGGAAAGTGTTTTTTGTGAGATGGTATGATCAGGATTAAGGGCACTTAAGGATCCTTTGATCCAGAAAATGGAAGTAGGAGGCAGAGGTCAAATGGGAGTGAGAGAAATTAAGAATTATCAGCACCAGAAATCAGAAGAAAACATTAAAATGGCAACTAGTTAAAGAGAAGAAGCACTTGAATAATCATGTAGTAATACTCCTAGTTACACATTCAAACAGAACAAACATAATATGAATTCATGAAACTTAGAAAAGGAAACAGTGACAAGTAGAAAGGACTTCACTCATCAACTTATCACAAGGATCCTGAATTATGATGCCAGTTAGCTTATCCAGTCTGCTACTTTGAAATCAAGCACACAATAGCCTCCAATGTTCAGCAAAAATGTCTATAGTAAAGTCCAACAATTTTATTCCACACTAAATACTTCTAATGTAGAATTATTTATACAAAATGCAGTTACAAATATCCTAGGAAAAATCTAGGAATATGTTTACATAATAAGAGGGACAGATGCTTAACAAATCAGCAAGCTATCCTCTTATCCAAAATAAATAGGACTATTTTATCTAACAAGGAGCTTTTGATTGATTAGTTGTCCTGCTTGCTAGCTGCTAGAAAATATCAGGCTTTTGACTTGCCTTCATTGACACTCTTTCATCTGATACTCTTTAACTGATAATCTTTAACTGTTACTCTTTACCGCCGCTACAGTTTCACTGTTTTACTAGTGTAAAAATATGTTTCTTTTTGTAGTAAAATCAGCAAAAAAAAAAAAAATCACTTTTCTTTTGACTGCTTTCTTGACTGTTTCTTGAAGGTAATCTTTTCTGACTTTTTTACCTCTCATTGTCACATTAAATCAGTAATGTTTTCCATTGTTCTTCATTGGTAATTTTGACATTCTTTAGCTTTCTAAAATTCTCATCAACCTCCGTGTATTTAGAAAAAGTGGGCTTGAAAACAAAGAGATGTTTAATCTCATGTTGTAAAAAGAACAAATCTTCAAAATGTTGGAGGACTTTTCCTGTGGGAGTGCCTTGTGGTAATGGTTTGTTTACTTTCTCCTTAGCAAATTCCCTTATCTTTTTATCATAATCCTTCCGGGGCATCATTTTTTCATTAAAAACATGGATGTGTGGAAATCCCCTCTGTCTTAAGTTTGTGTATTTTACCATAAAATTTGTTATAGAAATGTTCATTGATTCACATTTCTCTTCCAGGTTATTCATCAAATTCTTCTTAGTTACAACCTTTTTAATATGTAATATTTTTTCTGTTCTGTCCAATACCTATAATTCCTCCAATTCTACCCTATTCTTGATGTTCAAGAATGTGATGAGTTTTAAAGCCTCAGCAGGCTTATTAGTTACCTCATATTTAGTATTTTGAATCTATGACTGAGCTTCTAATAATAGATCTCTGTTGTTTATGATAAAAGGACCAACCTAATTCTTTAACTTAAATTGAGTCTTTTTTCTAGCAGCCATGAATTTAATAGAATCAGAATTGAGGATTTGTCTCAAATACTCTGGAGTGAAAAAATTCTCATGCTCAAATATCTAGGAAACTTATAAGGTAATAAGTTTGATCCAAAAATTATTAACTGTGTATGCTTCTCATATAGATACGAATCTCCCACTTTACTTCGTTTCGAAAGTTGCAGGATTCTTTTCATTTATTCACTTACTCTGGGTTGTTCTGCTTTATTAAAAATGATCATTGCTAGATGTATAAGGAGGTCTGAAAAATCTATGTAGGTGAAATCACTACCCTCTTTCCTGAGCAAGGAAGTCCAGAAGATAATGGATAAAGGCTTACCCTCCAAGTCCATCTTTTGCAATGCAATAGCAAATCTATTAGCTTTAAAGAATAAGAATAAGTGATACAGATAGGACGAGTATCTAAAAACCCCTTCATTGGGTAATTTGGTTAGGTGAAAATGTATATTGTTGGATATGAAACTAGAAAAATCAAATATGATTGAACGAGGTTGGCCTGGGGACAAGGTGGATAGAAATCCTAGAATGGACTCATTAGTGAATCCATCTGTAAAGTATCCAAGTATAAAAGATAGCATCGAGATAATATGTCTAGACCCTTCAGGGAATTTAGCAGTGGAATAAGGAGGGTTTAACTCAGGAATGTCAACATGGGAAGGTATAAAGTTTTGAAATATCATGAACTTTTTAGGAAAGTCTAGACCTAAGTACAACTGAGTCAAAGATTCTATATTTAGGGGGAATGATTGAGGATCAAACTGTAATTGAAGCATTTGATTTATTGATTCTATTGTGATAGTAAAAATGATTTCTCTATCAGCATTGACTATGGCCCTTTGATCTAGTTCATAATATTTTTGACATAATCTGATAAGATCTTAGCTAGGGTGGGTCAATGGAACTATATATTTGGGCAAATGAGTCTACCAAATAGGAATTTCATCCTTTTCCAAGTATTTATCATAACACCAATTATGTATTTCCAAGAGGTTGGATTCTACAATAGGATCAATAATTTTGTAGTCAATAATAGTCAATGGGAGGCTTTCAACAACATCTACAGGTGGGTGGAGGGGATTCACTGACATAGTGGATTTAGCAATAAGGACTGGAGTAGGTTTAACAGCTTTAGATCCTTCAGATTTAGGGGGTTCAGATCCCCCAGGCTTAGTTGATTTAGATCCTCCAGGTTTAGCTGTGCTCTGCCTTTTAGTCATTCTAGGATACTTCTGCAATATTAAATTGTTTGCAGAAGTTATTTTTCTTTTTTAGAGGATGAATTGGGAAATTTTCAAGCAAAATATAGTTTTTGTTGGTCTTTTTTGCTTAGTAAGGCTTATTAGAGAATTTAAAGTGGGATAAGACAGAAAATGATGGTTTCCTGAATGTATTTTGATTGAAAAAGGGTTTTTTAAGGTATCTTCAGGCTTGAAGTCCTTTTACATCTTTTAATTTCGTCTTCAGGGGCTTAAAACTTGAGGAAATCAGCTTCAAGGAGTAACTGTTGCAATATAGAACTTCCTGGAAAAAAATTACCAGGGTTTGGCCTCTTTTTGGTGTTTTTAGGAAATTTTAAGCCGGTCAAAAACTCTTAATAAAGGGCCCGGTTTAATCAGTGATGGTCTAAAATAAATTTGCAGGTTATAGTTTTTCGAAAAATAACTTAAGATGCAGGTATTTGGCTTCATGAAGGTTTTGAAAGGACCTTGGTTGATTCTGAGGTCTCGTCCGGCTTACTGGAGTGGAAAATAGCCTTTTAGTCGCTCTTCAATGGTGGAATTGGGGTCAAATTCAGAGTTTCTAGTTATAAATCGACACTTAGGGCTTAAAAAGGCTTAACACAGTTAGGAGGATATTTTTCAAAGTTGAAATTTATAAATAAAAATTTAAAATAGCCTTGTCAAAGGTTTTAAATCATATATTTTTTATGTTTAGTTTGCACTGAATGCAGGTCTTATCGATGGCAGGAGGAATTTTCAGTTTTGAAAGCAAAACCAAACAGTGTTTATCGCGTGCATTTTGAGTGGTAAGTGGTTTGAACTCAAACGAACACAATCCAATAAAAGGTTGACACGTTGCGGAGGGAGAAATGGGCAATACTGCCCATTTCGCATCTGATTTGGGTTGGAGCGGTCGTTTATTTTTTGCGCGTGATATCATTTTGGAGCCGTTGGATATTTTTATCGAGAGCGAAGGGTCGAGATCTTATTTTCAAGTTGCGGTTGAAAGAATGGTGGGACCGGTCCAATGTTAAGCAGGTGTTTTGAAGTTTAAAACCTTTATAAGATATGACTCGGGGTAAAGGTTTTATATATATAAAGGGTTTTATGCATCTAGGTGGGCCTATATGGTTAAAATAATATAATGGGGGTTTAAATAATACAAAATGTGAGGCCTTTTATAGGATGGTGGATATGGATAATGGTAGGTTAAAGTTTATTTGAAATAAACCTAACTCTTTATTTCAATTAAACTTTGGGTTAAAATTCTATGAGGGGAAGGGTTAGTATTGCGGGGAAGGCTTCATATGTGCAGTTGCAAAGGCATGGGGTGTTTTCCTTTTTGAACCTTATAAAAAAAACTTTATTTTTTTAAAACTTAGGATAAAAATGTGATGTGAGAGGGTAATATGCTTTTATTCAAAACATTTACAATATGTCTTAATTAAAACATAATGGGTGCGACATCTAGTTTATTATATAGTTTTAAACCATTGAAGGGTCTAATAACCATAAGGTATGAGATATTTAATTAAAGTTAGTTTTAGACCAAAGGTCGTTTTATTTGTGTTTTAATTTAACGGGTGGGTGATAACATTGGTCTAAAAACTTTGTAATAGTGGGTTTTGGGGGGTATTTAAAACAAAGGGATTTATATAGATAGGATAAGATATTTATAGGGAATTAATAAAGTAAAAAGTTAATATGACAAGGGGAAATGAAATACACAAAAATAAACTAAATGACTAAGTAAAGCGAATAAGTAAAGTAAAGCTTGTCTTTTCATCATTTCACTATTTTACTTAGGATAGAGTGTTTTTTGAGGGTTTTTGTATGCTTTATGAATGAAAGAAGTTAATTATATGGGATTTTAGGTTTCATTAAGTAAGAAAGAGTCCTTAATTAAGAAAATGAGTTAAAAAGTGTGAATGAGGGATAAATAATGGTAAAGGAGATTTTATCATAAGAACTCAACATTTTCCACTATCCAGTCACCGAGCATTGGGTCCAGTCCCAAAAAAAGTCAGAGAAATGCACTGAGCCTTTTTGACTGGTAGTATAGAATATTGAATACTTACAGGAAAAGGAAATTAGTTATTTTAGCCCGGTGATGAATATTACATGATTTTTTCCACTTCTTTTTACCTACCCAACATTATTCTAATATTTTTTTTTCTTTTAGCAGGTGCATTTAGGCTTGCAACCTTGAAACATTTATTCTTTTGAAAGAATAAACTATCTAATTCTACCTTATTTCATCCGAGGACTCAAATTAAACTAATGAGCTCCTCATTATTCTCTACCTATCTACTGATTTGTCAGGATTAAATTGTCTGACAAAACTTTATTCACTATCTAAAACATGGAAATTGAAAACATGACAAGTCAAGTTTAAATTGTTTAACTCATCATGGATTATGGCATTTATTGACACTCTGCCATAATCATTTGCAAAAAGTAAAAAGTAGTGGCATTTGGACTTGCACACTTTCATGTTTTATTTTCATCTTCTTCTTTTTTGGGTCTATATTTTTTAAGTCCTTTGATCTTTCTTTTAGGACTTTTTACCCTCTTTTTTATTTTTGATTTTTCATTTTTTCAAAATATGGGAAAAAAATATCAGAAAGCAAGGTATGTACAATTTTTACAAGACTATCAAAATTAAATTCAAAATTATGAATCCTATATTTATATGAACGTAACAGCAGCTTCACATGGGGATGGAATTTCGTGGTGAAATGTCAATAAATATAAGAATAGTAGACTTCCATTTTGACCATAATGATCCATAAATTGTCTTTTGTTTTCTGCAAAAACTCATATTTATGACATCTTACTCTTCAAAGCTTAGGGCCTTCTCTTCGAGCTTCAACTTTGGAAAGAAAATATCCAATCCAATCTAAAAACTTCAATGGATATTTACAATGATGTAAAAGTAAATGAGAATAACTATTGGTTAATTCATAGAAATAGTAGTGTTTGAGCATTCTACCATTATCTGGTACTTCTTCAATATTTTTTCCATCCAAATCTTTGTTAAAGAAAGCATTGTTACCCCTATATCCATAAATTACATAAGGTCCTTTCCATATAAAATCAAACTTCCCATGCTTACCTTTGTCCTCTCTTCTAGAATCCCATTTTAAAACTTGATCTCCAATGTAAAAGTCATCTTCTTTACTTCTTCTATCAAAACGTTTCTTGATTTTATCCTGAATGACTTGAGTTTTTTCATATACTTCATCCCTTGTTTGTTGTAGATGAATAGTTTGATTTATTCTCCTTTGTATATCATTCATTTCCACTTATGATTCTTGAATGATCTTCATTACTGGAAAACCTAAGGATGATGGAAAAACAACATCCATCCCATATAAAATTTGTTAAGGGGAAGTGCAAATTGAATTTTTGGTAGTAAGTCTATCTACCCATAAGGCATAGACTAACTTTTTATTCGAAGTCTTTTTGTTGTCTTCAAGTAATTTTTTGATGATATTTACAAGCCTTTTATTTGAGGATTCAGCTAGGCCATTACCCTAGGGGTAATATGCAGTAGAGTGACCTAGGGTAATATGATACTTGTGACAAAAGGAAATAATTTTCTTAGATTTAAATGATGCTTCATTATCAGTAATAATTTTCTGAGGGCATCCAAATATTGATAAAAGATTGTTTTTTATGAAAGAGATAATGACTATATCAATGGCTTGTCTGGTAGGAATGGCTTCAATCCACTAAGTGAAGTAATCTGTGGCAGTCAAAATCCACTTATGTTGGCCAGAAGATGGGGGGTGAATTTCTCCAATGAAGTCTAAGCCCCATTGTTGAAATGGAATTTCAGTTGAAATAGACTTTAAGGGTAAAGGTAACAATTTCTTTTTTCCTTCAAAATTTTGACATTTATGACATGAAGTAACAAATTTCTTAACATCAGAAAATAAGGTAGGCCAGTAAAAACCAGCTCTAAGGTATTATTTGTAGTAATTTTCCAATATAAATGACCTCCACAGTCGCCTGCATGAAATTATTCAAGAATTTTATCAGCTTATACTTTCAGTAAACAGTTTAATAATATCCCACTTTGTTCTTTCCAAAAAAGAACATTATATAAAATACAAAATCTCATTGCTTTAAGTTTAATAAATATGGCTATTTTCCTTGATAATCCAGGAGGAGCTTGTAATTTTGTAAGTACAAAGATAATATTTGTGTACCAAGGTGAATCTAGAAAGGCTTCACTGATCATTGGAGTCGCCATCTCTTCTTGGAAATCAACCTAAGCAATAAAATATATGTCTAATGCATTGCAGTTGGATTCAGCCATCAATCTGGCTAATCCTTGTCCCTTAATGAGTTTTTTTGGTTTGATTTCTATGTCATATTTGAGGATAGTGGCAATCCACTTACCTCTTCTTCCATCAGGGCCATCGTGAGTAAGAAAGTCTTTGACTACATAATTAGGGACATAGGAAATTATGTTGGAATAGAGAATGTAAAATCTGAAATATTTTATGGCTTTAACCAAAGATAAGGCTTGTTTCTCCATTATGTTATATTTCAGAGGTGCATCTCTAAGGGTTTTACTAAAAAAAGCTATACGTTGTTCAAAACCTTGATCATTCTTTTGCAGTAAAACTGTAGCAATGGTATGCTCTGATGCAAAAGAAAAAAATATAAAGTATTTTTTGAAATCTAGACTGATTAAGACTGGTGTTTTAGTTAAAGCCTATTTTATGGATTCAAATTATTGTTTGGCTTCAACGGTCCATTTTAAAGTCGAGTATTTTTTGAGCATATTGTTCAGTTATCTAATGATTTCAGCTAAGTTTTAAATAAATCTTCTCAAAAATTTAATTTTACCTAAGAAAGCTTGTAATTCTTTGATATTTCTAGGTGGATGAATGTTCAAAATTGGTTCTATCCTAACAGGATCAATTCTAATTCCTTCTTTTGAAATTATATGTCCTAGTAACTTACCTTCCTCTAATACAAAGAGAGTTTTCTTGGGATTTAAAGAGATTCAAAATTTCCTACATTTAATAAAGACTTGTCTCAAATGATCCAAGTGTTCATTATTTGATTTGGAAAATACAATACTGTCATCTAGATAAATTACCAAGAAGTCATGAATCTCCTTAGCAAAGGCTATGTCCATAGCTCTCTGAAAGGTTGCTCCTACATTCATTAGACCAAAGGGCATTTTCACATACATGAAAGTGCCCCAAGGAGTGGTGAAAGCTATTTTAGCCTGATCTTATTTTTGGATTAGGATCTGGTTGTATCCTAAAAAACCATCTAACAAAGAAATTCTAGAGGATCCAACTACCCTTTGTAATATATGATCCATCTTTGGTAAAGGGTAATAATCTTTTAAAGACACTTTGTTAGGATTTCTAAAGTCGACACATAACCTAATTTCTCTAGTTTTCTTTCTTTTTGGAACTAGGTTTGAAACCCAATCATAATATCTAATTGGTGCAATAATCTGAGCATCATAAATGCATTTTACTTGCTTTTCTATCAAAGTTAATAGAACAGGATTAATTCTCCTTAATTTTTGTTTAAAGGGGTTTTTATCATATTTTATGGGAATTTTGTGTTGAATTGTATTTTTGGCATAAGCTTTAAGATCTTCATAACTCCAAGCAAACACATCTTGATATTCCTTTAAAATATTAATGAATTTTTCATTTTCTTGCGGATGTAAAGATTTAGATAGTTTAATCATTTTTGGTTCTAATTATGTTCCAATGTGACATTCAACAATGTTAGACCTAATTGGTTCCATTTTTGGCTTTGTAGGCACATCATTTGAATCAAAAATGTCCTCCAAAGGGGTTAAACCTTTAGGAAAAAAATTATATTTTAGATCTAACATGTCAAATTCTTCTTCAATGATTTCCTCAATATCTATATTCTCTAAGTTTTATATATCAGATTGAGTAAATACAGTTGGTTTTTTTAATTTATATACATATATGTTATCTATTTCACAATCAAAATCCGAATCTATATTGCAGTCTGTATCTAGTTTACAATTTTGAAATTCTTCCTCATTATTTAAAAAATGGTAAATCTATTCATCCTGAGAGAAAATATTCCAGTACTTGAGGTTGTCTGGGATAATTAGTCTATTTTTAACCTCAACAGTGTACCTATGAGTTGGTTGGAATGGTAAGATACATGTACTATAAAAATTTGGTAGACAGTGTGCTTGAATGTTTTGTTTTCTGGGTATTGCAAAAAACTTGCATTCCAATAAATCATCAGTTAAATCAATTGTTCTATCTCTGTATCTGTCTAGTCTAGGATTATAAACAAAATAATCTCCATTATTTTCTTAATCATTAATTCTTAATCTCCCATGATTAGTATTCTTTTTCCTCCTAATTTTCTGATGATCTAGAGGCCTATAATGAGTGCCTCATACTCTTCCATGTTATTGGTAAATTTGAAGTTGAGTCTGAATGAATGTCCTTCTGAATGATTAGTTTCCATATTTGTAATCCATACTCGTGCTCCTGCTCCTAATTTTTTTACAGAGCCATCAAATTTTAAGTGCCAAAGGGACTCATGAAATATGTTGTCATTGTTTGGTTTTGGCTTTTTATCAATCAATTCAGTTTGGATTTCATTGTTATAAGAGTTACATAAAATAAAAGAGTCAATTTCAGTTGGTGTAGAATAAATGGGGGAATTTATGGATCTCTCAGCACTACTGACCATAAATTTCATTAATTATTCCTTATATATCTTTCTGGGTTGACCAAACACTAATATTGTAGCATAGTTCATGTCCAATTATAGAGATCCCTGCAACTTTTCTCCCCATGAGCGAGAAAGAAGCATACCATACTTTGGTGGGATTTCAACTACTACAATCTCCATTACCATACTCTTACCAGGGTACTGAACTAAATTCACACACAATTCTTTAATTAATCCTAAGCTCTTAACTTTGCTAGAATCAAATGAAAACAAATATTTGTAAGGCCTGGTTATTTCTAGATTAAGTGTTTCCATGATAGCTTTGGGCATTAAATTATGGGAAGCTCCTGAATCTAACATAGTGTTGTGTAAAATCTGATCATGGATGGTAAGACTGATATAGAAAGGAGGCACTGGTCCATCTGAATGCTTTCCATTCACATCAGGGCCGAAAATCAACTCTGGTTGTTCATCATTCAAATTAATAGCATCTTCACCATCATTCATATTCAAATTTTCAGTTATAGTTGATTTGTATAAGTCATTTTTAACCAATTCTATTAAAGGAATAGGTATTTTTAACTTAGCAATTTCAAACTAAATATTGAATGAGGGTTGAGATTTACTAATTTGAACTAATTCATATTTAGTAACTGTAATCTGAGTTGGTTTTTCTTGATTTTCAACAGTTGTATTTCTATCTTCAATTATCTTGGCATGCTCTGTCTGATTTTCTTGAGTTTTTCTACTTTTAATTTTATTTTCAGGGACTGTTTGTGTGGCAGCAAAAATTTTATCAGACTTAAAATTATCAGCAGGTGTTTTGGGATTATCTGTTCTAGGATTTGCTGATTTAGAATCTGCAACAATCTTTTTAGGATCAGAATTTGTTGATTTTACTTAATTAGAAGCTTTAGAAGTATAAGCTTTCTATGCATCTTTGGAAGATTGAGCTACTTCATCAGTAATATCAACAATTTTGGGACTTGTTGATTTTTTAGGACTGGAAGGATTGGAATTTTGCTTATTTTCCCTTGGGAGAATTTACAAAACTTTTGTTTTTGGGGCTTCTACATTTTTCCTATTTTGATTTTAGGAATTATTTTTAGTAGAAGACTCATTATTTTTCCTTTTTCTAAGGTTATACTGACTGTGAATTTAATTTATAGCAAAGTCATAACCTTGTTTGTACTCAAAAGATTCACTAGAGTTTAATTTGAGTTGTTGAAGCTCAAATAGTTCCAGATCTTCCTGAGTGAGGAAAATGGTTCTATTTTCATCTATTCCCATTATATGAATGATGTCATCCTCATATTAATCATTATTTTGAGAACTTTCAGCATAGTTCTCCTAGAATGGGGGCCTAATGTTTTGGTCTAGAGCAGCTTCTTTAGCTTTTCGAGGGTTATTATTTTTTCTAAAATTGGGATTTATAATCTTAGGTTGATTATCCCGTTGAGGTTTTCTATCTATATTATCTAATCTTTCTACCACCCTTTCTAAATTTTTAGCAAATAAATCCATTTTAACATTTGAGTTAGAACTTTCTTCTTTAATTGTAACTCTTCTTTCATTTCTAGGTCTAGCCTTCCCAGCTAAAATATTGATTTCTACACTGGAAGCATCTAATTGCATCTTTTCTAAGGTTTGGGCATCTCTTCTCTTAATTGATAGGCCATATCTGTATCAAATCCATTAGGGAATTTGAGCAGAACAGAGTAAGGTGTTGGTTTAAGATTTGCAGGTATTGTATTGTAGACACTGTTGTACCTAGTGCAATAGTCTTGGACACACTTAGTAGGAGATATTTTCAAGGCATCAAAATCAAACAAAATTTGAAGGGGGTTCTTTTTCTTTTCCCATTTATTTAAAAATATTCTATGAAATACAACTAAATCAGCTACACTACTAGGAACTAAATTTTTGAACCATTTTTTAACTTCTCTTGTCAAACTTTGGGAAAATAACCTCATATGGACATCCCACTCATCAATTTCATAAATTTCATAGAAATCTGTCATTTTAGTTACATGTTGTTGAGTAGTATATCGTGAAATTCCATCAAACAATGGTACATTTTTTTGGTAATATTGAGGCATGTCATGGAGGTTTTGGGATAAGACAAGGGGAGCATACCTAGCATCCATGGCTTGAAGCTTTGCTGAGCTAGGATGTATAACAATAATGATAGGGGAAGTGCTGGATATGGAAATTAATGAACTGAAAACTGTAGTTGAAGAGCTGGGAAATGAAGCTAGTATGTAAATGGAATTGTTGGGAAATAAAGATGTGGTGCTTATAAAATCTGAATGCCAAGTAGTGGATCCAGTGGATTGAATAGATGAAGGAAATAATATCCTAGGCTGCAAAGGTAGTCTAGGAATGAAATGATATGTAGATGAACTTGCAGTAGTATCTATAAATGAGGTAACATCATATAAAGATGAATATGTTGTTGGTATTATTGTTGTATGAAATTGAGAAACTAGAGGTTTTAAGGAAGACAAAAAATGAGCTAATTCAATAGCTTCATTAATATCTTTAATCAATGAAACATTAATCTTTTCAACTGTATTTTGATATTCATATTTATTTGACTTTTTTCTTACTAAAATGTTTTTCTATTTTGCATTAAAAAATGAAAGGAAAATGGGATCTATAACAGTATTTTTCAAATCAGTTTTAGATAGTTTTAAACAATGAATATTCAAACTTCAGATCAAAATAAATATCATTTAAACTCACTAACTCTTTGGGTAAAGAATTGGCTTTTCTTAAGGGTACTTCAATTTCTAAATTGACAGTTTGTTTTTTTTTTTACCAATCTGATCTCAATTATCTACTATAACTGCAGGCTTAAGATCCGAGTTAGACCTGGTATAGTAGGTTTTCCTAAAATCCAGAATGACTGTTTTAAATACCCACAACCTATAAAAATAATCTTAAAGTAAAAAGATAATTTGAAAAATCTTCCTTTAAGACTAAATTTAAGACTGAAGATTAGTTAGTTCCCCAGTATGGTCGCCAGTATGTTATCACTCTAGTAATTTCTTAAGTTGTGGGACTTTGAGCTTTTAGTCAAAGAATACTAGAGGTAACCACAAACCTACTTCAAATTCTAGGATCTATCCTTCCTAGAATTCAGAGAGGGCTCTCTCTTTAAGATTTACCTTTATTTGATTTATAAATGTTAGGCTAGATATGAAAGTACAATTTGGTTTTGATTTAATGGTTTGGTGGGGGAAAAATCACTTGGAGGTAAAATAGAGAGAAATCTTCTTATCCATTGGGCTATGGAGTTTAAATCAAGCTAGCAGCACTAGAAATCAAGACTATAAGTTACAAATATATTTAGACAAATATAGATAACCCTCAGAGATTTGAGAAAGTGTTTTTTGTGAGATGGTATGATCGGGATTAAGGGCACTTAATGATCCTTTGATCCAGAAAATTGAATTAGGAGGTAGAGGTCAAACACGAGTGAGAAAAATTAAGAATTCTCAACACTGGAAATCAGAAGAAAACATTAAAATGGCAACTAGTTAAAGATAGGGAGCACTTGACTAATCCTGTAGTAATACTCCTAGTTACACATTTAGACAGAACAAACATAATATGAATGCTTGAAACTTAGAAAAGGAAATAGTGACAAGTAGAAATTACTTCACTCATCAGCTTATCATAGGGATCCTGAATTATGATGCCAGTTAGATTCTCCAGTCTGCTACTTTGAAATCAAACACACAATAGCCTCCAATGTTCAGCAAAAATGTCTATAGTAAAGTCCAGCAATTTTATTCCACACTGAATACTTCTAATGTAGAAGTATTTATACAAAATGTAGTTAAAAATATTCTAGGAAAAATCTAGGAATATCTTTAGGAAAAAAAAATATCTTTACATAATAAGAGGGACAGCTGCTTAACAAATCAGCAAGCTATCCTCTTATCCAAAATAAATAGGATTGTTTTATCTAACAAGGAGCCTTTGATTGATTAGTTGTCCTGCTTGCTAGCTGCTAGAAAATATCAGGCTTTTGACTTGCCTTCGCTGACACTATTTCATCTAATACTCTTTAACTGATACTCTTTACCTGATACTCTTTAATGTTGCTAGAGTTTCATTGTTTTACTACTGTAATTTTTTTTTTTTTTTTTTTGTAGTAAAATTAGCAAACTGTTTTTTTTTTCACTTTTATTTTGACTGATTTCTTGACTGTTTCTTGAAGGTAATTTTTTTTCTCTTTTTTACCTCTCATTGTTACATTAAATCAGTAAATTTTTTCCATTGTTCTTTATTTGGAATTTTGACATTCTTTAGCTTTCTAAAATTCTCATCAGCCTCCATGTATTTAGCAAAAGTGGACTTGAAAATGAAGAGATGTTTAATCTCATGTTGTAAAAAGAACAAATCTTCAAAATGCTGAAGGAGGACTTTTCCTGTGGGAGTGCCATGTGGTAATGGTTTGTTGACTTGCTCCTTATAAAATTCCCTTATATTTTTATCATAATCCTTCTGGGGCATCAGTTTCTCATTAAAAACATGGATGTCTCGCAAGCCCCTCTGTCTTATGTTTGTGTATTTTACCATAAAATTTGTTATGGAAATGTTCATTGATTCACATTTCTCTTCCAGGTTGTTCATCAAATTCTTCTTAGTTATAACCTTTTTAATCTGTAATATTGTTTCTGCTCTGTCTAATACCTATAATTCCTCCAATTCTTCCTTGTTCTTGTTGTTCAAGAATGTGATAAGTTTTAAAGCTTGATCACGCTTATCAGTTAACTCATTTTTGGTATTTTGAATCTCTGCCTTATCTGCTAATAACAAATCTCCATTTTTTATGATAAAAGGACCAACCTGATTCTTTAACTTAAATTGAGTCTTTTTTCTAGCAGCCATGAAGTTAATAGAATTAGAATTGAGAATTTGTCTCAAATACTCCAGTGCAAAAATTCTCATGCTCAAATATCTAGGCAACTTATAAGGTAATAAGTTTGATCCAAAAATTCTGAACTCTAGATGCTTCTCATATAGATACCAATCTCCCACTTTACTCTGTTCTAAAAGTTGCAGGATTCTTTTCATTTCTTCACTGACTCTAGGTTGTTCTGCTTTATTCAAAATGTTCATTGTTGGATGTAGAAAGAGGTTTGAAAAATCTGTGTAGGTGAGATCACTACCCTCTTTCCTGAGCAAGGAAGTCCAGAAGATAATGGATAAAGGCTTACCCTCTAAGTCCATATTTTGCAATGAAATAGGAAATCAATCAGCTTGAAATAATAAGAATAAGTGAAACAGATAGGATGAGTATCTAAAAACCCCTTCAGTGGGTAATTTGGTTAGCTGATAATGTATATTGTTGGCTATGAAACCAGCAAAATCAAAGATGATTGAAGGAGGTTGGCCTGTGGAAAAGGTGGATAGAAAGCCTAGAATGGACTCATCAGTGAATCCATCTGTAAAGTGTCCAAGTATAAAAGATATCACAGAGATAATATGTCTAGACCCTTCAGGGAATTTAGCAGTGGAATAAGGAGGGTTTAAATTATGAATGTCAACGTGGGAAGGCATAAATTTTTGAAATATCATGAACTTCTTAGGAAAGTCTAGACCTAAGTACAACTGGGTCAAAGCTTCTATAGTCAGTGGGACTGATTGAGGATTAAACTGTAATTGAAGCATTTGATTTATTGATTCTACTATGATAGTAAAAAGGATTTCTCTATCAGCATTGACTATGGTCGTTTGATCTGGTTCATAATATTCTTAACATAATATGATAAGATCTTGGCTAGGGTGGGTTAGTGGAACTATATATTTGGGAAAATGAGTCTCCAAAATAGGAATTTCATCCTTTTCCAAGTATTTATCATAACACCAATTATGTATTTCCAAGAGGCTGAATTCTACAATAGGATCAACAATTTTGTAGTCAATATCAGTCAATGGGAGGCTTTCAACAGCAACTACAAGTAGCTGGAGGGGATTCACTAACACAATGGATTTAGAAGTAAGGAATGGAGTAGATTTAAGAGCTTTAGATCCTTCATATTTAGGGGTTTTGGTTCCCCCAGGCTTAGTTGATTTATATCCTACAGGTTTAGTTGTGCTCTACTTTTTAGTCATTCTGAGATACATCTGCAAGATTAACTTGTTTGTAGAAGTTATTTTTCTTTTTCAGAGGATGAAATGGGAAATTTTCAAGCAAAATATAGTCTCTCTTGGTATTTTTGTCTTAGTTAGGCTTCTTAGAGAATGTAAACTGGTATAAGATAGGAAACGAGGGTTTTCTAAATGGATTTTGATTGAAAAAGGGATTTTTAAGGTATCTACAGGCTTTAAGTCCTTATACATATTTGAATTTGGTCTTCAGGGGTTTAAAACTTGAGAAAATCGGATTCAAGGAGTAACTTCTGCAATATAAAACTTCCTAGAAAAAATTTGCCAGGGTTTGGCCTCTTTTTGGCATTTTTAGGCAATTTTAAGTGAGTCAAAAACTCTTAATCAAAGGCCTTGTTTAACAACTGATGGTCTAAAATAAATTTTCAGGTTATATTTTGTCGGAAAATACCTTAAGATGCAGGTATTTGGCTTCATGAAGGTTTTTAGAGGACCTTGGTTGATTCTGAGGCCTTGTCCGGCTTACTGGAGCGGCAAATAGCCTTTTAGTTTCTCTTCAATGGTGGAATTGGGGTCAAATTCAGAGTTTCTGGGTATAAATCGACACTTGGGGCTTAAAAAGGCTGAAAAAAATCGGGAGGAGCTTTTTAGGAGTTGAAATGTATAAATAAACATTTAAAACATCCTTATCAAAGGTTTTAAATCATATATTTTTTATGTTTATTTTGCATTGAATGCAGGTCTTATCGATGGAGAGAGGCAGTTTCAGTTTTGAAAGCAAAACCAAATAGTGTTTATCGTGTGCATTTTGAGTGTTAAGTGGTTTGACCTCAAACGAACGCGATCCAATAAAAGGTTGACATGTTGCGGAGGGAGAAATGGGCGACACTACCCATTTCACGTCCAATTTGGGTTGGAGCGGTCGTTTATTTTTTTCACCTGATATCATTTCGGAGTCGTTGGATCTTTTGAGCAGGAGTGAAGGATCGAGATCTTATTTGCAAGCTACGGTTGAAAGAATGGTGGGACCGATCCAATGTTAAGCAGGTGTTTTGAAGTTTAAAACCTTTATAAGATATGACTCGGGGTAAAGGTTTTATATATATAAAGGGTTTTATGCATATAGGGAGGGGTATATGGTTAAAATAATATTATGGGGGTTTAAATAATACAAAGCATGAGGCTTTATATAGGATGGCGGATATGGATAATGGCGGGTTAAATTTTATTTGAAATAAACCTAAGTCTTTATTTCAATCAAACTTTGGGTTAAAATTCTATGAGGGGAAGGGTTAGTATTGCAGGGAAGGCTTTATATGTGCAGTTGCAAAGGCATGGGGTTTTTTCCTTTTTGAACCTTATAGAAAAAACTTTATTTGGTTTAAAACTTAGGATAAAAATGTGATGTGCGGGGGTAATATGTTTTTATTCAAAACATTTACAATATGTCTTAATTAAAACATAATGGGTGTGGCATTTCGTTTATTATATAGTTTTAAACCACTGAAGGGTATACTAACCATAAGCGGCAGGATATTTAATTAAAGTTAGTTTTAGACCAAAGGGCATTTTATTTGGGTTTTAATTTAACATGTGGGTAATAACTTTGGTCTAAAAACTTTGTAATAATGGGCTCTGGGGGGTATATAAAATAAAGGGATTTATATAGATAGGATAAGGTATTTTTAGGGAATTAAAAAATTAAGTTAGAAGTTAATATGACAAGGGGAAATGGAATACACAAAAATACACTAAATGACTAAGTAAAGTGAATAAGTAAAGGAAAGCTTATCTTTTCATCATTACACTATTTTACTTAGGATAGAATTTTTTTTGAGGGTTTTTGTATGCTTTATGAATGAAGGAAGTTAATTATATGGGATTTTAGGTTTCATTAAGTAAGAAAGAGTCCTTACTTAAGAAAATGAGTTAAAAACTGTGAATGAGGGATAAATAATGGTAAAGGGGATTTTATCATAAGAACTCAACATTTTCCACTATCCATTCATCGAGCTTTGGGTCTGGTCCCAACAAAAGTCAGAGAAATTCTCTAAGACTTTTTGACTGGTAGTATAGAATATTGAATACTTACAGGAAAAGGAAATTAGTTATTTTAGCCCGGTGATGAATATTACATGCTTTTTTCCACTTCTTTTTACCTACCCAACATTATTCTAACACGTTTTTTCTTTTAGCAAGTGCATTTAGGCTTGCAACATTGAAACATTTATTCTTTTGAAAGCATAAACTATCTAATTCTACCTTATTTCATTTGAGGGCTCAGATTAAACTGATGAGCTCCTCATTATTCTCTAACTATCTACTGATTTGTCAGGATTAAATTGTATGTCAAAACTTTATTCACTATCCAAAACATGGAAATTGAATACATGACAAGTCAAGTTTAAATAGTTTAACTCATCATGGATTATGGAATTTATTGACACTCTACCATAATCATTTGCAAAAAGTAAAAAGTAGTGGCATTCGGACTTGCACACTTTCATGTTTTGTTTTCATCTTTTTCTTTTGGGGTATATATTTTTTAAGTCCTTTGATCTTTCTTTTAGGACCTTTTACCCTCTTTTTGATTTTTGATTTTTTATTTTTTCAAAATATGGGAAAATTTTTTATAGAAAGCAAGGTATGTACATTTTTTACAAGACTATCAAAAGTCAATTCAAAATTATGAATCCTATATTTATAGGACCCTAACAAGTTTCTAATATCAAACCCTTGGTGTTATTATTTCTTTATGTTTATAATCTCTTGAGTTTAAAATATTAATTATTAGAGTGTAGTAATTTCTTGGTTTATAATATTAATATATATCTCTTGGGTTCACCAATTACTTTCATTTATAATACTAAACCCTTGGTTTTTTTACTTCTTTTGGTTTATAATATTAATAATGTCTCGGGTTTATTAGTATATTTAATTTAAAATATTAATTGTCAGGGTTAATTAATTTCTTAGATTTTTGAGTTTAAAAATTTTATTCTTAGGGTTTAATAATCTTTTTTTATTTTAGTATTGATCCCTTGGCCTTATTGATCATGTAGGTTTTTATAGTATTTATTTAACGATTTTTATATACATGAGGTTTATAATATTTATTTAAAGGTTTTTATATACTTGAGGTTTATAATATTAATATCTTAGGTTTAATATTATTCCCTTGAGTTTATAATATTAATAATCATGTGAGTTTATCAAACCTTTTTGTTTAATATATTAATTTTCAGGCTTTATTAATCTCTTATGTTTTTCATATTAATCCCTTCGCATTATTTATCACTTAGTTTTTTAATATTTATCCCTTGGGTTCACCAATTCCTTGGGCTTATAATATAAATCCCTTGGGTTTATTAGTTTTTTCATTTATAATATTAAACCACCCTTGGATCTAAGAATCTCTTGAGTTAAAAATATTAATTCTTAAGGTTTATTAATTTCTCAGGTTCTTGAGATAAAAATATTAATTCTTAGGATTTATTAATGTCGTGTTTTTTAATATTGATCCCTTGGCCTTATTGATCCCTTAGGTTTTTAATATTTATCCCTTCAGTTCACCAATTCCTTTAATTTGTAATATCAAACCCTTGATGTTATTAGTTCTTTATGTTTAAAATATTAATAACCCCTTAGGTTTGTTAATCTCTTGAGTTTAAAATATTAATTCTTAGGGTTTGTTAATCTCTTAAGTATAAAATATTAATTATTAGGGTGTATTAATTTCTTCGTTTATAATATTCATATTTATCCTTTGGGTTCACCAGTTACTTTTGTTTATAATATTAAACGCTTGGGTTTATTATTTCTTTTTCTTTATAATATTAATAATGTCTTGGGTTTATTAATATATTTATTTTAAAATAATAGTTATTAGGGTTTATAGTTTTGAGTTTAAAAATTTTATTCTTAGGGTTTAATAATCTTTCTTTTTTTAATATTGATCCCTCAGCCTTATTGATCATATAGGCTTTTAATATTTATCCCCTCGGGTCACCGATTCTTTTGGTTTATAATATTAAACCCTTTTGTTTATTAATTCTTTTGGTTTATAATGTTAATAATCCCTTGGGTTTATTAATATTTTGAGTTTTAACATTATGATTTACATTATGGCGTAATATGTTGGGTTATAATATAGATTCTAATATATATCGTTTATAATTAGGGGTTAATATTGGGTTAAATATTAGGGTTTATAATATTTTGTTCCCTGGATGTGGGTGTTTAAGAATGATTATATAGAGAGAGGCCTGTGGGACGGCACGTGGAAAGGCCACATGGCCACCCACAAGCCACACCCATGGCATTCAACAACATTTATGAACCTTGGCCGTCACCCCGAGCGACATTTACTCTGCTGCATTCGACGAAGCTGCTCCCTTCGCATCAAAATGCCGCTCCTTGTTCACTCATCTGGCTATACTCTTCAGCCCTCTAGCTCTACCTCTCGGCCCTCTAGCTATGCCATTCATCCCTCTACGAATCTCCAAATATCGTCTGCTGATTCTATGCTGCTCCAGTCTTCCCCCCTGTGAAGCTAATGCTCCCCTGAGGTTGCGGAGCCAAGCTCTCGCACGTCAACTGGACGACGCTATAGTCTCAGAAGCTGTATCGAATTTCTTTTGGGCCACCACTACTCTCAAAGTCTCCTTTGCCAATTGCGCTTCTCAGCTTCCTTCGGCCTCAATTATTCCTCCACATCTCAGTTGCCTCGTGCCAACCCTGCCTCTTCCTCTGCGCAGCTCGTATTCCACCCCTACTGTGCCAAAATACCTCATCTAAGGCTTTGCATGTGATGCCGGTGTGGCAGCAGCAGGAGTCACGCCTCTCGACCGCTCCCCTCCTCCTTGTCCAGCTCCTCATCCTCCTCCCTCGAGCACTCTTGGGGCAGATACCCTGACACTCACAGTGGTTGAGGTCATCTGTTCAGTTCCTCCCCTTTACCCCATGTCTCTGAGCCTTCGACACATCCTCCGCCTCACTTGATCCCCTCTGCCTCTTTGCAGACCCCCACCTTTACCCAATTTCAATTTCAGTGTACCTCCAACCGCCCTCTCCTTGTTGCCACCATCTTGGTCTCCTTTCGCGAGGTGACCGGTGGTGGCCCATGCCACAGTCAGCCCATCTAGCCATTGCGCCCTCATAGTGACCTTGGCCCCTCTGACGTGGTGAAGACACAATAGGTTCCTGTCGGGCACAATTCGTGCTCGAACAACAGTAGCAGCTCGGGATAATACAAGGAGCAGTGTAAGCAGGACGGGGGAACAAGTGACGATGCCGTGGCGCCTCAACAAGTTACACCAGGCTCGCAGTAGGCTGAAGATGATGAATACAGATGTCTTATGGTTGAAGAACCACCTCGAGCACCTCGTGACACTTAGAATTACAGGTCTTTTTCAGTTTAAGGATACTAGCTTCTTAGTTTTTCTATCTGCTTACTTCTATGTTTGGAACAATTACTCATGTCTACATGACGCTAGTTTCCTCACTCGAGGCAGCGCTTCAAACTCTATCTAGGCTAGCTTCCCCGCATGGGCAGCTCCATTTTTGCTATTTTGATGACAAAATGACACTAATACAAACCATAACTGCAGAGGCCAGAGCATCCATGTAATACATGTTTTATTAATAGATCTTACTCTTACTCAGAAAAATAAAATAATATTCTGTTTAATATTTAGAGATTATAGCATTGAGGATTATAATATTTTGGTTCATAATATTGATTCTTAGGGTTTATTGATCTCTTGTGTTTTTAATGTTGATCCCTTTGCCTTATTCATCCCTTAGGTCTTTCATATTTATCCGTTGGGTTCACCAATTCTTTTGGTTTGTAATATTAAACCCTTGGGTTTATTATGTTGGTTTATAATATTAATAATCCCTTGGGTTTATTAATTCTTTAGGTTTATATTCTTTAAGTTTATACTATTGGGTTTAAAAATAAGTCTTATAATATTTGTTTAATATTAGAGTTTATAATATTGAGTTTTTAATATATATAGGGCTTATAATATTTGGTTTTAATATTATGATTTACATTATGGGGTAATATGTTGGGTTATAATATATATTCTAATATATACGGTTTATAATTAGGCTTTAATATTGGGTTTATAATATTTGGGTTTAATATTGGGGTTTATAATATTGTGTTTAATATTTAGAGTTTATAACATTGGGGATTATAATATTTCAGTTTATAATATTGATTCTTAGGGTTTATTGATCTCTTGTGTTTTTAATATTGATCCCTTGGACTTATTGATCCCTTAGGTATTTAATATTTATCCCTTGGGTTCACGAATTTATTTGGTTTGTAATATTAAATCTTTGGGTTCATTAGTTCTTTTGGTTTATAATATTAATAACCGCTTGGGTTTATTATTCTCTTGAGTTTAAAATATTGATTCTTATGGTTTATTAATCTCATGAGTTTAAAGTATTAATTATTATGCCTTATTAATTTCTATAACATATTAATGTTTAGGCTTTATTAATCTCTTATGTTTTTCATATTGATCCCTTCACCTTATTGATCCCTTAAGTTTTTAATATTTATCCCTTGGGTTCACCAATTCCTGTTGTTTATAATATATAACCCTTGGGTTTATTAGTTCTTTTCGTTTATAATATTTAACCCCCCTTGGGTCTTAGAATCTCTTGAGTTAAAAATATTATTTCTTAGGGTTTATTAATTTCTTAGGTTTTTGAGATAAAATTTTTAATTATTAGGCTTTATTAATCTCTTGTGTTTTTAATATTGATCCCTTGACCTTATTGATCCCTTAGGTTTTTAATATTTATCCCTTATTTTCACCAATTATTTTGGTTTCTAATATCAAACCCTTGGTGTTATTATTTATTTATGTTTACAATCTCTTAAGTTTAAAATGTTAATTATTAGACTGTATTAATTTCTTGGTTTATAATATTAATATTTATCCCTTGGGTTCACCAATTACTTTCATTTATAATAATAAACCCTTGGGTTTATTACTTATTTTGGTTTATAATATTAATAATGTCTTGGGTTTATTAATATATTTAATTTAAAATATTAATTGTTAGGGTTTATTTATTTCTTATATTTTTTAGTTTAAAATTTTTATTATTAGGGTTTAATAATATTTTTTTATTTTTAATATTGATCCCTTGGCCTTATTGATCATGTAAGTTTTTAATATTTATCCCCTCGGTTCACCAATTCCTTTGGTTTATAATATTAAACCCTTGCATTTATTATTTCTTTTGGTTTATAATATTAATAATCCATTGGGTTCATTAATATTTTGAGCTTTAATATCATGATTTACATTATGGCATAATAGGTTGGGTTATAATATAGATTCTAATATATATTGTTTATAATTAAGGGTTACTATTGGGTTTAATATTAGGGTTTATAATATTGTGTTTAATATTTAAAGTTTATAATATTGGGGATTATAATATTTCGATTCATAATATTGATTCTTAGGGTTTATTGATCTCTTGTGTTTTTAATATTGATCCCTTTGATGACTTAGGTCTTTCATATTTATCCGTTGGGTTCACCAATTCCTTTGATTTGTAATATTAAACCCTTGGGTTTATTATATATATTTTTTTAGAATATTAATAATCCCTTTGGTTTATTAGTCTCTTCACTTTAAATTATTAATTATTAGGGTTTATTAATCCCTTGAGTTTTCTAATTCTTTGGGTTGGTAATATTAGATGTTAAATATTAATCTTACACTTTAATATTAATGCATGGTCCAATGTCACATTATGAAAAAACATTGTCTCAATATTAAAATCAACCATGGGCTACCATTGTTAATCATACTTAATCATAGTAAATGAAGGTCTTCCATGGTCGAATGTCACATTGTGACAAAGATTGTCTCAATATGAAAATCAATCATGGCGAACCATGGTAATTCTTCGTCCAACATCGCATTGTGAAAACAATTTTCTCAATGTTTAAATCAAGCATGCTCAACCATGTTTATTTTATGCTTTATAGTATTTATCTAAAGATTTTTATATACATGAGGTTTATAATATTTATCTAAATGTTTTTATATACTTGAAGTTTATAATGTTAATATATTAGGTTTAATATTATTCCCTTGAGTCTGTAATATTAATAATCATGTGATTTTATCAAACCTTTTTGTTTAAGATATTAATTTGTAAGCTTTATTAATCTCTTATGTTTTTCATATTGATCCCTTCGCATTATTGATCACTTAGGTTTTTAATATTTGTCCCTTGGGTTCACCAATTCTTTGGGCTTATAATATAAATCCCTTGGGTTTATTAGTGTTTTCATCTATAATATTTAACCACCCTTGGATCTAAGAATCTCGAGTTAAAAATATTAATACTTAGGGTTTATTAGTTTCTTAGGTTTTTGAGATAAAAATATTAATTCTTAAGATTTCTTAATCTGTTGTGTTTTTTAATAATGATCCCTTAGCCTTATTGATCCTTTAGTCTTTTAATATTTATCTCTTCGGTTCACCAATTCCTTTGGTTTGTAATATCAAACCCTTGGTGTTATTACTTCTTTATGTTTAATATATTAATAACCCCCTGGGTTTATTAATCTCTTGAGTTTAAAATATTAATTCTTAGGGTTTGTTAATCTCTTGAGTATAAAATATTAATTATTAGGGTGTATTAATTTCTTGGTTTATAATATTAATAATGTCTTGGGTTTATTAATCTATTTAATTTAAAATATTAGTTATTAGGGTTTATTAGGGTTTATTACTTCTTTTTATTTATAATATTAATAATTTCGTGGGTTTAACAATATATTTAATTTAAAATATTAGTTATTAGGGTTTAGATTTTTGGGTTTAAAATTTTTATTCTTAGTGTTTAATAATTTTTTTTACTTTTAATATTGATCCCTCAGCCTTATTGGTCATGTAGGTTTTTAATATGTATCCCCTCAGGTCATAGGTTCCTTTGGTTTATAATATTAAACCCTTGTGTTTATTAGTCCTTTTGGTTTATAATATTAATAATCTCTTTAGTTTATTAAACTTTTGAGTTTTAATATTATGATTTACATTATGGCGTAATATGTTTGGTTATAATATAGATTCCAATATATAACGTTTATAATTATGGGTTAATATTCGATTTATAATATGTGGGTTTAATATTATGATTTATAATATTGTGTTTAATATTTACAATTTATAACATTGGGGATTATAACGTTTGGGTTCATAATATTGATTCTTAGTGTTTATTGATCTCTTGTGTTTTTAATATTGATCCCTTGGCCTTATTGATCGCTTAGGTCTTTAATATTTATCTCTTCGGTTGACCAATTCCTTTGGTTTGTAATATTAAACCGTTGGGTTTATTATTTTGGTTTATAATATTAATAACCCTTTTGGTTTATTAATATCTTGAGTTTAAAATATTAAGGCTTAGTGTTTATTAATCTCTTGTGTTTAAAGTATTAATTCTTATGCTTCATTAATTTATTGGTTTATAATATTAATATTATCCCTTGGGTTCACCAATTCCTTTGGTTTATAAAATTAAACCCTTAGGTTTATTAGTTCTTTTGGTTTATAATAATAATAATCCCTTCTGTTTATTAATACCCTGAGTTTAAATTATTAATTCTTAGGGTTTATTCATTTCCTAGGTTTTGATTTTAAGATATTAATTATTAGGGTTTACTAATCCCTTGAGTTTCCTAATTCTTTGGGTTTGTAATATTAGGTGTTAAATATTAGTTATACACTTTAATATTAATGCATGGTCCAATGTCACATTATGAAAAACATTTTCTCTATATAAAAATCAACCATTGGCTACCATTGTTAACCATAGTTAGTCATAGTCAATCAAGGTCTTCCATGGTTGAATGTCACATTGTGACAAATATTATCTCAATATGAAAATCAACCATGGAAAACCATGGTCATTCTTCATCCAACGTTGCATTGTGACAATAATGTCTCAATGTTTAAGTCAAACATGCTCAACCATGTTTATTTTACGGTTTATATTATTTATCTAAAGGTTTTTACATACTTTAGGTTTATAATATTAATCTCTTAGGTTTAATATCATTCCCTTGAGTTTATAACATTAATAATCATGTGATTTTATCAAACCCTTTTGTTTAAGATATTAATTTGCAAGCTTTATTAATCTCTTATGTTTTTCATATTGATCCCTTCGCATTATTTATCCCTTAGGTTTTTAATATTTATCCATTGGGTTCACCAATTCCTTGGGTTTATGGCATAAAAACCTTTGGTTTATTAGATATTTTTTTTTATAATATTAAACCACACTTGGGTCTTAGAATCTCTTGAGTTAAAAATACTAATTCTTAAGGTTTATTAATTTGTTAGGTTTTTGAGTTAAAAATATTAATTCTTAATGTTTTTAAATCTCTTGTGTTTTTAATATTGATCCCTTGGCCTTATTGATCATTTATGTCTATAATATTGATCCCTTGGGTTCACCAATTCCTTTGGTTTGTAATATCAAACCCTTGCCTTTATTAGTTCTTTTTGTTTATAATATTAATTATTAGGGTTTATTAATTTCTTGGTTTATAATATTAATATTTACCCCTTGGTTCACCAATTACTTTGGTTTATAATAATAATAATCCCTTCTGTTTATTAATACCCTGAGTTTAAATTATTAATTCTTAGGGTTTATTCATTTCTTAGGTTTTGATTTTAAGATATTAATTATTAGGGTTTACTAATCCCTTGAGTTTCCTAATTCTTTGGGTTTGTAATATTAGGTGTTAAATATTAGTTATACACTTTAATATTAATGCATGGTCCAATGTCACATTATGAAAAACATTTTCTCTATATAAAAATCAACCATTGGCTACCATTGTTAACCATAGTTAGTCATAGTCAATCAAGGTCTTCCATGGTTGAATGTCACATTGTGACAAATATTATCTCAATATGAAAATCAACCATGGAAAACCATGGTCATTCTTCATCCAACGTTGCATTGTGACAATAATGTCTCAATGTTTAAGTCAAACATGCTCAACCATGTTTATTTTACGGTTTATATTATTTATCTAAAGGTTTTTACATACTTTAGGTTTATAATATTAATCTCTTAGGTTTAATATCATTCCCTTGAGTTTATAACATTAATAATCATGTGATTTTATCAAACCCTTTTGTTTAAGATATTAATTTGCAAGCTTTATTAATCTCTTATGTTTTTCATATTGATCCCTTCGCATTATTTATCCCTTAGGTTTTTAATATTTATCCATTGGGTTCACCAATTCCTTGGGTTTATGGCATAAAAACCTTTGGTTTATTAGATATTTTTTTTTATAATATTAAACCACACTTGGGTCTTAGAATCTCTTGAGTTAAAAATACTAATTCTTAAGGTTTATTAATTTGTTAGGTTTTTGAGTTAAAAATATTAATTCTTAATGTTTTTAAATCTCTTGTGTTTTTAATATTGATCCCTTGGCCTTATTGATCATTTATGTCTATAATATTGATCCCTTGGGTTCACCAATTCCTTTGGTTTGTAATATCAAACCCTTGCCTTTATTAGTTCTTTTTGTTTATAATATTAATTATTAGGGTTTATTAATTTCTTGGTTTATAATATTAATATTTACCCCTTGGTTCACCAATTACTTTGGTTTATAGTATTAAACCTTTGGGTTTATTACTTCTTTACGTTTATAATATTAATAATATATTCGGTTTATTAATCTATTTAATTTAAAATATTAATTATTAGGGTTTATTAATTTCTTAGGTTTTTGAGTTTTAAAACTTTGTTCTTAGGGTTTAGTATTCTTTTGCGTTTTTAATATTGATCACTTGGCCTTAATGGTCATGTATGTTTTTAATATTTATCGCTTGGGTTCACCGATTCCTTTGGTTTATAATATTAAACCCTTGTGTTTATTCATTCTTTTGGTTTATAATATTAATAATATCTTGGGTTTATTAATATTTTTAGTTTAAAATATTGATTATTATGGTATTAATATCCTAGGTTTTTGAGTTTAAAGTATTTTTTCTTGGGGTTTATTAATTTCTTGTCATTTTAATATTAATCCCTTGGCCTTACTGATCCCTTGGGTTTATTATTTCCTTGGGTTTTTAATATCAATCCTTTGGGTTTATTAATATTTTATATTTTTAATTCATTGTGTTTATAATATTAACAATCCCTAAAGATGATTGTTCTCTTCGGTTTATAATATTAATAATAATGTGATTTTATCATTCATTTGTATTTAAAATATTAATTCATAAGCTTTATTAATCTCTTCACGTTTTAATATGAATCCCTTGGGCTTCTTGATCTCTTAGCTTTTTAATATTTTTCCCTTGGGTTCACCAATTCCTTGGGTTTATAATATTAGACCCTTGGGATTATTAGTTCTATTGGAGTATAATATTAATAATCCCTTCGTACATATGTAGGAGATATATACTTATTATAAAAAGTAATAAAATACTAGTATTATGTTATATTTTAATTTTACTATAGTTTGAGTTATAACTATTAATGTATTGAAAAAATTTAATGCTATTTTATTATCAATTTTTAATATATATATATATATATATATATATATATATATATATATATATTCGTTTAATATATAGTATCAATATAGTTTATATTATTAATATATTACAAGTATATATATAAGATATATTGGTAATTATATTCATAAATATATAATGATTATTTTGGTAAAATACATGTGGTGGGTGGTGGATATAGGCCTATCGACGTATATCAAACAATTAGTGAATGTGGTTGTAAATATATTTCATATACGCCTATTGGCATATATCAACCACATTGGTAAATGTGATTGTGCTATTTATGCCGATAGGCATCCCCCTGTTGGAACTCGCTACTTTAATCATTTTTCTAATTAATATTTTTGATCGAATGGTGTGAATTGGATTATGCCGGTATATTCTAGTCATTGCCGCTCCATCAACAAATGGAATTAAAAGTGACAACTTCCTCGCATATCTAAATCACATGTTTAATCCATACTTAAATTATTTTTTTACAAAACATGATTAAAAATTTACTATGCCTATTGTTGATAACCATGTATGCTAATTAGTTAGAAATGAAATTAAAAAAAAAAAACTTATAAAATATGCATTGCAACGTGGATTATTGTTGAAACTTATAATTGTTCACATTCAAACATATACATATACCACTTGGCAAGTGCCCGTTTCAAATATTTTCCTCCACTCCATTAACCTAGTGGTTGCATATGCATGACATTCAAATTCAAATGTATGCCCGCTCACACGTTACTATAAAGAAAAAAATATTATTTTATTAAATTATTATTCTTAGGTGGATTGATTTTTTATTACTTTAAAAAAATTATTCGTGCTCGGTATTCAAGTCTCCATGCTACTCATTTCAACTTACTTCCTTAATGTATCCACGTGAACAATTAAATCTAGAATTATTAATGGGGTCGCCATGATGTATGACAATAAAAAATAATTAGAGTTTCTTATTATTTAAAAAATATAATCAATAAATAATAAATGGGGGATTTAAATTATAATATAATTTTAGGTTTCATAATGTAATGTAAAAGCAAAAGTGTGACTATCATGTAATAATTTATCACTTAAGTAATTCAATTATACTTCTTTTTGTATTGAGCATTTGTGTTAACTTTTGATGTATTGGAAGCTCTCATTAATAATAAGATTTCATTACCACACAATTGCGAGAATTACAATATAGGGATAACCCCTAATATTAAATTATAATAAAGTTATTTTAATACAACAATAAATTGTAACATGAAATTATAATAATTATTTTAATACAATTATATTATAATATTATATTATTAAATTATTATAAGGTTTATGGAGTAGTGGTCTCCTATGCATGTCATTCGAATGTATTCTCACTCACAATTAAATATAAAGAACAAAATATTATTTTATTAAATTTAACTATAAAGAACAAAATCTTATTTTATTAAATTATTCTTGCTCCTCTAGATTTATTTTTTATTAATTAAAAAAAAAAATTTCTCTCGTATTCAACTATGCATCCTACCCATTTGGACTTCCTTAATGTTGACTTCCTTTACTTAATATGATCATATTATTTAAACAATATAATGAATAACTAATAAATTGTAGGTTTAAATTATAATATAGTTTTAGTTTCATAAATTAGTTGTAAAAACAATTGTGACTATCATGTGATCATATGTCACTTAACTGATCCAATTATACTTCTTTTTTTATTCCACATTTGTATTAAAGTTTGGTGTATTGAAATATTTTCTTAGTAATAAGGTTTCATTAACACATAATTGCTATACAAGGAATAAACCTTAAGGTTAAATTTACAGGAAATTAGTTTAATACAATTATATTTTAATATTATATTATTAAATTTTTATTATTATTATATAAAATAATAATAATAAATTATTATAAATTTAGAATCTATTTTAATAATATTTTAACCTTGTAAACATAAAAAAAAAATCTACTTGATCACTCTAGATGACTAAATAGTATTTTAATGAAATCCATAATTAATATAAATTAATTAATGAAAACATTAAAATATTAATAAATTGAAACATTAAACATTATTAATTACAATATTAACTAATAGCATTAATTAAAACATTTTACAATATGTAATTAAAACTTTTACATAAAAAATGTTTAATAACATTAAATATTAATTCAAAAATCTTTAAAAATATATATTAATATTAATTAATAATAAAGTGAAATAATTCTTATATTGCCATTATTACATTGACATAGTAATTAAATCATTAATACATAATTATTATACATAAATACATTATTCAAATATATCTAAACATGAATATATTGAGATTTTGTTAATAATAATAATAATGATAATAATAATAAGGTGTTGGAATTGTACTTAAATATTTCTAACTTTAAAATATTAATTAAAATTTTTAACAATATATTAATTAAAAAATTTATTTAAATTTTTTTAATAACATTAACTTAAACATGTTTAAAGAAGTAAAATTAATACAAAATTAATTAATTAAGTTATTGAAACAAAAATTAACATTAATATTAATTAATTAAAACATCAACATTAATTAATTTTAATTTTAATTAATTAATTTTTAACATTATATGAAACATTGATAACATTTATAAAACATTAAAATTTTTAACATTAATTGAAACATTTGGCAATATATTAATTAAAACATTTATATAAAAAAATTCAATTACAATAAACATTAATTTTTAAAATTTTGAATTAATATTTTCATATTAATTAATAGTAATATTAAGTTAATTAATTAAAATATTTAATAAGACTGATTAAAATACAAGACAAGATACTAATTAAAATATTTATATAAAGGTCACCAAGGTGAGCGAAGATGAAAAGTCATGGGGTTGGTTAAACATTGAGACAATTATTGGGTATAATATTAAGTTTTATATTATTCGGTTTAATAATAAGTCTTATAAAATTTGTTTAATATTAGAGTTTATAATATTGAGTTTTTAATATATATATATAGGGCTTATAATATTTGGTTTTAATATTATGATTTACATTATGGAGTAATATGTTGGGTTATAATATATATTCTAATATATAGGGTTTATAATTAGGCTTCAATATTACGTTTATAATATTTGGGTTTAATATTATGGTTTATAATATTGTGTTTAATATTTAGAGTTTATAACATTGGGGATTATAATATTTCAGTTTATAATATTGATTCTTAGGGTTTATTAACCTCTTGTGTTTTTAATATTGATCCCTTGGACTTATTGATCCCTTAGGTATTTAATATTTATCTCTTGGGTTCACAAATTTATTTGGTTTGTAATATTAAATCCTTGGGTTTATTAGTTCTTTTGGTTTATAATATTAATAACCCCTTGGGTTTATTATTCTCGTGAGTTGAAAATATTAATTCTTATGGTTTATTAATCTCTTGAGTTTAAAGTATTAATTCTTATGCCTTACTAATTTCTTGGTTTATAATATTAATATTTATCCCTTCAGTTCACCAATTCCTTTGGTTTATAATATTAAACCCTTGATTTTATTAGTTCTTTTGGTTTATATTATTAATAATCTCTTTGGTTTATTAATCTCTTCATTTTAAATTATTAATTGTTAGGGTTTATTAATTTCAAAGGTTTTGAGTTTCAGATATTAATTATTAGGGTTTATCCATCCCTTGATTTTTCTAACTGTTTTGGTTGGTAATATTAGGCGTTAAATAGCCATGCAGGGGGCAGCAGTGAAGGAGACATTTGCGGCGACCTCCATGGCGTCAGCTCGAAACACCGCCCGCCTCGACAAACTGGAGGTTTCATTCAACTCGCTGACCGAGGAACTACGACAGCATGGCAAGGCCCTGGAAAAGTTCGTCCGTCGCTTCGAAATCTATCTCCGCCACATACTCCATGTGTCCATCGATCTTCCTTCGGACGATTTGCAGGCCACCGTGATCAGACGGTTCAAGCCATGGGCTCCTGCCACAGGCGGTGAGGGCGTTACTCCGGTCGAAGGGGAACACTCTGGTGCTTCCACTCCCACTATCTAACTGCTCGGCATTTCCTGTGTTTTTCTGTCAACTGGTCAATTTCTGTTTAGTTTCCTATGTCTCTTTACAGTCTCTTTGCAATCAATTTTCGGCTTGTAAAAGGCCACTGTGGCCTACAGCAAAGTTTTGGTCTAGTTTTGCAGTCATAGGGTGACCCTGCGTGGCAGCCCTACAATTTTGTTTCAAGGACTAAGATGGTCAAAATTCTAGCTACTGTTCAGCTATGTAAAAACTCAGTCCTTTGTAAGATCGAATCGAAGCAGGCCTCTCCACTGTCAAAGCCATAAGTCTTTGAGCATCAAAGTTGTAATCTCTGTTCATATCATAATATATTGATCCATACTTACTTACAAAAAAAAAAAATATTAGGCATTAAATATTAGTCTCACACTTTAATATTAATGCATGGTCAAATGTCACATTATGAAAAACATTGTCTGAATATGAAAATCACTTATGGGCTACCATTGTTAATCATAGTTAGTCGTAGTCAAGGAAGGTCTTCCATGCTCTAATGTCACATTGTGACAAAGATGTATTGAATATGAAAATCAACCATGGAAAACCATGGTCATTCTTCGTCCAACGTCATATTGTGACAGCAATTATCTCAATGTTTAAATCAAGCACGCTCAACCATGTTTATTTTACGATTTATAGTATTTATCTAAATATTTCTATATAATTGAGGTTTATAATATTTATCTAAAGGTTTTTAAATACTTTAGTATTATAATATTAATATCTTAGGTTTAATATTATTCCCTTGAGTTTATAATATTAGTAATCATGTGAGTTTATCAAACCTTTTTTTTTAAGATATTAATGTTTAGGATTTATTAATCTCTTATGTTTTTCATATTGATCCCTTCACCTTATTGATCCCTTAGGTTCTTAATATTTATCCCTTTGGTTCACCAATTCCTGTGGTTTATAAGATAAACCCTTGGTTTTATTAGTTCTTTTCGTTTATAATATTAAACCACCCATGGGTCTTAAAATCTCTTGAGTTAAAAATATGAATTTTTAGGGTTTATTAATTCCTTAGGTTTTTTAGATAAAAATATTAGTTATTAGGCTTTATTAACCTCTTGTGTTTTTAATATTGATCCCTTGACCTTATTGATCCCTTAAGTTTTTAATATTTATCCCTTCGTTTCACTAATTCTTTTGGTTTCTAATATCAAATCCTTGGTGTTATTATTTCTTTATAATTATAATCTCTTCAGTTTAAAATATTAATTATTATTGTAGTAATTTTTTGGTTTTTAATATTAATATTTATCTCTTGGGTTCACCAATTACTTTCGTTTATAATACTAAACCCTTGGGTTTACTACATTTTTTTATTTATAATATTAATAATGTCTTGGGTTTATTAATATATTTAATTTAAAATATTAATTGTTAGGGTTTATTAATTTCTTAGATTTTTGAGTTTAAAAATTTTATTCTTAGGGTTTAATAATATTTTTTGTTTTTAATATTGATCCCTTGGCCTTATTTTTTTTTTGTAAGTAAGTAGTATCATTATATTATGATATGAATAGAGGTTACAGCTTTGGTGAGCGAAGACTTATGGCTTTGAAAACAGATGGGCCTGCTTCGCTTCGATCTTTCAAAGGACTGAGTTTTTACATAGCTGAGCAGTAGCTTGAACTTTGACCATCTTAGTCCTTAAAGTAAAACTACAGGGCTGCCACGCAGGGACACCCTTTGATTGCAAAACTAGACCAAAATATTGCTGTAGGCCATAGAGGCCTTTTACAAGCCGAGAATTGACTGTAAAGAGACTGTGAAGAAACATAGGACACAAAACAGAGATTAACCAGTTGACAGAAAAACATAGGGAAAGCTGAGGCATTAGATAGTTGGAGTAGAAGCACCCGAGTGACCCCCTTCGACCGAAGTTATGCCTTCTCCGCCTGTGGTTGGAGCCCGTGGCTTGAACCGTCTGATCACAGTGGCCTGCACGTCGTCCGAAGGAAGCTCGATGGAGACATGGTGAACGTGGCGGAGATAGATTTCAAAACGACAGACGAACTTTTCCATGGCGGTGCCTTGCTGTTTTTATTCTGCGGTTAGCGAATTAAAAGCTATCTCCAGTTTGTCGAGGCAGGCAGTTTTCTGAGCCGACACCATGGACGTCGCCGCAAACGTTTCTTTTACTGTTGCCCCTTGCATGGCTATGGCCTTGGCTAACATCGTTTTCACTTGCCACGCGACGACTTGTGTTTGCAGAAATTGGGTCTGACGTGTGGATGGAGTTCCGGGGTCCACGAGCCAATCAACCTCTTCACTGATGTTGGTGTCGTCCATGTGTGTTCGAGCCAGTTCTACTTCTTCCTCCAGTACCTCTATAGTCTGCTTGCCGCGTTTGGAGACCGAAGCTTCATAATATTCCATGGCCCTTTTGAGGGCTTGTGAGGCTTTGATGCTTCTTGGATTCATTTCCGCCATGGCCCTCGAGACTGTTCCTGCACCTATCCCTTTGTGTAAGCTGAAAACTAGATTAGAAGAGGAGCCTGCAGATTGAAAATCCAACGCAGGAATGATACAGGAAGGTTGCGGGGATGAGCTAATAAAGAGAGTGGAGAGGGGTTGAAGCGTGCTTCGGGGAAGCCATTTAAGGCCATAATTGAGGGCAAGTTGCCTCAATGTACTGCCGCCAAGGCTGGGTGAGTGATCGGAGATGTTCGTTCTGTCATGTGATCCTTCACACGCTGTCATCCAGCGCTTAAGGCACTCGGTGGAGCTGTTTCCTCTGCCATAACTCCTACTCATTAAGGATGGCTGATTCCGATGGCTTTTCGTTAACTTCTCCTGCATGTGCCGCTCGACCGGTGCAATCACCATACTGTTAAGCTTGATTTTCTGATGACGACTGTCCTGCCGTCCGTCCTACGGAATCACCTGCATTCAGGTCCTTTCTTGATATTGCGCTGCATTGATCCCGAAGCTTATCATCCCTGAGCTCATGCCAACACGTGTCCCAGGCAAGAGTCGGGTTTTCAACCGCGTAGTTAGCAATGTGGTCCGCGAGCGAGTTTGCTTGCCTTCGCACGGATTGTAAGATTATTCCGCTAAGAGAGGGAAAATGATGTGCTATCCTTTCCGTGACCGCGGCTAACCTCCAATGCTTGGCTGCTTTGGCGGGTTGCGTTCCATGTTGGATTTTTTTAGCTGTGGTTATGGCCACCTGAGAGTCACCTTCCACGATAGATTTTCTTTTGCCCAACTGAACTAAGAGTCGGAGACCCTGTTCTAGAGCTGTGAATTCGGCATAGTTGTTTGTGGTTTCTCCCAAATTTTTGCTTAGGATATGAATGATGCTTCCATTTTCATCCCGTAGAACCCCCCCTGCCCCAGCTGGGCCAGGGTTGCCCTTTGCTGCACCATCGAAGGTCAACTTGCAGAAACCATGGGGCGGACGCTGCCAGACAATAGGAGGAGGAATTGGTCGAAGAGCTGTTTTCGTCAGGAGATGTTCCGCTGAATCGATGATCCCGAAGATGCCCAGAATTCTTCTGTCATTGGGAGAGATTGTTTCAATCTTTTCTTCTGTGCACCAGGTACGAGTTGTTTCCATGAGCCCTTGCATGATGACTATTTTTAAATCATCAAGTTGTCCAATGCCTCGTTTTTGGAAAATTCGGTTATTTCTTTCCTTCCAAACATTCCATATAAGAAAACCGGGACTGTTCTTCCACAGTGAATTTACCATAACACTGTTGGAGTATTGTGTTCGCCAATTGGTTATGGTCTCTTGAATTGAATTGTGTTGTCTGTCTGACTGCCAGAAGATATCTTGAAGCCATTCCCAGATCTTGTTGGTCCAGTCACAGCTGTTGAAGAGATGGTTGATAGTTTCCTCCTGCTGCTCACATAATGGGCAGCGGGAAGGTCCTATAAATCCTCTTTTGGTTAGATTTTCCCAAGTTAGGACTTTCTTGTTTTGCACGAGCCACAGGAACAGTTTAATTTTGGGCCATAGAATCCCGGCCCAGACATTTTCATACCAAGCTACCTTGTCCTGCTCCTCCCTGTTATCCAAGTAATGCCTAGCTTCTTTCAGGTTGAAGGAGCCGCCAGCCAGCATACCCCAGCGGAGTTTGTCTGGACCGTGCATTTCTCTGAGAACTCTTTTGCTGAGAGTGTCATTGAGGGTGTTGTTTAGATTCTGCAGTTGTTCCTCCGGGGGAGGAGGAGTCAGCTGCCAGCTCCTCCATTGCTGCGGTTCACTGCTTTGCACCTAGTAGTGATGGACTTTTATTTTTCCTTTTTCCTGATACCATTGCTGCAAAGGATGAAAATTAGGGCTTTCTAGTATCGGGAGCTGTTGCCAAGCATCTTCCCAAAAGAGAGCCGAGTGCCCGTTTCTTATCTCCCAGAAGCAATGATTCTGAATTATATGTCGATTGGCTCGATCTAAGTTCCAAATGGGGGAGCCCGTCGGGACCTCGGTGATTCTGATAAGCTCTTCGTGTTGCCAATGAGCTGCATATTTGGCCTTCCACAATTTTTCCCACGGAGTATGGGGCTCAGTTAACCATCTCCACCATAGCTTGGCTCTGTTGGCCTTATTGATAGTACCAGGATCCTGCAGACCAATCCCTCCGAAGGTTTTGGGTCCGCATAGTTTATCCCAAGCCATCAAAGCCCATTTTTTCTTGCCAGAGTTGCCCGACCACAGGAATTTTTGTTGGATGGTTCTAATTTTCTGAAGGACTCCTTGCGGTGCTGGGAGAATCGAAAGCATGTAGTGAGGAATTGCTTGAAGAACCGCTTTGGTCATTACCATACGCCCTGCCAGATTGAGGACTCTGTTGGTCCAGTGGTTACATTTGTCAGCAAGCTTGTTTGTCAAATTTTCCCAATGAGACTTATGCCAGGGCTTGTCAGTGAGGGGAATCCCTAAATACTTGGAAGGGAGATAGCTTCGCTTGAAACCGAGGATTGCAGTTAGATGTCTTTGAACCGCCAGATGGGTATTAAAAAAGAAGATCATGGATTTTTCAAAGTTGAAATCCATTCCAGAAGCCTCACTGAACAAGGTGAGAATTTTCTTAAAACCTTTTGCGTCTTTTACAGTGGGCGTGCCATGCAGCATAGTGTCATCCACGAACTGCTGGTGTGTTGTGGCCGGAAAATTGGTTAATGGCTGCAAACCCTTTATCAGATTGTTCTCCTGAGCATATTTAATGAGACAGCTGAACCCTTCCATTAGAATAACAAAAAGGAAAGGGGAGATTGGGTCTCCCTGCCTTATACCCCTGGTTTGGTAGAAAGGTTGAGAGGGGGCTCCATTGATTAGAATTGAATGGTTAGGCGTTTTGATCAGAGCTGAGATCCAAGTTATCCATCTAGTGCTAAAGCCAAAAGCTTGGAGGACAGCTTCGAGATAGGCCCAACTTACTTTATCATACGCTTTTGAGAGGTCCAGTTGAATAATCATGCCTGCCTTTCTTAGTGTCTTTAGAGTATGAATAATTTCGTGGGCTAACAGAACGTTATCCATGATTTTTCGACCCTCAACGTACCCTGACTGTTCTTCTGATATGATTTGAGGTAGGATAGGTTTAAGTCTATTAGCAATGACTTTCGAAATGATCTTATAAACCACATTGGAGAGGGCAATGGGCCTAAATTTGGACGGAGTGCAGACATCTTTTTCCTTGGGGATCAAAGCAATGAAAGTGGAGTTTAGTGACTTTAAGATTGAAGAAGATAGTCTTGAATCTTCCACCACTTCCCAAATGTCTTCTTTCACAATTTCCCAGCATGCTTTGAAAAAATCCACTGTAAATCCATCAGGTCCTGGAGCCTTCCCGTTGGCCATCTCTCTGACCACCACCTCCACCTCCTGGAGAGAAACTGGTCATTCCAGGGCACTGTTTTGCTCATCGGTGATGAGTTTGGGTATGGATGAGGTAACCCTGGCGATGGCCTCCCTTTGATTGCACTCTGGCTCAGTGGCAATGGATTGAAAATGTCTGCGAAGTTGATTGGTGATGTCCTGGTGTGAGCTGAGAATCTCACCATGCTCTCCTTGTAATCTGGTGATTCTATTACTGCATCTACAGTCAATAGCAGACCTGTGGAAGAACTTAGTGTTTCTTTCTCCCTCCTTCAACCATTGATTGCGTGACTTTTGCTTCCATAGTATTTCTTCCTGCTCGCACCTTTCATTCCATTTCTTCATGAGCTGCTTTTCCATGTCGATGGATTCCCGTGATGTATTACCTTGAATCCATTCATTGTGGATCTCCTCCAATTGCTACTCCAGATGGCGATTGTCTGCAAATATGTCTCCAAAGACCTCTCGATTCCAAGTTTTCAGTTGTGCTTTGATATACTTGAGCCTTGCTTGTAAGTTGAACATTTTTGTACCTTTTACAGGCAGAGGAGTCTTCCACCACGTTTTTATGCGGCTGAAGAAATCTTTATGGGTGAGCCAAAATCTTTCGAAGCGAAAAGGCCTGTTTTTGGGGGTGCCTGAAATCGACATTTGCAGAGAGATGGGCCAATGGTCTGATCCCCCGGAAGGAAGGACTTCAGAACTTATAATGTTCCCTTCTAGGAGGAGGCTTTCAGAGACTATATAGCGATCCAAACGGGAAGCTATGAGCCAGTCTCCTCCTTGTCTATTAGTCCAAGTGAACATACCATTGCTAGGCTTTATGTCTACCAGGCTTAGGTCTTGAATAAAGGCATTAAAAGCTTGGGCATCATTGCTGAGAGTCCTGGTGCCTCCTTTCTTTTCCTCGAGTGAGGTTATCATGTTGAAGTCCCCACCATATACGGCCTGAGAGGTGTTGTGCCTGTGATGCAGGTTGGTTAATTGACGGAGCAGCAGTAATTTGTCCTCCAGAAGTTGGGGGCTGTAGATATTGACAAATAAGAAGGAGCCTCTTTCTCCGATAATTTGCATTTGCAAGGCTAGGAAGTGCTTTGAAGCTTCAGCATTAATGAGATGGTAGACATTTGGGTTCCAGAGGATGGCTAAGCCTCCACTCATTCCTGTTCCTTCCACAGCCAGATGCTCGAGATGTCTGCTCAGACGTTTAGTTAGCTCATTCTGCTTCTGAATAGTGCATTTGGTTTCCTGAAGGAAGACCATATCCGGTTTTTCTTGTGTAATTTTCTTTTTCAGGAGCCTCTGTTTCCTGAGGCTTCCCAGTCCTCTTGCATTCCATGAGAGGACTTTCATAGTTAACTGGGATTAGGATAAGAAGGAGAAAGCCTCAAGGGCTTTCATCTTTCCCGAGTTTATCAGCAGCTGACCTAATTCGAAGAGAGCATCTTTGTCTGATCTTCTTCCTCGTTTCTTTTTGTATTGGCTGCTAGCTTGCGTCTGGTGTAGGGTTTGTGATTTGATGCCCAGGCTCTTGGTAGCACCACGACCCCGTTTCACACCTTTTGATATTTCATCCTGTCTGGCTAAGAATAGATGGTTGATTCTGTTGATTTCTTCTTCTGGTACTTTGTCTATCCCTTTTTGTTTCCATTGTTCCACTATTGAATTAAGATCTAGCCCTTCTTTTTCCAAAATCTCATCCAATTCTAGGTCTTCCGTGCCCTGTTCGCTGAGGACCATGTCCTCATCTCCTTCTTGGTTCTTGTCTTCTGAGCTTGCTGCATTGAGATTCCCCGAATCGAGGGTGTCTTTAGTCTGATCATTTATCTGATCTGTTGGATTTGGATCTGCCTTATTCTTTTGAGAGTCCTCTCCCAGTATCTCAAAAGGATTTGTAGTGCCAGTGTTTGGATCTTCCGTTTTAGGGTGATTTCTGCGACTGGCTCTCTGCCTTTCTGTGGGCTGAATGAATCCATCCGAGGACGAAGAGGGTTTCCCTTTGGGGATTTCCTGCGTTTTGTTTTGAGCGCATTCTCTGATTAGATGCCCATGCTCATGGCATTTCCGGCATCTGAAAGGTATTTGCTCATAGTCTATAGTTTGAAAGTAGGTTTCATCTCTGTAGTCTAACCAGAGTCCTTCATGCAGAGGTCCAGAAACATCCATTTCAACACAGATGCGAGCATAAGTTGTGTACCTTTTTTGAAGAGTGGCTTCAGAAGCCCGGACAAAGGTGCCCAGAGTATTGCCGATTTGTTCCAGCGCTGCTGGTCTCCAATAGTCAATTGGCAAGGAGAAGAGTCTTATCCAGACTGGTACTTGAGTGAAGGTCTCCTGCTCGGGTGCAAAGTTAGGTTTCCATGGCCGCATATAGAGGCCCGCAGAAGCATAGAAGTAGGGACCTCCTTCAAAGATCCGGTCCTTGTCGTCCAGATTGGTAAACACCACCGTGAAAAAGCCCTTGGCTCCTAGGTGAAGTTGTACATCCCCTCGCGGTTTCCAAACTTGCTTGATTTATTGACAGAGAGCTTTTTCACTGGGCTAGAACCCCATGAATTTGCATATTATCGCGTAGATTGACATGTGATCCAGGTATTCTTGTAGATCTCGGTCAGTGATGTTTACCCTAAGGCTGTCAAGAGCTTTTGGTTTGCATTGCCCTTGCAATTTTGGTTGTGCTCCGTTTCCTCCAAAATTTTCAGATCGACCAAGATGAGCATTTTGATCGGCATTATCACTCAGATCTGTAGCGTTTCTTTGTGGATCTGCCTCTTGCGAGGGTTGATCGAGACTGATTCCTTCTTTGCTGGTAGATCCCTTCACCATTTCTGCTGTGAAGCGATCTGAGAGTATCTCAGTGTGGCCGGCGTGATCACGAGTTGCTGAGGAGCCTGGGATCTTCGAACCCTCGGCCATCTTCTTTCCTTTGTCTATAATTACTTGTTTGAAAGTGGGGGCTCCAGGGGCCCCCGGCCGTCCCATCTTCTGCGCCAGTTTCAGTCCTTGTTGCCGCAGATCCTGGAGGCGATCTCGGCTTTTTGCGAGCGTTCTGGCCTTGGATCAGAGAACGATCCTTAAAACCCTAGATCTTTTGCATCAGATAGCCGCTGCAGAACTCTCAGATAGCCGCTTTAAGTCAAATGCCACTACTCGATCCCATGGCCTTATTGATCATGTAGGTTTTTAATATTTATCCCCTCGGTTCACCAATTCCTTTGGTTTTTAATATTAAACCCTTGCATCTATTAGTTTTTTTTTTATAATATTAATAATCCCGATTCCCTTGGGTTTATTAATCTTTTGAGTTTTCATATTATGATTTACATTATGGCGTAATAGGTTTTTTTATAATATAGATTCTAATATATATCGTTTATAATTAGGCGTTAATATTGGGTTTAATATTTTGTTTTAATAATAGGGTTTATAATATTGTGTTTAATATTTAGAGTTTATAATATTGGGGATTATAATATTTCGGTTCATAATATTGATTCTTAGGGTCTATTGATCTATTGTATTTTTAATATTGATCCTTTAGGTCTTTCATATTTATCCGTTGGGTTCACCAATTCCTTTGGTTTGTAATATTAAACCCTTGGGTTTATTATCTTGGTTTATAATATTAATAACCCCTTGGGTTTATGAATATCTTAAGTTTAAAATATTAAGTCTTGGGGTTTATTAATATCTTGAGTTTAAAATATTAATTCTTATGCTTTATTAATTTCTTCGTTTATAAATTAATATTTATCCCTTGGGTTCACCAATTCCTTTGGTTTATAATATTAAACCCTTGGGTTTATTAGATCTTTTCGTTTATAATATTAATAATTCCTTTGGTTTATTAGTCTCTTCACTTTAAATTATTAATTATTCAGGTTTTTTCATTTCTTACATTTCAAGTTTAAGATATTAATTATTAGGCTTTATTAATTTCTTGAGTTTTCTAATTATTTGGGTTGGTAATATTAGGTGTTAAATATTAGTCTTACACTTTAATATTAATACATGGTCGAGTGTCACATTATGAAAAATAGTGTCTCAATATTAAAATCAACCATGGACTACCATTTTCAATCATAGTTAATCATAGTGAATGAAGGTCGTTCATGGTCGAATGTTACATTGTGACAAAGATTGTCTCAATATGAAAATCAACCATGGCAAACCATGGTCATTCTTCGTCCAACATCGCATTGTGATAACAATTGTCTCAATGTTTAAATCAAACATGCTCAACCATGTATATTTTTTGGTTTATAGTATTTATCTAAATATTTTTATATACATGAGGTTTATAATATTTATCTAAAGGTTTTTATATACTTGAGGTTTATAATATTAATATCTTAGGTTTAATATTATTCCTTGAGTTTATAATATTAATAATCATGTGAGTTTATCAAACCTTTTTGTTTAAGATATTAATTTTTAGGTTTTTTTAATCTCTTATGTTTTTTATATTGATCCCTTCGCATTATTGATCACTTAGGTTTTTAATATTTATCCCTTGGGTTCACCAATTCCTTGGGCTTATAATATAAATCCCTTGGGTTTATTAGTTTTTTCATTTATAATATTAAACCAACCTTGGATCTAAGAATCTCTTGAGTTAAAATATTAATTCTTAGGGTTTATTAATTTCTCATGTTTTTGAGATAAAAATATTAATTCTTCGGATTTATTAATCTCTTGTGTTTTTTAATATTCATCCCTTGTCTTATTGATCCCTTAGGTTTTTAATATTTATCCCTTCGGTTCACCAATTCCTTTAATTTGTAATATCAAACCCTTGGTGTTATTACTTCTTTATGTTTAAAATATTAATAACCCCTTGGGTTTATTAATCTCTCGAGTTTAAAATATTAATTCTTAGGGTTTGTTAATCTCTTCAGTATAAAATATTAATTATTAGGGTGTATTAATTTCTTCGTTTATAATAATAATATTTATCCTTTGGGTTCATGAGTTACTTTGGTTTATAATATTAAACCCTTGGGTTTATTCCTTCTTTTTCTTTATAATATTAATAATGTCTTGGGTTTATTAGTATATTTAATTTAAAAAAATTATTCTTAGGGTTTAATAATCTTTTTTTGTTTTTAATATTGATCCCTCAGCCTTATTGATCATGTAGGTTTTTAATATTTATCCCCTCGGGTCACTGATTCCTTTGGTTTATAATATTAAACCCTTGCGTTTATTAATTATTTTGGTTTATAATATTAATAGTCCCTTGGGTTTATTAATAGTTTGAGTTTTAACATTATGGTGTAATATGTTGGGTTATAATATAGATTCTAATATATATCATTTATAATTAGGGGTTAATATTGGGTTTAATATTGAGAGTTTATAAGGTTGGGGATTATAATATTTCGGTTCATAATATTGATTCTTAGGGTTTATTTATCTCTTGTGTTTTTAATGTTTATCCCTTCTCCTTATTCATCCCTTAGGTCTTTCATATTTATCTGTTGGGTTCACCAATTCCTTTGGTTTGTAATATTAAACCCTTGGGTTTATTATGTTGGTTTATAATATCAATAACCCCTTGGGTTTATTAATTCTTTAGGTTTATATTCTTTAAGTTTATATTATTGGGTTTAATAATAAGTCTTATAATATTTGTTTAATATTAGAGTTTAAAATATTGAGTTTCTAATATGCAGGGCTTATAATATTTGGTTTTAATATTATGATTTACATTATGGAATAATATGTTGGGTTATAATATATATTCTAATATATACGGTTTATAATTAGGCTTTAATATTGGGTTTAATATTAGGGTTTATAATATTGTGTTTAATATTTAAAGTTTATAACATAGGGGATTATAATATTTGAGTTTATAATATTGATTCTGAGGGTTTATTGATCTCTTTTGTTTTTAATATTGATCCCTTGGACTTATTGATCCGTTAGGTATTTAATATTTATCCCTTGGGTTTATGAATTTATTTGGTTTGTAATATTAAATCCTTGGGTTTATCAGTTCTTTTGTTTTATAATAGTTTTAACCCCTTGGGTTTATTATTCACTTGAGTTTAAAATATTAATTCTTATGGTTTATTAATCTCTTGAGTCTAAAGTATTAATTATTATTCCTTATTATTTTCTATAAGATATTAATGTTTAGGCTTTATTAATCTCTTATGCTTTTCATATTGATCCCTTCACCTTATTAATCCCTTAGGTTTTTAATATTTATCCCTTGGGTTTACCAAATCCCGTGGTTTATAATATATAACCCTTGGGTCTTAGAATCTCTCGAGTTAAAAATAGTAATTCTTAGGGTTTATTAATTTCTTTGGTTTTTGAGATAAAAAATTTAATTATTAAACTTTATTAATATCTTGTGTTTTTAATATTGATCCCTTGACCTTATTGATCCCTTAGGTTTCTAATATTTATCCCTTCTTTTCACCAATTATTTTGGTTTCTAATATCAAACCCTTGGTGTTATTAGTTCTTTATGTTTATAATCTCTTCAGTTTAAAATAATAATTATTAGAGTGAAGTAATTTCTTGGTTTATAATATTAATATTTATCCCTTGGGTTCACCAATTACTTTCCTTTATAATACTAAACGATTCGGTTTATTACTTATTTTGGTTTATAACATTAATAATGTCTTGTGTTTATTAATATATTTAATTTAAAATATTAATTGTTAGGGTTTACTAATTTCTTAGATTTTTGAGTTTAAAAATTTTATTCTTAGGGCTTAATAATCTTTTTTTTATTTTTAACATTGATCCCTTGGCCTTATTGATCATGTAGGTTTTTAATATTTATCCCCTCGGTTCACCAATTCCTTTGGTTTATAAAATTAAAACCTTTCGTTTATTATTTCTTTTGGTTTATAATATTAATAATCCCTTGGGTTTATTAATATTTTCAGCTTTAATATCACGATTTACATTATGGTGTAATAGTTTGGGTTATAATATATATTCGAATATATATCGTTTATAATTAGGGGTTAATATTGGGTTTAATATTAGGGTGTGCGCGGCGCTCCGGATCGTTTTTTTGCATGGTATCTTGCTCCTGCGCGGTGCTTTGGGTCGGTGCCGTGGCGCATCGAGTTGACCCTATTTTGCTTGGTCTCTTTTTTCATTTAGGATCTCGGCCCTGAGTTTTCGCATGGGATCCTTGCTGTAGACCTTGTTCTCCATCGGATCTCCGCTATGGATCATGGAAGCGGCCCTCTCCCACCTTCCGATCTCGATGCCTTTCGATCACTTGTCGCTGCAGCAGATAAACGACTGATAACTGCCTCTCAGCAAAAGTTTGTTAAAAAGCTGGATAATACCCTACGGTGTCTCTGATGGTGGATGAAGCTTGCAGAACAGCGTTAAACCTAGCCGAAAGAGGCCTCATCGGTCAGTTCACAGGGTTATGGCCATCCCTGAAAGCAGTAGAAGATTGGGTCAAACGAAACTGGATACCACTAGTTAAGGAAGGAATAAAAAGTCACTTTGTAGGCAAAGGGTTCTTCGTCTTCGTGTTTGATAGTGTGGAAGACAGAAGCCTGATCTTCAGGAACGGGCCATATTTCATGGGTCCCCAAGGGCTATATTTGAATAAATGGTACCCAGACTTTGACCCAGCACAAGATGTGCCCACAACTGTTCCTGTATGGGTGCGTCTCCTGCACCTTCCCCTTCACTGTTGGAGTCAGAGCTCGCTGCAATCCATTGGCAATGCCCTTGGCAGATACATAGATCAGGCTCCAAGGAAGGATCAGTTCTCCTGCGCTCGAATCTGTGTGGAGGTAGATCTGGAAATCAGGCTACCTGAAGCCATCAAACTCTCGGTGGCGGATTGGACACACATCCAAGAGCTCGACTATGAACAATTTCCCTTTAAATTTTGACACTGCCATGAATATGGGCATTTTGCAAGATACTGTAAAAAAAAATGAGGAAACATTAGAGAAAGAAAAAGGTGAACAGTGGAAGCAAGCAAAGAAAATAGAAAGTAGCAGGCAGAATAAAAAAAACAAAGCCAAAGAGACAGGGAACAAAGCAGGGCAAGAAAGTGCAAGAAATCAAAACAATGGTAGCAGGGAAACCATTAGCATCATGGAGGACAAAAACCCCTTTGAATCTCTCATCCCACCCTCAGATCCTCCAGAGGCAGAGCAGGAAGATCTTCTTCAGCTGAACAGTACCGACACCTAAGAGCTAGGTAACACTCCAAATCCGATTCCAAGTAACACTTCCTCTCCTTCATATGATGACATTATTAAACAAAAGAAGAAGAAAACATAAAACGCGGGGTCATCTGATGATGAAACCTTCGAAAGGCCATCAAAAAGAGTTGGAAGAAGATCAAACAAGGAAACCAGGGAAGAAGAGTCAAAAAGACAAAAAACCCTTGGCAGTCAAGCGACCATTGAGATGACCCTCGAGAGAAGCACAAGACCAAGGGCCCCCAAGGGAGGAGGACCCACCCCAACAAGTGGTAAATGATGCAGCTGGTCTCTTGGAACTGTAGGGGTTTGGGTAATCCCAATAAGGCAGAGGCCATTAAAGACTTATTGAAAATGGAAACCACGGACATTCTCATGCTCCAAGAGACAAAAATAGAAGGGGAGATCCTTCTAAATACTAGTATTATGAAATGGAAATTTGATTCTGGAAAGGTTGTCAGCGCTAGAGGCTTGGTTGGAGGAATAGGTACATTCTGGTAAAAAAAACTCCTTTTCTTTAGAGAGATTCTTTGAGACTCAACATTGGATTTATACTGAATTGCACCACACCGCAAGCAACCTCACCCTAGCTCTGTTTAACATGTACGTCCCTGTACACTATGACGAAAAAAAAGAGTGCTGGAAGTCACTCTCGGATTATATAGAGCTTCTCAATCCTATGAATATAGTCATAGGCGGCGATCTGAATATAATTCCAGATCCCAAAGAGAAGAGAGGAGGGACCTACTCAAGGGATCCTTTTATCCCCACAGTGGAAAATATAATTCTACAGTGGGACTTAGTGGACTTCAAGCCAGTGAAAGGAAAATATACCTGGACCAACAACAGAACAGGAGAAAACCATATATCAGCAAGGCTGGAAAGATTCCTCATCAGCAGCTCTGTAATGATGGACAAAAGAATAGTCTTCACCAAGATTCTTCCAAAGCTCACCTCGAACCACAAACCAATTCTTTTATGCCTGAAAGAAGAAGAAGATTTAGGTCCTCTCCCCTTTCACTTCAGTCCTCTTTGGGCTGGAAAAGAAGGGTTCTTTCAAACAGTCCGAACAGCTTGGAGGATAGAAGGCTCAGGCTCCCCAAGCTTTGTGTGGGGTTAAAAAATGAAAAACGCAAAAAAAGCCCTAAAAGAATGGATAAATAAATATATGAAAACCCCCACCAGGCAGAGCAAAGAGGCAGTTCTTCAGCTGGAAGAAATCCAATTTGAAATGGAAGAGAAAGATCTTTCTCCCATGGACTTAGATAAAGAAAAATCTGCTCAAAGGAAAAGATATTGCTCCTTTAGAAGCAAAGAAGAGTATTGGTGTTTAAAGTCTCGCAGTCTGTGGCTTAAATATGGGGATAGAAACACCACATATTTTCATAGACAGTACAGGGCTCGCCTTTCCCACAACCATATAGCAGAAATTACCACTTCCAATGGATAGGTGTGTAAAGGATTTTCCCAAATTAAGGAAGCTGCAGTAAAGCATTTTCATAATCCTTTTAGTGCAGAAAGGGATGGGAGTGAGGAGGACACATCAGAGTTCCTCACAAACATTACAAAGATAGTCAGCATAGAAGATAATGAATCACTTATGAGCCCAGTCACAGAAGAAGAGATTTCAAATATTGTCTGGTCCATGGATCTAGACAAGGCACCTGGACCTGATGGATTTTCAGTTCAATTTTACAGAATTTGTTGGGAGATAATCAAATTTGATCTCCTCAGAATGATAAGTGGATTTATGAGGAAGGAAAAGGTTGGAGGCAGAATAAACTCCACCTTCCTCGCTCTAATCCCCAAGGAAGCAACCCTAGGCTCATTTGATAGATACAGGCCGATCCCACTCTGCAATTCGTCCTACAAGATCGTGGCCAAACTTCTCGCGAACAGAATCAAACCCCTCCTGCAAAAACTCATTTCTCCAGCCCAAGGGGGATTTGTGAAAGGAAAGCATATCATGGACAATGTCATCCAAGTTCAAGAAACCTGCATTCCAGCCAAACACGCAAAGAACAAGGTATGCTTATAAAACTGGATATGTGTAATGCTTTTGATAGAGTTAACCGCTCTTTCCTGTACACGGTACTCTCATCCTTCGGATTTAATCAGGACTTCATAAACCTAATCAAAGCTTGTATTGAGAATATCTGGATTGCCCCAATGGTAAATGGAAGACCAGCAGACTTCTTTTTAGCCACCAGGGGATTTAGGCAAGGCTGTCCTCTTTCTCCTTTTCTCTACATTCTGATGGCAGACTCCTTGAGCAGAAAGATGACCCAGGAAAAACAAAAAGGCAACATACCTGGGATCAGAATTGTGAAAGGAATTGCCCCAGTGAACCACGCGCTCTTCGCTGATGACTCACTTCTACTCGGGGGTGCTTCTCCAAGAATTGCTAGCTCCTTCAGAACCATTCTTCAAAAGTTTTGCAGTATCTCTGGAGCATTAATCAGTGAGAGGAAAAGCGTTGTTTTTGGATGGAATACAGAGCAGCGCACAATCGAAAGAATATTCAATGATCTGGGCTTTAATGGATATGCATTTTGGGACAAAATAAAATATCTGGGTCTTCCAATAACAATGGGATCCAACAGAAACCACTTGTGGGAGGAGGTGATTTCGAAATTCAAAAAAAATATTGCTGCGTGGGGTGGCTTTTGGCTCACCACAGGAGGCAAACTCACACTCATCAAATCATTCCTTTCATCTCTGCCAGCATTCCAGGCTTCCTTAATGCTGGCTCCAAAACAAATATCAGATCAAATCTCTAGTCTCATGAGCAAATTTCTGTGGAATGGTGGACGGGGGAATAGCAACAGATTTCATTTAATAAACTGGGAAACAGTGAAATGCCCACTAGTGGAAGGCGGCCTTCAAATACGTGATCCTCTGCAAGCTAACTTAGCTTTGGGCTGTAAATTACTGTGGCAGCTTTTAGTTGAGCCTAATCACTGAGTGAGTCAGATATTAAAGCTTAAATACCTCAAAAACCAGTTAATTAAATCCTTCATTCCAGAGAAAGACCCAAAAGGAACGCAGGCTTGGAAGCTCTACTGCAAAGGTATTGAATTTTTCAGATATCATCTATATAGAATTCTTGAGAATGGCAAAAATACATCGCTATGCAGAGACAGAGTCATGGGTCATCCCCCTCTATCAGAAAACAACAAAATCTCAGAGCTAAGAGCTTGGTTATACAAAAAAGGAATCCGGAAAATTGAGGATATTTCAGGTTTGGATAGCAAAGGAAATTGGAAGCACTGGATTCTTCCTGAAATACCAGCGCATCTAAAAACCCAGTTAAAAGCCCTTATAGATGCAATTTCAGATTTTACTCCAGTACATACAGACGAGGAAGACTCATGGGGATGGGGTAAGACAGGGGTGTACACAGCAAGACAAGGGTATTTACAGATGCAAAGTAAAAAGGATTCGCTACATCCAGAATCAGTGTGGAAACAGGTCTAGGACAACTTCAGCATCCCCAAGATCAATTTCTTCTTTTGGACTCTATTCCATAACAAAATCTTGACTAGAGAAAATTTGTGCAGAATGAACATAGCAGGTCCACACCGATGTGCTCTTTGCAAAACGCATTGGAAACCTCAAAACACATTTTTATTGATTGTCAGTATGCGAAGAAGGCCTGGTCTAACTTCCTGACCAGACTGAATGTGAGACCCCCAGCACATTGTTCGATTGCAGACATGTTCTCTTCTTGGAAAGCCAGTTATCCTCTCAATATAGCTGACAAATCTCTATGGCACAAGGTGTGGACTGCTGCCCCTAAATATGTCTGCTGGAAGTTATGGCTAGCCTGGAACGAAATCATCTTCAATCACAATGAAACGCCTGCAGAAAAAGTAGCGGGACATGCAAAGAAACTCCTTTTAGAAACTCTAAACCATTCTTCAGTCAAACATGATAACTCCCTCCGAAATGAAGAAAGGGCGTGGCTGGATGCCTTCTCCTTCAAGCCCAGACCTCCAACAATCACACGTCCAATCCATAAGGAAAGATGGCAGATTCGAGACACTATGGACAGTTTTCAGCAGTGGTGGAAATCCCAAGGAAAGTGCACTATCTTCTTCGATGGTGCCTCAAAAGGCAATCCAGGTAGGTCAGGAGCAGGAGGGGTGATCTTTTATCCGAACGGGAAAAAAGACGACTTCAGCTGGGGACTCGGACTGAAAACCAACAATCAGGCTGAAACTCTCAGTCTTTTAAAAGCTTGTCAATTGGCCACGAAAGAAAATCCAAGTGAAATCTTAGTCTTTGGAGATTCAGAATTGCTGATAAACTCACTAATAAGCAAGAAAGGGCTCAAGGATCCAGCGCTAAACAAACAGCTTTCAAGAGTGAACAGAATTTTGAAGGATTTCTCCTCAGCTCAAATTTTCCACATCCTCATAGAATTAAACAAGGAAGTAGGTAGATTGGAAAATATAGGATGTACTCTAGAAAATGGAATTATCAGCATAAATGCAGGAGCTTTGAACATGGAAATTATTCCCTAACCGGAAAAGATGCCCAAGTAAAAGCAACGATTTGTAATGGTTGATTAGGCTTCAGCCAACCTATCTTTATCAATAAAACATATTCGTTCCAGTTTAAAAAAAAAAAATATTAGGGTTTATAATATTGTGTTTAATATTTAGAGTTTATAACATTGGGGAATATAATATTTCGGTTCATAATATTGATTCTTAGGGTTTATTGATCTCTTGTGTTTTTAATTCCTTCGCTTTATTGATAACTCACGTCTTTCATATTTATCCGTTGCATTCACTAGTTCCTTTGGTTTGTAATATTAAACCCTTGGGTTTATTAGATATTTTCATTTATAATATTAATAATCCCTTTTGTTTATTAGTCTCTTCACTTTAAATTATTAATTATTAGGGTTTACTCATTTCTTACGTTTTAAGTTTAAGATATTAATTATTAGGGTTTATTAATCCCTTGAGTTTTCTAATTCTTTGGGTTGGTAATATTAGGTGTTAAATATTAGTCTTACACTTTAATATTAATGCATGGTCCAATGTCACATTATGAAAAACATTTTCTCAATATTAAAATCAATAATGGGCTACCATTGTTAATCATAGTGAATGAAGGTCTTCCATGGTCGAATGTCACATTCTAACAAAGATTGTCTCAATATGAAAATCAACCATGGCGAAACATGGTCATTCTTCTTCCAATGTCGCATTGTGAAAATAATTGTCTCAATGTTTAAATCAAGCATGCTCAACCATGTTTATTTTATGGTTTATAGTATTTATTTAAAGATTTTTATATACATGAGGTTTATAATATTTATCTAAAGGTGTTTATATACTTGAGGTTTATAATATTAATATCTTAGGTTTAATAGTATTCCCTTGAGTTTATAATATTAATAATCATGTGAGTCTATCAAACCTTTTTGTTTCAGATATTAATTTTTAGGCTTTACTAATCTCATATGATTTTCAAATTGATCCTTTCGCATTATTGATCACTTAAGTTTTTAATATTTATCCCTTGGGTTCACCAATTCCTTGGTCTTATAATATAAATCCCTTGGGTTTATTAGTTTTTTCATTTATAATATTAAACCACACTTGGATCTAAGATCTCTTGAGTTAAAAATATTAATTCTCAGGGTTTATTAATTTCTCAAGTTTTTGAGATAAAAATATTAATTCTTAGGATTTATTAATCTCATGTGTTTTTTAATATTGATCCCTTGGCCTTATTGATCCCTTAGGCTTTTAATATTTATCCCTTCGGTTCACTAATTCCTTTAGTTTGTAATATCAAACCCTTGGTGTTATTACTTCTTTATGTTTAAAATATTAACTCTTTGGGTTTGCTAATCTCTTGAGTATAAAATATTAATTATTAGGGTGTATTAATTTCTTGGTTTATAATATTAATATTTATCCTTTGGGTTCACCAATTACATTGGTTTATAATATTAAACCCTTGGGTTTATTACTTCTTTTTCTTTATAATATTAATAATGTCTTGGGTTTATTAATCTATTTAATTTAAAATATTAGTTATTAGGGTTTATTAGGGTTTATTACTTCTTTTTCTTTATAATATTAATAATTCCTTGGGTTTGTTAATCTATTTAATTTAAAATATTAGTTATTAGGGTTTATATTTTTGAGTTTAAAAGTTTTATTATGAGGGTTTAATAATCATTTTTGTTTTTAATATTGATCCCTTAGCCTTATTGGTCATGTAGGGTTTTAATATTTATCCCCTTGGGTCACAAATTCCTTTGGTTTATAATATTAAACCCTCGCATTTATTAGTTTTTTTGGTTTATAATATTAATAATCTCTTGGGTTTATTAAACTTTTGAGTATTAATATTATGATTTACATTATGGAATAATATTTTGGGTTATAATATAGATTCTAATATATAGAGTTTATAATTTGGGTTAATATTTGGTTTATAATATGTGGATTTAATATTAGGCTTTATAATATTGCATTTAATATTTACAATTTATAACATTGGGGATTATAATATTTCGGTTCATAAAATTGATTCTTAGGGTTTTTTGATCTCTTTTGTTTTTAATATTGATCCCTTGGCCTTATAGATCCCTTAGGTCTTTAATATTTATCTCTTTGGTTGACCAATTCCTTTGGTTTGTAATATTAAAACCTTGGGTTTATTATTTTGGTTTATAATATTAATAACCCCTTCGGTTTATTAATATCTTAACTTTAAAATATTAAGGCTTATTGTTTATTAATCTCTTGAGTTTAAAGTATTAATTCTTATGCTTCATTAATTCCTTGGTTTATAATATTAATATTTATCCCTTGGGTTCACCAATTCCTTTTGTTTATAAAATTAAACCCTTGGGTTTATTAGTTTTTTTGGTTTATAATATTAATAATCTCTTCTGTTTATTAATCTCTTGAATTTAAATTATTAATTCTTAGGGTTTATTCATTTCTTAGGTTTTTATTTTAATATATTAATTATTAGGGTTTATTAATCCCTTAAGTTTCCTAATTCTTTGGGTTGGTAATATTAGGCGTTAAATGTTAGTCATGCACTTTAATATTAATGCATGGTCCAATGTCACATTATGAAAAATATTGTCTCTATATGAAAATCAACCATGGGCTACCATTGTTAATCATAGTTAGTCATAGTCAATCAATGTCTTCCATGGTTGAATGTCACATTGTGACAAATATTGTCTGAATATGAAAATAAACCATGGCAAACTATGGTCATTCTTCATCCAACGTCACATTGTGACAATAATGGTCTCAATGTTTAAGTCAAACATGCCCAACCATGTTCATTTTATAGTTTACATTATTTATCTAAAGGTTTTTACATACTTCAGATTTATAATATTAATATCTTAGGTTTAATATCATTCCCTTGAGTTTATAATATTAATAATCATGTGAGTTTATCAAACCTTTTTGTCTAAGATATTAGTTTCCAAGCTTTATTAATCTCTTATGTTTTTCATATTGATCCCTTCACGTTATTTATCCCTTGGGATTTTAATATTTATCCATTAGGCTCACCAATTCCTTGGGTTTATGGCATAAAAACCTTTGGTTTATTAGTTATTTTCGTTCATAATATTAAACCACACTTGGATCATAAAATCTCTTGAGTTAAAAATACTAATTCATAGGATTTATTAATTTCTTAGGTTTTTAATTTAAAAATATTAATTATTAGGGTTTTTAAATTTGTTTTGTTTTTAATATTGATCCCTTGGCCTTATTGATCATTTATTTCTTTAATATTTATCCCTTGGGTTCACCAATTCCTTTGGGTTTTAATATCAAACCCTTGCCATTATTAGTTATTTTTGTTTATAATATTAAGAATCCCTTGTGTTTACCCATCTCTTGAGTTTAAATTATTATTTCTTAGTGGTTACTAATCTCGTAAGTTTAAAATTTTGATTATTAGGGTTTATTGATTTCTTGGTTTATAATATTAATATTTATCCCTTGGTTTCACCAATTACTTTGGTTTATAGTATTAAACCTTTCGGTTTATTATTTATTTTGGTTTATAATATCAATAATATCTTGGGTTTATTAATCTATTTACTTTAAAACATTAATTAGTAGGGTTTATTAATTTCTTAGGTTTTTTAGTTTTAAAATTGTATTCTTAGGGTTTAGTAATCTTTTTTGTTTTTAATATTGATCACTTGGCCTTATTGGTCATGTATGTTTTTAATATTTATCGCTTGGGTTCAACGAATCCTTTGGTTTATAATATTAAACCCTTTCCTTTATTCGTTATTTTGTCTATAATATTAATAATCTCTTGGGTTTATTAATCTTTTGAATTTAAAATATTGGTTATTATGGTATTAATATCCTAGGTTTTTGAGTTTAAAATATTAATTCTTGGGGTTTATTAATTTCTTGTCATCTTAATGTTAATCCCTTGGCCTTATTGATCCCTTGGGTTTATTATTTCCTTGGGTTTTTAATATCAATCCTTTGGGTTTATTAAACTTTTATATTTTTAATTCATTGGGTTTATAATATTAACAATTCCTAAAGATTATTGTTCTCTTTGGTTTATAATATTAATAATCATGTGATTTTATCATTCATTTTTATTTAAAATATTAATTCCTAAGCTTTATTAATCTCTTCACGTTTTAATATGAATCCCTTGGGCTTCTTGATCTCTTAGCTTTTTAATATTTTTCTCTTGGGTTCAACAATTCCTTGGGTTTATAATATTAGCCCCTTGGGGTTATTAGTTCTATTGGAGTATAATATTAATAATCCCTTCATATATATGTAAGAGATATATACTTATTATAAAAAGTAATAAAATACTAGTATTATGTTATATTTTAATTTTAGTATAGTTTGAATTATAACTATTAATGTATTCAAAAAACTTAATAATATTTTCTTATTACATATTTTATTATTAATTTTTAATATATATATATATATATATATATATATATATATATATATATATATATATATATATATATTCGTTTAATATATAGTATCAATATAGTTTATATTATTAATATATTACAAGTAGATATACAAGATATATGGGTAATTATATTCATAAATATATAATGATTATTTTGGTAAAATACATGTGGTGGGTGATGGATATAGGCCTATCGACGTATATCAAACACATCAGTGAATGTGGTAGTAAATATATTTCATATACGCCTATCATCATATATAAAACATATTGGTAAATGTGATTGTGCTAGTTATGCCGATAAGCATCCCTTTGTTGGAACTGGCTACTTTAATCATTTTTCTAATCAATATTTTTGATCGACTCGTGTGAATTGGATTATGCCTGTATATTCTCGTCGTTGCCACTTCATCAACGAATGGAATTAAATGTCACAACTTCCTTGCTTATCTAAATCACATGTTTAAATCATACTTAAATTAATTTTTTACAAAACATGATTAAAAATTTACTGTGCCTATTGTTGATAACCATGTGTGCTAATTAGTTAGAAATGAAATTAAAAAAAAAAAAAAACTTATAAAATATGCATTGCAACGTGGATTAATTTTGAAACTTATAACTGTTCACATTCAAAAATATACGTATACCACTTGGAAAGTGTCCATTTCAAATATATTCCTCCACTCCATTAACCTAGTGGTTTCATATGCATGACATTCAAATTCAAATGTATGCCCGCTCACACGTTACTATAAAGAAAAAAATATTATTTTATTAAATTATTATTCTTCGGTGGATTGATTTTTTATTACTTTAAAAAACATTGTTCTTGCTCGGTATTCAAGTCTCCATGCTACTCATTTCAACTTACTTCCTTAATGTATCCACGTGAACAATTAAATCTAGAATGACTAACGGGGTTAGCATGATGTATGATAATAAAAAATAATTAGAGTTTCGTATTATTTAAACAATATAATGAATAAATAATAAATGGTGGGTTTAAAGTATAATATAATTTTAGGTTTCATTATGTAATGTAAAAGCAAAATTGTGACTACCATGTAATAATATATCACTTATGTAATTCAATTATACTTCTTGTTATATTGAGTATTTGTGTTAACTTTTGATGTATTGGAAGCTCTCATTAATAATAAGATTTCATTATCACACAATTGCAAGAATTGCAATATAGGGATAACCCCGAATATTAAATTATAATAAAGTTATTTTAATACAATAATAAATTGTAAGATTAAATTATAATAATTATTTTAATACAATTATATTATAATATTATATTATTAAACTATTATAAGGTTTATGGAGTAGTGGTCTCCTATGCATGCCATTCAAATGTATTCTCACTCACAATTAACTATAAAGAACAAAATATTATTTTATTAAATTTAACTATAAAGAACAAAATCTTATTTTGTTAAATTATTCTTGCTCGTCTAGATTTATTTTTTATAAATTCAAAAAATTATTGTTTCTCTCGTATTCAATTATGTATGCTACCCATTTCGACTTCTTAATGTTGACTTCCTTTACTTAATATGATCATATTATTTAAACAATATAAGGAGTAACTAATAAATTGTAGGTTTAAATTATAATATAGTTTTAGTTTCATAAATTAGTTGTAAAAACAATTCTGACTATCATGCGATCATATATCACTTAATTAATGCAATTATACTTCTTGTTTTATTCAAAATTTGTATTAAAGTTTGGTGTATTGAAAGATTTTCTTAATAATAAGGTTTCATTAACACATAATTGCTATATAAGGAATAAAATTTAAGGTTAAATTTTAAGGAAATTATTTTAATATAATTATATTATAATATTATAATATTAGATTATTATTATTATTATATAAAATAATATTTTAACCTTGTAAACATAAAAAAAAAAATCCACTTGATCACTCTAGATGAGTAAATTGTATTTTAATTAAATCGATAATCAATATAAATTAATTAATTAAAACATTAAAATATTAATAAATTGAAACATTATTAATTATTAATTAAAATATTAACTAATAGCATTAATTAAAACATTTTACAATATCTAATTAAAAATTTTATATAAAAGATGTTTAATAACATTAAAGATTAATTCAAAAATCTGTAAAAAAATATATTAATATTAATTAATAATAAAGTGAAATAATTATTATATTGCGAGTATTACATTGACATAGTAATTAAATCATTAATACATAATTATTATACATAAATACATTATTCAAATATATCTAAACATGAATATGTTGAGATTTGGTTAATAATAATAATGATAATAATAATAAGGTGTTGGAATTGTACATAAATGTTTTTAACTTTAAAATATTAATTACAACTTTTGACAATATATTAATTGAAAAATTATTTAAAAATTTTTAATAACATTAATTTAAGCATCTGTAAAGAAGTAAATTAATACAATATTAATTAATTAAATTATTTTAACAATAATTAACATTAATATTAATTAATTAAAACATTAACATTAATTAATTTTAACTTTAATTAATTAATTTTTAACATTATATGAAACATTGATAACATTTATAAAACATTAAAATTTTTAACACTAATTAAAGCATTTGGCAATATATTAATTAAAACATTTATATAAAAATGTTCAATTACAATAAACATTAATTTTCAAATTTTCAAATTAATATTTTCATATTAATTAATAGTAATAGTAAGTTAATTAATTAAAATATTTAATAAGCCTAATGAAAATACAAGACAAGATACTAATTAAAATGTTTATATAAAGGTCATCAAGGTGAGCAAAGATGAAATGTCACGGGGTTGGTTAAACATTAAGACAATTATTGGGTATAATGTTAAGGTTTATATTATTTAGGTTTATATTATTGGGTTTAATAATAAGTCTTATAATATTTGTTTAATATTAGAGTTTATAATATTGAGTTTTTCATATATATATATCTATCTATATCTATATATATATATATATATATATATATATATATGGCTTATAATATTTGGTTTTAATATTATGATTTACATTATGGAGTAATATTTGGGTTATAATATATATTCTAATATATAGGGTTTATAATTAGGCTTTGATATTGGGTTTATAATATTTGGGTTTAATATTAGGGTTTATAATATTGTGTTTAATATTTAGAGTTTATAACATTGGGAATTATAATATTTGAGTTTATAATATTGATTCTTAGGGTTTATTGACCTATTGTGTTTTTAATATTGATCCTTTGGACTTATTGATCCCTTAAGTATTTAATATTTATCAATTGGGTTCACGAATTTATTTGGTTTGTAATATTAAATCCTTGGGTTTATTAGTTCTTTTGGTTTATGATATTAATAACCCTTGGTTTATTATTCTCTTGAGTTTAATATTGTGTTTAATATTTAGAGTTTATTACATTGGGAGTTGATTCTTAGGGTTTATTGACCTATTGTGTTTTTAATATTGATCCTTTGGACTTATTGATCCCTTAGGTATTTAATATTTATCCCTTGGGTTCACGAATTTATTTGGTTTGTAATATTAAATCCTTGGGTTTATTAGTTCTTTTGGCTTATGATAATAATAACCCCTTGGGTTTATTAGTTCTTTTGTTTTATGATATTAATAACCCCTTTGGCTTATTAGTTCTTTTGGTTTATGATATTAATAACCCCTTGGGTTTATTATTCTTATGGATTATCAATCTCTTGAGTTTAAAGTATTAATTCCTATGCTTTATTAATTTCTTGGTTTATAATATTAATATTTATCCCTTCGGTTCACCAATTCCTTTGGTTTATAATATTAAACATTTGAGTTTATTAGTTCTTTTGGTTTATATTATTAATAATCTCTTCGGTTTATTAATCTTTTCATTTTAAATTATTAATTCGTAGGTTTTATTAATTTCTTATGTTTTGAGATTCAGATATTAATTATTAGGTTTTATCCATCCCTTGAGTTTTAAAATTCTTTGGGTTGGTAATATTAGGCGTTAAATATTAGTCTTACACTTTAATATTAATGCATGGTCAAATGTCACATTATGAAAAACATTCTCTCAATATGAAAATCACTCATGGGCTACCATTGTTAATCATAGTTAGTCGTAGTCAATGAAGGTCTTCCATGGTCTAATGTCACATTGTGACAAAGATTGTGTGAATATGAAAATAATCATGGCAAACCATGGTCATTATTCTTCCAACGTCGCTTTTTGATGAAAATTATCTCAATGTTTAAATCAGGCATGCTCAACCATGTTCATTTTATGATTTATAGTATTTATCTAAAGATTTTTATATACTTGAGATTTCTAATATTTATCTTAAGGTTTTTATATACTTTAGTTTTATAATATTTATATCTTAGGTTTAATATTATTCCCTTGAGTTTATAATATTAATAATCATGTGATTTTATCAAACCTTTTTGTTTAAGATATTAATGTTTAGGCTTTATTAATCTCTTATGTTTTTCATATTGATCCCTTCACCTTATTGATCCCTTAGGTTTTTAATATTTATCCCTTTGGTTCACCAATTATTGTGGTTTATAATATAAAACCCTTGGTTTTATTAGTTCTTTTCATTTATAATAGTAAACCACCCTTGGGACTTAAAATCTCCTGATTTAAAAATATTAATTTTTAGGGTTTATTAATTCATTAGGTTTTTGAAATAAAAAAATTAATTATTAGGCTTTATTAATCTCTTTTGTTTTTAATATTGATCCCTTCACCTTATTGATCCCTTAGGTTTTTAATATTTATCCCTTCATTTCACCAATTCTTTTGGTTTCTAAGATCAAACCCTTGGCATTATTATTTCTTTATAATTATAATCTCGCGAGTTTGAAATATTAATTATTAGAGTGTAGTAATTCCTTGGTTTATAATATTAATATTTATCTCTTGGGTTCACCAATTAATTTCGTTTATAATACTAAACCCTTGGGTTTATTACCTCTTTTGGTCTATAATATTAATAACTTATTGGGTTTATTAATATATTTAATTTAAAATATTAATTGTTAGGGTTTATTATTTTCTTAGATTTTTTAGTTTAAATTTTTTATTATTAGGGTTTAATAATCTTTCTTGTTTTTAATATTGATCCCTTGGCCTTATTGATCATGTAGGTTTTTAATGTTTATCCCCTCGATTCACCAATTCCTTTGGTTTTTAATATTAAACCCTTGCCTTTATCAGTTATTTTGGTTTATAATATTAATAATCCCTTGGGTTTATTAATCTTTTGAGTTTTCATATTATGATTAACATTATGACGTAATAGGTTGGGTTATAATATATATTCTAATATATATCGTTTATAATTAGGGGTTAATATTGGGTTTAATATTTGGTTTTAATATTAGGGTTTATAATATTGTGTTTAATATTTAGAGTTTATAACATTGGGGATTATAATATTTCGGTTCATAATATTGATTCTTAGGGTTTATTGATCTCTTTTGTTTTTAATATTGATCCCTTCACCTTATTGATCCCTTAGGTCTTTTATATTTATCCGATGGGTTCACCAATTCCTTTGGTTTGTAATATTAAACCCTTGGGTTTATTATGTTGGTTTATAATATTAATAACCCCTTGGGTTTATTAATATCTTAAGTTTAAAATTTTAAGTCTTGTGGTTTGTTAATCTCTTGAGTTTAAAATATTAATTCTTATGCTTTATTAATTTCTTGGTTTATAATATTAATATTTATCCCTTGGTTTCACCAATTCCTTTAGTTTATAATATTAAACCCTTGGGTTTATTAGATCTTTTCGTTTATAATATTAATAATTACTTTGGTTTATTAGTCTCTTCACTTTAAATTATTAATTATTAGGGTTTTTTCACTTCTTACATTTTAAGTTTAAGATATTAATTATTAGGGTTTATTAATCACTTGGGTTTTCTAATTCTTTGGGTTGGTAATATTAGGTGTTAAATGTTAGTCTTACATTTTAATATTAATGCAATGGTCCACTATCACATTATGAAAAACAATGTCTCAATATTAAAAAAAACCATGAGCTACCATTTTTAATCATAGTTAATCATAGTGAATGAAGGTCTTCCATGGTCGAATGTCACATTGCGACAAATATTGTCTCAATATGAAAATCAACCATGGCAAACCATGGTCATTCTTCGTCCAGTGTCGCATTGTGACAACAATTGTCTCAATGTTTAAATCAAGCATGCTCAACCATGTTTATTTTATGGTTTATAGTATTTATCTAAATATTTTTATACACATTAGGTTTATAATATTTATCTAAAGGTTTTTATATACTTGAGGTTTATAGTATTAATAACTTAGGTTTAATATTATTCCTTTGAGTTTATAATATTAATAATCATGTGAGTTTATCAAAAAATTTTGTTTAAGATACAAATTTTTAGGCTTTATTGATCTTTTATGTTTTTCATATTTATCCCTTTGCATTATTGATCACTTAGGTTTTCAATATTTATCCCTTGGGTTCACCAATTCCTTGGGTTTATAATATAAATCCCTTGGGTTTATTAGTTTTTTCATTTATAATATTAAAATAGCCTTGGATCTAAGAATCTCTTGAGTTAAAAATATTATTTCTTAGGGTTTATTAATTTCTGAGGTTTTTGATATAAAAATATTAATTCTTAGGGTTTATTAATCTCTTGTGTTTTTTAATATTGATCCCTTGGCCTTATTGATTGATAAGGTTTTTAGTATTGATCCCTTCGGTTCACCAATTCCTTTAATTTGTAATATCAAACCCTTGGTGTTATTAGTTCTCTATCTTTAAAATATTAATAACCCCTTGGGTTTATTAATCTCTTGATTTTAAAATATTAAATCTTAGGGTTTGTTAATCCCTTGATTATAAAATATTAATTATTAGGGTGTATTAATTTCTTGGTTTATAATATTAATATTTATCCTTTGGGTTCATGAGTTACTTTGGTTTATAATATTAAACCCTTGGGTTTATTACTTCTTTTATTTATAATATTAATAATGTCTTGGGTTTATAAATCTATTTAATTTAAAATATTAGTTATTAGGGTTTCTATTTTTTAGTTTAAAAATTTTATTCTTAGGGTTTAATAATCTTTTTTGTTTTTAATATTGATCCCTCAACCTTATTGATCATGTAGGTTTTTAATATTTATCCCCTCGGGTCACCGATTCCTTTGGTTTATAATATTAAACCCTTGCGTTTACTAATTCTTTTGGTTTATAATATTAATAATCCCTTGGGTTTATTAATATTTTGAGTTTTAACATTATGATTTACATTATTACGTAATATGTTGGGTTATAATATAGATTCTAATATATACCGTTTATAATTAGGAGTTAATATTGGGTTTAATATTAGGGTTTATAATACTGTGTTTAATATTTAGAGTTTATAACATTGGGGATTCATAATATTGATTCTTAGGGTTTATTGATCTCTTTTGTTTTTAATGTTGATCCCTTCGCCTTATTGATCCCTTAGGTCTTTCATATTTATCTCTTGGGTTCACCAACTCCTTTTGTTTGTAATATTAAACCTTTGGGTTTATTATGTTGGTTTATAATATTAATAACACCTTGGGTTTATTAATTCTTTAGGTTTATATTCTTTAACTTTATATTATTAGGTTTAATAATAAGTCTTATAATATTTGTTTAATATTAGAGTTTATAATATTGATTTTTTAATATATATAGGGCTTATAATTTTTGGTTTTAATATTATAATTTACATTATGGAGTAATATGATGGGTTATAATATATATTCTAATATATATGGTTTATAATTAGGCTTTAATATTGGGTTTATAATATTTGGGTTTAATATTAGGGTTTATAAGATTGTGTTTAATATTTAGAGTTTATAGCATTGGGTATTATAATATTTGAGTTTATAATATGGATTCTTAGGGTTTATTGATCTCTTGTGTTTTTAATATTGATCCCTTAGGTATTTAATATTTATTCATTGGGTTCACGAATTTATTTGGTTTGTAATATTAAATCCTTGGGTTTATTAGTTCTTTTGGTTTATAATATTAATAACCCCTTGGGTTTATTATTTTCTTGAGTTTAAAATATTAGTTCTTATGGTTTATTAATCTCTTGAGTTTAAAGTATTAATTCTTATTCCTTATTAATTTCTATAAGATATTAATGTTTAGGCTTTATTAATATCTTATGTTTTTCATATTGATCGCTTCACCTTATTGATCCCTTAGCTGTTTAATATTTATCTCTTGGGTTCACTAATTCCTATGGTTTACAATATATAACCCTTGGGTTTATTAGTTCCTTTCGTTTATAATATTAAACCACCCTTGGGTCTTAGAATCTCTTGAGTTGAAAATATTAATTCTTATGGTTTATTAATTTCTTAGGTTTTTGAGATAAAAAAATTTTAATTATTAGGATTTCTTAATCCCTTGTGTTTTTAATATTGATCCCTTACACTTTTAATATTTATCTCTTATTTTCACCAATTATTTTGGTTTCTAATATCAAACCTTTGGTGATATTAGTTCTTTATGTTTATAGTCTCTTGAGTTTAAAATATTAATTATTAGAGTGTAGTAATTTCTTAGTTTATAATATTAATATTTATCCCTTAGGTTCACCAATTACTTTCGTTTATAATACTAAACCCTTGGATTTATTACTTATTTTGGTTTATAATATTAATAATGCCTTGGTTTTATTAATATATTTAATTTAAAATATTAATTGTTAGGGTTTATTAATTTCTTATATTTTTGAGTTTAAAAAATTTATTCTTAGGGTTTACTAATCTTTTTTATTTTTAATATTGTTCCCTTGGCCTTATTGATCATGTAGGTTTTTAATATTTATTCCCTCGATTCACCAATTCCTTTGGTTTATAATATTAAACCCTTGCATTTATTATTTCTTTTGGTTTATAATATTAATAATCCCTTGGGTTTATTAATATTTTGAGTTTTTATATCATGATTTACATTATGGCGTAATAGTTTGGGTTATAATATAGATTCTAATACATATCGTTTATAATTAGGGGTTATTATTGGGTTTAATATTAGGGTTTATAATATTGTGTTTAATATTTAGAGTTTATAACATTGGAGCTTATAATATTTTGGTTCATAATATTTTTTTTCACAGAAACGGTTATGAAATATATTAAGTGCTTGGTCTAAATGCCAGATTTCAGATTACAATGAGAGGGAGTAGAGCCCAGAAAGTATCAATAACCAGAAGTGCTATGATACTTGTGGACAGCTTCCACCTCTTTTTGCCTACAGTTATGTATTCGATTTCTATGATTTCCCCTAGCTTAAAAATACAAAAAAACTGATTCAATAACAAGAAGCAAAACATTTCAACTAGCAGCTTATGGAATTGGATCCCATGTTTCGTCCCCGTCTCGAATTATTGCTCCAGTAGAGAGGAGGGAAGCTTTATTTTCTTCAAGGTCTGCATCTTTGTTGTTGTCTCTCAACACATGATAGTAGCTCAGCTTTTGGAACAATTTCCCCAAGCTTTTGATTTTGGATATCAGCCTTACCAATCTAAGATCCCGAGGGGAATAATTTGTCACCATAATTTTGATTATCACTTGGGAATCCCCAAAAATATTAACCTCCTTGATTTCAAGATTCAAGAGCAATTTAAGACCTTGAAAGAGGGCCAAAGCCTCAGATTCAATGCTGGAGTTGATCCCCAAACCCCAAGAAAAGTTGTGGATCAAAATACGTTCAGCATTTTTTACAATACCTCCTGCCCCAGCCCTTCCCAGGTTTCCCTTTGATGCCCCATCAAAAAAGAGAGAGTGCACCTGTTGGTTGGAGATCCAGTATTGAAATTCAGCATTGTTCTTCCCCTTTATTTTCCAATCTTTAATGGGGGAAATGTGGTTGGTAGCTTGATGAAATTGCAGGTTTAGGGAGGCACCCTAGACTGAATCTAGTTGATTAATATTTGAAGCATCTTTTTTATTTTCCAAGCTCTCTTTTAACTGGAATTTTATCTTGGCCGCCACCACCTTGACATCATGCTTAGTATCTCTAAATATTTTGTTGTTTCGCTCAAGCCAGATCTGCCAGCAGCAGATTTTGGGGAGGGAAGACCACGCCTTTTTTATCACTTTGTTTTTGGGACGAGGACCGGGGTAACTGCTCTACCAATTTGCGAATAGATTAGTTATAGAGGTGGGAAGAACAAAATTTGGGTTCCAGTAATCCATCAGCTCGTTCCGAACCTGCACAGCGAATTTACAATTCAAGATCAAGTGTGTGGCACATTCCACATTGTCTCTACACAAAGAGCACCTGGACTGACCATGAAATCCGCGTTTCTGTAGTTTGTCATCAGTAAGGATTTTCTTGTGGCATAGAAGCCAATAGAACATGTCGATTTTAGGCAGAGAATGGAGACGCCAGATCGCAGTCCAAGGAGCAGGGTCCGGGGGAACGTGCAGCCTCATGGTGAGTTTTGCGTAACCTTGAGCTACAATGTATCCTGCAGACAATAATCCCCAGCCACACGAATCTCTTTTGCACAAATGCGTGGGGGAAATACCGTTCAACATGGGGCGAAGACAGTTGCAGTCCTGGAGAAGCTCCGGAGGCACATCAAAGAAATTCCAACCTGCCCAACGCATCCCATCCCAAGTGGAGATATCCCACAGAGTGGATTTCCCAGTAGCAGTCAACCAGCAGTGCAGCGCGTTCAAAGAGGAACATTCACCAATCGGATCACGACCCAATACACGATCTGTCCAGATATTTATCTTATTACCATTTCCAGGAATCCAATAGGCATTGGAGCTGATCAGGGGGGCAGCTTTGGAGCAGAGTTTAGCAAAGGGAGATACGCCTTGAGGGAGAGGACCCTCCAGGCATTTGAGTCTCTTTCCTTTAAAATATTTCTTCCAGAGAGCTAATTGGGCCCAGCCAAGCTTGGGCACAATAATTCTCCAGAGCAGCTTGGCTCCCATGGCCGTGTTCTGAAGAGAAATATTCTTCAAGTTTAGCCCCCCCTCCCTCAGAGGTTTGGAGACAATCTCCTAGTTAACCAGTGGGAATTTCATCTCGTTTTGTTTGCCCCCCTTCCAAAAGAAGTTTCGAATGTGTTGGTCCATTTTCTAAAGGATGCCAATTGGAGCCAAGAGTACAAAGAACTGAAAAAGGGGGAGACAGCATAGAACAACTTTGATGAGAACTGACTTGCCCGCAATATTGAGCCAGGTGAATCCCCAAGCCTGGAGCTTATTTTTTAATTTTTCCACTTGGGGGAGCCAATCCTTACTGTAGGCCCTCTTGAGGAAGATAGGGAGCCCAAGGTATTTGAAAGAATTCCAAGCTGGAGAGGCTACGAAAGAAAAACATCTTGCAATGGAACTGAGCAAGTTGGGAGGAGTATTCCAACTGTAAATATGGAATTTCCCCTCGTTGAGAATACTTCCCGACACCATACAAAATTCATCTATAGCTTCTTTAAATCTGTTGGCCAAATGAAGCGATGCAACCCGTAGCAGCAAAGTATCGTTTGCGAAGAGGGCGTGATTGATGCTTTTAACTCCTCTGGCAATGTAAAACCTAGAGATGTCTTGCTCTTGCATTTTCTTGTTTATATGGAAACTGATAATAGAGGCCTGGAGGAAAAACATAAGGGGAGAAAGAGGGCAACCCTTCCTTAGTCCTCTTGAGGCTTTGAAAAATCCCGTTGCTCTGCCATTAACAAGGGGAGCAATCCATGGCTCTGAAATATATGCCAGAATCCAATTTATAAATTTCTCCCCAAAGCCAAATTTTTCCAAAACATTCAAGAGGAAACAGTGCCTAACTCGGTCAAAGGCATTAGCTAAGTCCAGTTTGATAGCCATACCTCTTTCTTTACGCTACTGGCTTGAGAGAATTGCCTCTTGAACCAAAATGAAATTGTCCACTAGCTGTCTACCATGAATAAAGCCCCATTGATTTTCTGGAATGATTGTGGGGAGAAGATGTTTCAGCCTGTTTGCTATTACTTTGGTGATCAACTTGTAACCAGTGTTATAGAGAGAGATGGGGCGAAATCTGTTGAAGGAGTTGGCGCCTTTCTCCTTGGGGATGAGTGCAAGGAATGCAGAATTTGTACTACCTCCTATTTTCTGACAGTCTTGGGATTTTTGAACCATTTTGTAGAGATATTTTTCCACAATGTGCCAACAAGATTGCAGAAATATGGCGGTGAATCCATCCGGTCCTGGTGCTTTGTCAGGATCCATGGAAAAGAGAGCATTCTTGACCTCAGCCTTGGTGACTTTTACTTCTAGAAGCTGGTTCATCTCAGTAGAGATTGAAGGGTCAGAATTTTGAACCAGATTCACTTCCTCACTGTACAACTTTTGGAAGTGAAGGAATGCTGCTCGTTTAATTCTTGCAAAGTCTTTATGGTTGGAATTGTCTTCCTTGATCTCAGTTATGGTATTGAAGAATTTTCTGGCTTGAGTTTGCTTGTGAAAGAAAGAGGAATTTATGTCTCCTGCTTTGAGCCATAGGCAGCGAGACTTAATCCTCCAAAACTCTTCTTCTACCAGGCAGGCTTTGTGGAAGTGTTGTTGGAGTTGAACCTCCTTATCGAGGATTTCTCTAGTTACATATGCCTCTTCCGAAAGCAAGTGGTGTGCTTCAAGTTGACTTTGCAGATTTTTCCTTTCAGCTGCTGGGTTAGAAAGAGTTTTGGCCCACCATTTTAAGGCAGCTTTCGTTCTTCTGAGCTTTTCTTCCCACACGTAGAAGGGTGATCCATTGACTGGCTGAGACCAACTTTCCTTGACAATCTGCATGAAGTTGGGTTCCTTCACCCAGAGGGGGCTAAATCTAAAGGGAATGGGGCCAAGATCAAGGTGAGCTTGGAGATCAAGCTTGATAGGATTATGATCAGATATGCTGCAAGGAAGGATTTGCATACTAGCATCTAATCCAAGCAAGAGAAAGGAACTTTGGACAAAATATCTATCCAGTCTTGCTGCAATGTGTCCAGGGCCTACTCTTTTATTTGACCAAGTGAACTTACCAGAAGAGGGCTTGATGTCCAGCAAGTCCCAATCTTGCAGAAGATCCTCTGCCCATTCCCTCGCCGGATCTCGCACAATGCAGCCTCCTCTCTTTTCTGAGGAATGTAATGTGAGATTGAAGTCACCTGAAATAATGATGTTGACAAGGTTCCCAAAATCTGCTTGGCTTCTTATAGAGTCCCAACAGGCCTTTTTTTCTCTAGCATTGACCGGTACATAAACATTAAAGAGACAAAAATATTCTTTAGTGACAAGATGCTGCATTTTTAGAAGCAGCTAGTGAGTGTTTGAAATTTCAGAAATTAACGAGAACTTTCTATCATTCCAAAGAGTGCCTAACCCTCCAGAGGCTCCTCGGGCTGAGACAACTTTTTCTTTGCTTTTAATCTAGATTCTTTTACTTGTGTGGAGGAAGTCTGCGTCCTCCATCTTAGTCTCCTGGATAAGGAATATGTCCGGGGCTTATATTATTATTAAGTTTCTTACGGCCTTTTCCTTCATTTTGCTCCCCAAACCCCTACAATTCCAGGAGACTATTTTAATTATTTACCTTTGTTCTGTTGGGCTCCCTTGGACCCTTGGGGCTGGTTTCTCACCATCTTTGGCTTTTTTGCTAGCAGCTTCTCCAGCGTTGGTTGGCTGCCCTATAACTTGTCCTTGAACGTTTCCTGCTCTCTTTTCTCCCGATTTGTTTTGCGACCTCTTGTGGATCTCCTAACAGAGGCCTGGGAGTCGACTATTTCTCCTTCCTCCTTCGAGTCTTCCGGCTCATGGTCCTCTTCCTCGACTTCAACAGGGATTCCTTTTGAGCTTTATGCAACACTTTCATCTTTGGAAGAAATAGAGTGGTTACCTTTGTCCCGGGATACTGTCTTTTGAGCCTCCACCTCTTGGGTGTCCTCTTGGTGCGAGCTTAGAAGTTCGAATTTGTTTTCTAGAGTGGACTTAGACGTGATCTACAGAGTATTGGCCTGTTCGGGGCCTTTGCCATTAGGGCCTCTCGGATTTTGAGCCTTGTGGAAGGTTTTGGAGCGCTTGACTTGGTTCCAACCGTCCTCCTTCCCTTGCACAGCCTCGTTGTTGGACGGACAGCCTCTGGCGAAATGGCCATAGACATGGCATTTCCAGCATTTGAAGGGCAGCTACTCATAGTCCAGTTTCTGCACATGTGACCAGCTTCTGACTTTGATTTTGATGGCCTCTAGCATCCCAACCTTCAGATCTACTTCCACGCAGATCCTGGTGCAGTCATACTGATCCTTGTTGTTAGCTCGATCGATGAACTTCTCAAGGGCATTCCCAATATGCATTAGAGAGTCCCAGATCCAGCAGTGAACTGGGATATTTGGGAGTCTAACCCACACCAGGACTACTTTGGGCACGTCCACTGCAGGATCAAAGTCCAGATTCCACTTATTTAGATACAAACCCTGAGGGCCCATGAAGTAGAGGTCGTTTTGGAAGATCAGGTCTTTGTCATCCTTTGAAGAGAACTCGAAGAGAAAGTATCCTCTCCCCAGAAAATAAGAAGTAACGCTTTCTTTGATCTATGACGCCCAGTTTCTGCTGACCCAGCTCTCAGTGGTTTTGGGAGATGGCCATAGCCCTGTGAACTGGCCTATGAGAGCTCGTTCGGCCAGTGATAAAGCAACCTGGATCGGAGTCTCTGCAGGGAGAGAGATCTCGTGTATATCATCAAGTTTCTTGAAAAATTTCGCCGCATCGATGTTCTTCTTCGTAGGAAGCCCTGCCAAGAGGCGATCGAAGGCCTCAGTAGTAGAGGGACGTGGAGGAGGGGGAGGAGGCACCTGGGGAGAGCCCAGCCCCTCCATGGGCACAAGCCCTAGAAAGAATGTGGTTTGGTTCAAGATGCAGCGGCAGGCAGCTCAACGCGTTCGCTCCACCGCAGTTTTGCTTAAAAAATTTCTCAAAATGAGCAAAAAACCATTTTGGTTCATAATATTGATTCTTAGGGTTTTTTTTTTTTTGGTAGTTTAGACTAATCCTAATCACCCACGAGTTTCGAACGAGTGACCTTGCAGAAGGAGTGCCTTAAAAATGCACCCCATCACGTGACTGCTCTACACCACATGGGCTTATTCGTAGGGTTTATTGATCTCTTGTGTTTTTAATATTGATCCCTTTGCCTTATTGATCACTTAGGTATTTCATATTTATCCATTGGGCTCACCAATTCCTTTTGTTTGTAATATTAAACCCTTGGGTTTATTAGATATTTTCGTTTATAATATTAATAATCCCTTTGATTTATTAGTCTCTTCACCTTAAATTATTAATTATTAGGGTTTGTTCATTTCTTACCTTTTAAGTTTAAGATAATAATTGTTGGGGTTTATTAATCCCTTGATTTTTCTAATTCTTTGGGTTGGTAATATTATGTGTTAAATATTAGTCTTACACTTTAATATTAATGCATGGTCCAATGTCACATTATGAAAAAACATTGTCTCAATATTAAAATCAACCATGGGCTACCATTGTTAATCATAGTTAATCATAGTGAATGAAGGCCTTCCATGGTCGAATGTCACATTGTGACAAAGATTGTCTCAATATGAAAATCAACCATGGTGAACCATGGTCATTCTTCGTCCAATGTCACATTGTGAAAAAAATTGTCTCAATGTTTAAATCAAGCATGCTCAACCATGTTTATTTTATGGTTTATAGTATTTATCTAAAGATTTTTAAATACATGAGGTTTATAATATTTATCTAAAGGTTTTCATATACTTTAGGTTTATAATATTAATATCTTAGGTTTACTATTATTCCCTTGAGTTTATAATATTAATAATCATGTGACTTTATCAAACCTTTTTGTTTAATATATCAATTTTTAGTCTTTATCAATCTCTTAAGTTTTTCATATTGATCCCTTCACATTGTTGATCACTTAGGTTTCTAATATGTATCTCTTGGGTTCACCAATTTGTTGGGCTTATAATATAAATCCCTTGGGTTTATCAGTGGTTTAATTTATAATATTTAACCACCCTTGGATCTAAGAATCACTTGAGTTAAAAATATTAATTCTTAGGGTTTATTAATTTCTTAGGTTTTTGAGATAAAAATATTAATTCTTAAGATTTATTAATCTCTTTTGTTTTTTAATAATGATCCCTTGGCCTTATGGATCCCTTAGGCTTTTAATATTTATCCCTTCGGTTCACCAATTCCTTTGGTTTGTAATATCATACCCTTGGTGTTATTACTTCTTTATGTTTAAAATATTAATAATCCCTTGGTTTTATTAATCTCTTGAGTTTAAAATATTAATTCTTAGTGTTTGTTAATCTCTTGAGTATAAAATATTAATTCTTAGGGTGTATTAATTTCTTGGTTTATAACATTAATATTTATCCTTTGAGTTCACCAATTACTTTGGTTTATAATATTAAACCCTTGGGTTTATTACATCTTTCTCTTTATAATATTAATAATGTCTTGGGTTTATTAATCTATTTAATTTAAAATATTAGTTATTAGGGTTTATTAAGGTTTAGTAATTCTTTTTCTGTATAATATTAATAATTTCTTGGGTTTATTAATCTATTTAATTTAAAATATTAGTTATTAGGGTTTAGATTTTTTAGTTTAAAAATTTTATTCTTAGGGTTTAATAATCTTTTTTGTTTTTAATATTGATCCCTAAGCATTATTAATTTTGTAGGTTTTTAATATTTATCAGCTCGGGTCACCGATTCCTTTGGTTTATAATACTAAACCCTTTCGTTTATTAGTTCTTTTGGTTTATAATATTAATAATCTTTTGGGTTTATTAAAATTTTGAGTTTTAATATTATGATTTACACTATGGCGTAATATGTTGGGTTAAAATATAGATTCTAATATATATCATTTATAATTATGGGTTAATATTCAGTTTATAATATGTGGGTTTAATATTAGGCTTTATAATATTGTGTTTAATATTTACAATTTATAACGTGAGGGATTATAATATTTCGATTCATAATATTGATTCTTAGGGTTTATTGATCCCTTGGCCTTATTGATCCCTTAGGTATTTAATATTTATCTCTTTAGTTGACCAATTCCTTTGGTTTGTAATATTAAACCCTTGAGTTTATTATTTTGGTTTATAATATTAATAACCCCTTGGGTTTATTAATCTCTTAAGTTTAAAATATTAAGGCTTAGTGTTTATTAATTTCTTGAGTTTAAAGTATTAATTCTTATGTTTCATTAATTTCTTGGTTTATAATATTAATAATTATCCCTTGAGTTCACCGATTCCTTTGGTTTCACTAATTCCTTTGGTTTATATTGGTTTATAAGATTAAACCCTTGGGTTTATTTGTTCTTTTGGTTTATAATATTAATAATCCCTTTAGTTTATTAATCTCTTGAGTTTAGATTATTAATTATTAGGGTTTATTAATCTCTTGAGTTTCCTAATTCTTTGGGTTTGTAATATTAGGCATTAAATATTAGTCATACACTTTAATATTAATGCATGGTCCAATGTTACATAATGAAAATCATTGTCTCTATATGAAAATAAACCATGGGCTACCATTGTTAATCATAGTTAGTCATAGTCAATCAAGGTCTTCCATGGTTGAATGTCACATTGTGACAAAGATTGTCTCAATATGAAAATCAACCATGGAAAACCATGGTTATTCTTCATCCAACGTCGCATTATGACAATAATGGTCTCAATGTTTAAGTCAAACATGATCAACCATGTTTTTTTTACGGTTTATATTATTTATCTAAATGTTTTTACATACTTTAGGTTTATAATATTAATCTCTTAGGTTTAATATCATTCCCTTGAGTTTATAATATTAATAATCATGTGAGTTTGTCAAACCTTTTTGTTTAAGATATTAATTTGCAAGCTTTATTAATCTCTTATGTTTTTCATATTGATCCCTTCGCATTATTTGTCCCTTAGATTTTTAATATTTATCCATTGGGTTCACCAATTCCTTGGGTTTATGGCATAAAAACCTTCGGTTTATTAGTTATTTTTGTTTATAATATTAAACCACACTTGGGTCTTAGAATCTCTTGAGTTAAAAATACTAATTCTTAGGGTTTATTAATTTCTTAGGTTTTTGAGTTAAAAATATTAATTCTTAGGGTTTTTAAATCTCTTGTGTTTTTAATATTGTTCCCTTCACCTTATCGATCATTTATGTATTTAATATTTATCCCTTGGGGTCACCAATTCCTTTGGTTTGTAATATCAAACCCTTGCCTTTATTAGTTCTTTCTGTTTATAATATTAATAATCCCTTGGGTTTACCAATCTCTTGAGTTTAAATTATTAGTTCTTAGCGTTTACTAATCTCCTGAGTTTAAAATATTAATTATTAGGGTTTATTAATTTCTTGGTTTATAATATTAATATTTATCCCTTGAGTTCACCAATTACTTTGGTTTATAGTGTTAAACCTTTGGGTTTATTACTTATTTTGGTTTATATATTAATAATATCTTGGGTTTATTAATCTATTTAATTTAAAATATTAATTATTAGGGTTTATTAATTTCTTAGGTTTTTTAGTTTTAAAACTTCATTCTTGGGGTTTAGTAATCTTTTGCATTTTTAATATTGATCACTTGGCCTTATTGGTCGTGTATGTTTTTAATATTTATCACTTGGGTTCACTAATTCCTTTCATTTATAATATCAAACCCTTGTGTTTATTCATTCTTTTGGTTTATAATATTAATAATATCTTGGGTTTATTAATATTTTGAGTTTAAAATATTGATTATTATGGTATTAATATCCTAGGTTTTTTAGTTTAAAATATTAATTCTTGGAGTTTATTAATTTCTTGTCATTTTAATATTAATCCCTTGGCTTTATTATTTCCTTGGGTTTTTAATATCAATCCATTGGGTTTATTAATCTTTTATATTTTTAATTCATTGGGTTTATAATATTAAGAATCCCTAAAGATGATTGTTCTCTTCGGTTTATAATATTAATAATCATGTGATTTTATCATTCATTTGTATTTAAAATATTAATTCCTAAGATTTATTAATCTCTTCATGTTTTAATATGAATCCGTTGGGCTTCTTGATCTCTTAGATTTTTAATATTTTTCCCTTGAGTTCACCAATTCCTTGGGTTTATAATATTAGACCCTTGGGGTTATTAGTTCTATTAGAGTATAATATTAATAATCCATTTGTGTATATGTTATAGATATATAATTATTATAAAAAGTAATAAAATACTAGTATTATGTTATATTTTAATTTTAGTATAATTTGAGTTATAACTATTAATGTATTGAAAAAATTTAATAATATTTTATTATTGTATATTTTATTATCAATTATATATATATATATATATATATATATATATAGATATATAATATATATATATATATATATATTATAGTTTAATATATGGTATCAATATAGTTTATATTATTAATATATCACAAGTAGATATATAAGATATATTGGTAATTATATTCATAAATGTATAATGATTATTTTGGTAAAATACATGTGGTGAGTGGTGGATATAGGCCTATCGGCTATATCAATCAAAAAAATTAGTGAATGTGGTTGTAAATATATTCCATTTACACCACATTGGTAAATGTGATTGTGCTATTATAGACACTTTTACATCAAAAACACATGGCTATACCATTTTCCATGGATAATGAGGGTTGATGTGGCATCCTCACGGACTATAGGTGTGAAAACAGGAATGCCAACTTCTTAGTGGCATAAATTTTGAATAGTAACTCTCATTAAGTGCTTCTTACACCATTGGAAAGGTCTCTCTGTAGAAGAGCATGAGAATGTTTATTTTTAGAGCATCAAATTTTTACCCCAAAAAATATCATTTGATGCCTCCAAATTCTCCTAGAAGGTTTTAGACCTAGTTTCACCAAATTGGATCTCACCCGTAAAAAAAAGTCCCATAAGTTAATTCCTCCAATTTTTCCACTCTCAAAAAAATATCATGATCCAATCTATATTAATTATTACCATGACTAATTGAATAAATAAGTATTTAAAGAGGCTTCCGGTATCATAAACTTATGGGATGTGTCTCGCTACAATGAGTAGTCTGTTGAAGGTGAGGAAATATGAAAGGCTCGGGAGGGTAAACACTAGTTGAAAAATTAGATTGAGCTTGTAATGATCGTAATGATCGAAGATAGGAATACCAATGCAACATTTAGATTGATTTTTCTTTTCTTCAAAAGGGCATACCAAAGATTCAAAAGCCTAGAAACTTGTTTCTTCATATTTAGTATCTCAATATACATGTCTTGAAGAAATTTCAAAATCATTATGGAATGAAATATACTCCCATGGCACCAATGAAGATTGCAAGCTATGAGAAGTAGATTTTGAATAGATATTGTACAAATCCAAGTCGTCAAGAAAAAAATAAAAAAAAAATGGAAATATATTGTTAGATGTACTTGCGCATCCATCACAACATGTGTTATTGGAAATAGGGATGTCATGGTCATGGTTATTCAAATTCTCTATTTGAATGAAGTATTTCAAATTATTGGACAAGTTATCAAGATTACGAGATGTGAAATTAGCTGAATGTGAGATTTTCATCCTAAAAGAGGGAAGAAATATGAAGCATATCTTTAGCACTTTTCTCCTCTACATGTAAAATGCAATTATCTCATCCTTGATTGTTTCTTGAACAACAGGTTTAACATAATTAGAGGTAGAAGTAGGTTGACCAAGTAGATCATGAAATAAGGAATCATGAGATGTATATGGTAGAGGTTGAAAAGTATCCCTTGAGGAAATTTCGTTTTCATTTGGACTAGCTTCAAGATTAGGATTATGTACATTAATGCGATCTTGAAAAGTTAAGGGATCAACTTTTACTTCAGCCTCTATGTGATTTCTAAACCATTCCAAGGCCTCATTAGTAGGATTTGACCATGGGAATTGGGTGGGCATTGAACATAAAAACAACAATTTGATTTTTAGATTTCTTGACTTTAACATAATGGACTTTAACATAATCACCAAGAGGCACCCGCTTTGGTACTGGAAAATGATGAGGACAAGGAACAAGAAAAATAGTATGTTCCTCCTCACAAATTTTGGGTGTCTCATGATCAACAGAAATTGTGGGAGAAAAATCATCTAGGGGTTTGGATTCTAAATATTTCATGGAAAGTAGCATCAAACTCTAAAAATTTTCAGTCATAAAATATTAATCAATCACTCTCCTAGGAAATTCATAGTAAGGTGAACAAATTGATTAATAAAATCCTCTATCGATTCACTATACTTAATTCTAAGTAGATCAATCATATTACATACATCTTGAAATTCATATTTCTCACAGGCTTGATGAATCCTCTTAATAAATTGAGCGAATGAATGAATGGAAGCTGATGGAAAAGTATAACACCACTTCCTAACTTTACCTTCTAGAGTGAGGGTGAATAATATGCAAACAACATCTTCATCATAGATTTCATTAGATTTACAAAAACTAAGGAAATTGGAAATGTGTTTGGCTATGAATGTACAACCCTCACCATCAAATATGAATTGAGACAAGTCATGAAACTATTCTGTGGAGACGAGATGTTTACTAGGAGAAAGGTTAGAAATAAATTCCACGATTATGATATAGGAAAGAGAAATTTAATATTAGATATTCAAAAACTGGCACAACTTTTAATCTTTCCTTCCTTCTAGTGCCAATTATTGATGGTGCTCTAAATCCATCAACCAAGGGGTATCCTTGATGTGAATTTGCAACTAAACCTTACATTGTTTGGATTAGGAGCTCCAACTAGAAACAAGGCAAGTTTCCATTGTCCTTAGGGATTTACCGTGGGTGAAATTATTAACATAATATGTTATACAACATTATTCAGAAAAAAAAAGTAAGTTGACACTTTGAGGCATGAAATTGTGATGTATACAAAGTACTTTCACACCAAGGGGAAGAGAGTGAGACTCTAAAAGGAAAGTAATAGTACTATCCTAAAAGAGACACAATAGCATAAGAGGATTGCAAGTTAGTCTGCAGAGTATTTCACAAGACAATAGTGACCATAAAACTAAGTGCAACACACATTCAATAAGATAAGTACTAAATCCACCTGAATATTTCAATTTCCTTAGTACATGTGAGAAAAACATATACCACAAACATATAAAGAATAGTCTTACTATATTTAAGATACATGCATGAACATTTTTTGGCTCGGCAAGCTTCATATATTAAGTGGAAGTACCATTATATATAAGTAAAATGCTGCCACACTAGCTCCAATAGTGGAATATTAAGTCACCACTTGCTTCTCCAAAGAAACATCTTCTCTTCTATGCCAATGCTAGAGAAGCCAAGGTGAAAGTTCAAGTCCCAAAAGTCCACTTGCTTTAGTTATGAGGGTGTTTTTATAAAAAAAGAGGTGGCTCTTCACCTCCCATGTGACTCTTGAACTTCTATAATGATTTGAATTCTTACATTCCCTTTGAGCTTCTACATGACATTAGAACTAAATAGTGACTCTTCATATTCCATGAGACTGTTTAGTGTGCATTCAGGTTGTCCAAGGTAAGAAAACTAAGTAGTTGAGGGGCTCAAGGGGTCAAGCTAAAATCTTGAAGCTTGAGGTTTCCAACTATGGGGTTCTCTAGGGACAGAGGCTTAGGCCTTGTGCATTTGCATAGTTCAAGAGATCAAGGCTTAGGATTTTTTCTTGAGACTACAAAGTGCACAAAAGAGGTTGAATGAAGTCATATACTACGTAGTTCTAGAGGCCAAGGAGGCAGTATTGAGCCTTAATATTTCCCAATGCATGGTTCTAGAGGGATACTAATAAATTAATTGTATAGTTGCAAAACTCAAGGAATCATTGATATAGCGTGATGAGACTGTGCAATTCACAGTAAGAGATGGCTAAGATGCATGGCTCCGTAGTTTCCGATCTCAAGGGGCCAAGGTGGAGCATTATTGCTATGCAGTGTGCAGTTCTAGAAGGAAATAATTGTGCACTGAGCAATGCTAAGGGACAAGGTTGAAGCTTGAGTATTGATATTGCATAATGTGAAATTTAGGAAGGCTAAGTGAGGCCAAGTCACACAAAAGGTACACTTTGCGACCACAATGACCACACTTGTTAGAAACTGCTTGAAACTTTTGGAATGAGTGAAATACATGTCCATATGATAGGAATAACTCATTGACACCAAGGTTACCCCTTTAATTAGACCAAAACTACATTTGTGGGATGTAAGATGATTTTCATCCCAAAAGACAACATTTGGGATAACACTTTCCAAATTCCAATGGACATGAAAGTGACACTTAATGAAGGTGAAAACAAGCTAAATAAATATTCATAAATATGAAGGTGAAACTTGGAAAAGCTAAGCTACTAAGAAGAGATAGTTGGAAAAACTCACAGAAATAGAAGTATAATTTTAACCAAAAGTGAAAGACTTCCAATTAAAAATATGCACTAACTATTTTCATAAATTGAGCATCCCACAAACATTATCTTGATGGATTGAGCTATGCTTCATAATTTTAACATCGCACAAATCTTGATGGATTTCCCTATGCTTGTATAAGGTTGGGTAAAAGAATGGGCTCATTAACTTGTTATAAACTGAACTTGTGTATGCAAGTGACTTCTACCATTCATTGAGCATGAAGTGAATAGATCTCAGTAGGCTCCAAAATAAATTCATGAATAGCCTCAAATGATAAAATAAAATTAACATGTATCCCTTCACAAATAACAAATTTATGAATGATAAATAGAATATCATACCATTTCTTCATGAAAGACTTTCTTGGAATACCTTTTATAATATCCAAATCTTATTCCATGTGTGATAATAGACACTTCCAACCATCATCCTTTAATTTTTAATTTTTAAATCATTTTCTCCATTAAGAGGTAATTCAATAGCCATGACTACCAAATCCTATGAAATTTATAATCCTAAATCTCCTACTTGGGCTCAAACATGTTTTAATTTTTTTTTCAAAATCCCTTTTCACTTTATCATTTCCTCTTCTAAAATTTTGGAAACAAGGTAGACACTCTTAGTTACCAAACCTACATTTACATTTTGGATATGCTTCTAAGATTTTGATGCTGTAAAGGTGAGTTGTAGCCTTGACACTATATCCTTGTTTTTATGATTGACAAAGAAATATGTAGAAAATATGTTTTAGTGATTTGAATTTGGAACTAAAAACTATACTTTCTACCAAATATAGAGTCTTATAATGAAACAATTAGTCACATGATGCTTCTTCAAATCGAGATAGGGTGGAGTAATTGATGTTATATCTTAACATGATATTCGTTTCCACCACTTAACTACAATGATATGTGACAATAAATACCTTGATCGAGCTTGAGTTACTAAGTCATCATGATATGGTAAGTTGTTAAAAGAGTGAAATTCAAATGCAATGATGAAAGAAATTTTGATATATGAAGGTTACAATAATAAGGAAAAGGCTGGATTTATAAAGAATTATTTAGGGTATATATTCAAAAATTAATTAAAAGGATTTTCTTTCGAAACTTTATCTAATAAAAATTTATTAGCTCAATTTAGCTCAATTTTCACTTTGAAATTGTAATTTTTTGATCTGCAAAAATGATTGGAGAAAGTACTAATGTTAATATCCCTCTATACACCATCTATTAATAGTGAAAATTTTATTGAAGCATAGATACACTATTAAATAATTTCATGACAAAATTGCATGAAATTATTTACATAATAATAATAATTATTAACTTGAAAATTTGTGAATTTGATGGACTCCAACATAATTCTAGACATTATATTGGGAAACTGGATATTCGAAACGATTATAAGAGATGAGGTATTGATAGAACGATAAGAAAGTTGAATTGTGTTGATTTATGAATTTTTATTAAAAATATAAAAACAAGGTACTAACCAATATATAACAACTAATGAAATTTGTAATTGTTTTTAACTTTTGTTTCCAATAACTTGGTTTTAAAATATATTTCTTTCTCAATTTCACCCAAAAAAAAAAAATGGTTTCACACTTAATTATTATTGTTGTTGTTGATTTTGTTGTGTGAGAGAGAGAAATTAGTTTGAAACAATAGTAGGAGGAAAGTTTCTCTTATCCACCATTTACAACTCCCATTATTGTAAGAAAATGTTGATGAACTCTTCTTTTGTTAAGGGTTTTTGAGGTACATTTAACCTAAGACCATTTACTAGAAAATTGATTCCTTCTTCTTCATAGTTTTAATTCTCACTTTAAATCCATTGTCAAAAAAACCTCCACAATTTCATAAGGTCCTAACCAATGGGTAGTGAAATTTCTTTTTAAATTTTTGAATTCTGAAATTAAAATTAAGATCTAAGACTCCTACTTGAAATTGTTTATTTTTCAAAAATTTATAATTTCATTTCATTTTCTATTGCTAAATGAGTGCACTATATTTTTTTCCTTATTTTCACATCTCATCTAACTCAAATAGTTAAGTTCTCCTCTTTTTTGTCTTTATGAAAGATTAAAACTAAGTTTTGTTGTTATCTAGAAATTATTTTTCTATAACACAATAGAAAGCATGAAATGTTTCCCATACAATAATTTATATGGTGAAAATATAGTTGTATTTCACTAGGTGATCATATATGTTGACAATGCTAATGGGAGTGGAGCAACAACCTAATGTTAAGATGAAATTGAACTATTTTGGTGGCAATAACTTCTAGAACCTTGTTGGTTGACTCCACTCTCCCATTGGCTTCCCTATTATATGGAGTAGATTTTGGATGCTTGATCTAGTGGCACTCCTACATAATATTTGATGTAAATTGAACATCTTGATTTGTTAAAATTTCCATAGGTACACAAAAATGTGTAAATATATCTTCAAATAGAAAGACTAATTGATTGAGGTGTTTAGGTTCCCACTTAGTAACATGACTTGTACATTCAAAAAAATATATATATATATTTTTTGTTGAAGTGGAAGTGATAGGTCCCATGAAGTCTAAAGCCTATTTTTCAGAAGGCTCTATAAGTACCTAAGCATCTGAAAGGCTCTTATCAAGTAAGAGCTCCTAACATATTGTTTGGAATCCCTTAAGAGACAGGGCCAATAATACCCCAAATATGGGATTTTCTTTTTCCTACAAAATCCCCTCAACAATGTTGATAATTAAATTCTTTCAAGATGTCAAATGCAAATCCATATGAAAGAGATGTCCTCCAATCCAAGAAAAGTTATGAACTTTTTCTTATCTGTAGGTGGCAAATGTTGAGTTAAGTTTCCTATAGCCAAATAATTATCAATATCTATTATAAATTGAAAATAAATGTTGATATGGAAAGTTATCATTTATATGAACATTTTCATCCTCCCCATGGATCCTAGAAAATAAATCTACAATTTTGTTTTGCTTTCTAGGTATATCTGGGATGGTTATATTAAAGTCTCGTAGTAAAGAAGGTGTCTAATATCCTACCTCTAATGATTGGGTTTTTCATTAAATATTGAATGACAATGATAAATATGAATAAAAGTCTCATAACCTTTGATATAGTCCCTGAATCTATTTTTGGCATATAGTATTGTAAGAAATCCCTATTCTATTATTATATAATTCAACTTTTTAAGTGTTAAATTAGTACTTACAAAATTAATGGTATAAAAAATTTGATGTTAATTTAGTCTTAACACTTAAGGTGAATCTATATGTGAAGCATTAGTAGATATATGAAAATATATGAAAAGTAAGAGACCATTTTTTCCTTGTCAAAATAAGTGTTTCATAAAAATTAGTTTTCACTATATCATAGGCAATTTGGGAAGGAATATTTTCCAAAAATATTAGTTATCTTCAACAATAATTTAAATAATATTAAGGCTATTTTTGTAAAACTTTACCAACATAGGCCAAGAAAATTCTCATTTATTTATAGGTTTTAGATACTAGAGTTTTAGAAATATTTTATATTTTTGCTTGAACAACCTTGACTCCTACACATGAAACCCAACATCCGCAAACAATTCCTTCACCTAGTAACATGTGAAATTTCTCATGACTTGGTAAAATGTTAGTTTCTTGACATATAATAAGAAAATTTACAATATTTTTGAATGCTTCCTCAAAATAATTTCCATAATATTTAAAATCATGCTTATATACTTTTACAAAATTATGAATAAAGTTAGAGAAAATAATTGAAATATCCTATTGAAATTTAGAAATAACATTGCATAACCCAAAGGGTAATACCCTACACATATGTCCCCCATAGGTATATGAATGTTGTTTTATCCTAATCTTATATTTTGATTTGAACTTGATTAAAACAGGCAAACCCATTAAAGAAGGAAAATTATTTTTTCCATACTAATGTATCAAAAATTTGATGTATGAATGGAAGAATAAAGTGATCTTTTAAATTAGTTTTATTCAATTATCTATGATTCCGTATAAAATTTCTATTCACTAATTTATGTATTTTATTTTCAGAGTTTCTTTTAAACACTATTTATATATCTTCCAAGTTAAGTGGATATTATAGATTTTTCCTCATATATGTTTTGGCATTAATTCCCCCACATGTCATTGCACTACCATGCAATTTTAGTGAAATGACTTTGTAACATTTGAATTAATTGTGATTTTTCATACTCATCAAGTTTTGAGCTGATATTAAAATTATTTTTCTTATTAATCTCCACAAGAGTATTAGTTGATTCCAATATTGAATTTATAGAAGAATCCTTCTAAAACATTATTTATATATATTCTAAGTTAAGTCTATATTTTAGATTTTTCTTCACTAATATATATATGAATATGATGTATATATGTTTTGGCATTAATTCCCCACATGTCATTGCACTACAATGCAATTTCACTAGAATGAGTTTGTAACATTTGAATTAATTGTGATTTTTCATACTCATCAAATTTAGAGTTAATATTTAAAGTCTTTTCCTTATTGATCTTCACAACATTATTACTTGATTCCAATATTGAATTTATAGAATACTTAAAGTGAAATGATGATGAAATATTTTTATAGTACAATTTTCTTGATAAAAATTATCGAGTGCATGAGTATAACAAGACTACCCCATAATCGGCCATGGGTCTGGTTTTCTTTTGTTATTGCTCATCTTCCTCGAATACTCCGTAGAGAATCCTTCAGTCCACCACTGGGTTATAGTAGTGTCTAAACATCCCCTGTTACTCTCACATATGCCCTGAAAAACAGGCCGCCTCTATATATTGTTATATAAATTGGGTACTCAGGTTATTTCACTTTGATGTGCTGGGCAGGCACACTATTCATGGGGTAGTCACTGGTTATGTCAATACTGTTACTTATCTCCTTGTTGTTTTCTCCTGTGTGTTTGGGTTGTTGCACAGACTTCCTTCTACCATGGTGATGAGAGTCTGGGAAAGGTAAATTGCAAGCAATGCCGGAGCCTGCTAGTAAGAAGCGAGGTCGAAAAACTCTTCATGAGAAGCTTTAGACCCTCACTGCAAACTGTCACTCGGAATTCATCTGCTATATTCCAAGAAATCTGTGGCTAGGAACGTGATATCCAGACTGATCCTCAAGACCTGGAAACAGAAGCCGAAAGTCTCGACTTCATAAAGGACCAAGGACCATGCCTCCTCGAACTACTTCAGAACATGCAGGATCAATTACAGCATATTAAGATCACTCAATATCACGTAGCAGATCACATAAGGAGATTGGATGATCCGGTTGGCCGTATGGAGAAGAAAGTTGACATGCCTGGGTCCACAGTGAAATACACCACTCGAGTTTACTCATGTCATCGATAGTAGTTTACTTTTTATCATGTTTTTTAATGCAATTAGTAGTTTTGTATGAATTTCAGTTATTCTATCAGTATGAGTATGTGGAAATTTCTGTTAGAGGACAGATAGCTCATGTGGATTTTAGAAAGATAGAACAATTCAGTTTTGGTTTGCTTTTCATGCACTGTCGTGGCCAACAAGCCTTGTTTCCTACCGGCAAAGGCCACAGACTTGATTTTGTATTTTTGTAACTTTCTTGCATATATAAATAGAAAATAGCTATGTCCTACCATATTTACAAAAAAAAAAGCAAGACTACCCCATAATATTTGAGAAATATTAGAATTGTTAAAGAAAATAGTAATTTGATTTTCTTCAACATCTTCTTTGAAACTTGTAGCTTGAGACTTTATTTTTTTTTTATCATTATTTATATTTTCAATGTATTATGAATTTGTTTAATTTAGTTATTGAAATTAGTAATTTGGTTGTCTTCTATATTTTCTTTGAAACTTCAATATCTTCTTTGAAATTTATAGCTTGAGACTTGTATTATTTTTCATCATTATTCATATTTGCAATTCATTATGAATTTGTTTGATTTAGTTATTAATTTTGTAAGTGGATATATAGGGAATTTCTTAATTGAATTTCTATTTGAAATTGTTATATAAAATCTACATTTGAGGATTATGTCAGCTATAGCTAACCACATTGTTCCTAAGATCAATATGTTTCCTCCCAAATTAGTTTTAGATGTTAAAATCAGAAAATCAATAGAATGTTCTCATAAACCCACAATATCCTCTAAGGCTCCTTCAAGTTTTATTATAGATCTATCCTCTAATTGTAAAATTTTAGATGTCTGATAAAATTCCTTTTAATTATAAAATTTTAGGTATTGAACTGAAAAACATCCCTTATATTTTTTTCTTTACATTGGTTGCTTCTCCTAAATCTATTAAAGTGTTTAGAATTTCTTTTAAATGTTTAGAATTTCTATATTATTGATTATAACAATGAAATGACCTAGAAACAATGAAATGACCTAGATCCAAAATTTTTCTGGTTATTATATATAACAATTTGTTAATAACTATATAACAATTTGCCAATAAAATGCATTGCGTGTAGTTTTTTTTTTCACAATTCAATTACAATTTTTTTTATAAATTAAGATATATTTAATTGCTTACAGAATTTAAATACATAGATGAGACATTTTTGAATTTTGGTGGAGACATTTTGATTTAAATACATAGATGAGACATTTTTTAACCTTTGGTGGAGACATTTTGATGAAATCAACCATGATCTTCTTTCACTTGTTGAGCAGTCGATACGTGTATATGGCTCTGAATTTAAGTGCTTTCTGGTCTTTCTTGAGTATATTTTTCACACATGTAATTTTTGAATTTATTGAACATTTCTCAACCTTGTATTTAAAGTTTTCATTTGGAATATTTTGGTATGAATCTTTAGTTTATCTCTGTTATATGTTTTTTATTTAAAGTTTTCATTTGGAATATTTTGGTATGAATCTTGAGTTTAATATATTATAAATTTTTCTTTGTCTCCTTCAATTTGCCATTGGTTCCAATCACAATTTAAAATTGAGTAGCACCCTGCTAACAATGCTAGGTCAATCAGATAGGAGGTAAAAATGGCAACACATCAATAGGAGGGAATTCAACTTGGACTATAGACTCTACACTCAAACACAACGTTATAGACTCTACACTGACACTGTTACATCCATCTAATTCAATTTTCAATTCTAACAAGTATGAAAATACATAGATGATATTACAAAATACCAGAAACAGTAGAAAGTTAAAATGTCTTATGGTTGTCTGCTGTGTAAATTGATCAAAATATCAAGCAAGGAGAATTCATTTTTTTGTTTATTGGTAGTGAATGACTTCCAAATTACACACGCTGAGACAATTTGACTTGCGTTTCTGATTTACAAGACTGAATGTCAAACATAAAATTGAAGATTTGTCTTCAGAACAGGATTGTAAATTTACACAAAATGTTAAGACATTTTAGTTTGTGTTATCATATACTTTGAACCTGGTCGAAAGCCGCAGAATAAGCCGCAGAATAAAGTACTCATGAAAAGCACAATTCTTGTATCATTGTATTGATGCGTTAGGTTTCCAGTGATGCTTTTTCACATTTCAGAGTAGTTTCTGAAAATAAGCATTTTGTATGATCGAATACTGGAAAGCAAATGCAAATAGAAAACAAGATGAAGGAAAATTACAAATATTTTACAATGCACCAATGGTTTCAATAAAAGAAATATTTAAAAATTTTAGATATTTGAAAGAATTTCTTTTGCATGTGATTATTACGGAAAAAATTTCCAGAAAGTTAGATTCCAAAAATCCTAAACATTTGAAACTTCAAGAACCTGGCAATGGCGATGATATAACTCGACCAGGGCCGAAACTCAAAGTGAAAAAAACAAAGTTAGAGGAAATCCAGCGATTTCATCCCGTCTTCATCACACCCTATCAAACTCTATGCGATACTATATCTTAGTTATAACTGGGAGATGCGAAGCATTAGTCAGCGGTGCAAAACAAATTGATAAACCCTCTTCAAACAGCACTGGATTTCAAAAGACTCAATTGCCTGCAAATGCTTTATAGGTGCTCGAGAGACGCCGAGACGCCACCAGTGAAAATAAAATAGTGAAAATGATATAGTTTTAAACCGTTCTATAGCCCCGGGCCGCATGGAAAGGCTATACCAGATGCAGAGAGACCACCGATTAGAAAGAAAACTGAAAATTCTAGCAAGAAGCAATAAAATATTTAGTTGTGTTTAGTGCGTTCAGGTAAATTTTTTAGGTCTAATTTCTCTAAAATCTAAAATCTTGTAAAAATTTATTGAAAACAGAAGTCTGATAAATAATCTTGCACAATTTGCAAAATAGTAATGTTCTTTAAATTTTTATAGAGTGCTAAATTCTTATAAAGTGCTAAATTCATATGGAGTAAAAACAGTTTAAATAACCTAAATCAAAATTTTACATCATTTTTTCCTAAATTCAATAAATTCCAAAAAATTAAAAAGAAGATCGTTTAAAAAAATTAAAAAGGAATCGTTAAGACATTTAACCGTTAATATTCACAATCATGAACGATGTTGGTAGCATCCGGGAAATCGTCACGGTATCATTTTGTTTTGAGATGGAGCAACTAAAAGGAAACACGGATTGCATTCGAGATCGGGCAACCAAAACGAAACACTGCTTGCATTTAATAAGGAGATCATAATAACAATATAGTTACTCATGTAATATCTGGCCAGACTTTATTTATACTTCAAAACAATAATTAGGGTTAGGCTTGCGCACTGTTGTTTCCCTTCTCCTCTTCGGTAGTGTCTTCCTTTTCTGTAGGTTTTCGTTTCTCTTGCGCACTGGTGTCCCGCTTCTCTTGCCCATCTGTCTCTTGCTTCGTTTGCTCAGGGATGCCGTCTATCTCACAAGAATTTTGGCTGATTTCTTGCTCAATGCTGCTCTGCTTCATTTCTTGAAATCGAAACTTCTTGTTTTCTTGGGGATGGATTTCCTGCTTTCCACTGCACTCCCCTTCCTCTATGTTTAACCCACTGTCATCAAATGAGCGTTTGCGATGAAACGTTGTGCCATCACCATCACCACCAGATGGAGGACGAGGATCGCCATGGCCATAATCAAAACAATAATTAGGGTTTTGCTTAGGGTTTTGTTTACCTTGCGCACTGTCGTTTCCCTTCTGTTCGGGAGGGTCTTCCTTTTCTTTAGAGTTTTGCTTCTCTTGCGCACTGGTTTCCTGTTTCTCTTGCTCATCTATCTCTTGCTTCGTTTGCTCCGGGATGTTGTCTACCTCACAAAAATTTTGCCTGATTTCTTGCTCAATGCTGCTCTGCTTCATTTCTTGGAGCCGTAACTTCTTGTTTTCTTGATTTTCTTGGGGATGGATTTCCTGCTTTCCACTGCACTCCCCTACCTCTATGTTTAGCCCACTGTAATCAAATGAGCGTTTGCGATGAAACGTTGTGCCATCACCATCACCACCAGATGGAGGACGAGGATCGCCATGGCCATAATCAAAACAATCATTAGGGTTTTGTTTCCCTTGCGCACTGTCGTTTCCCTTCTCCTGTTCGGGAGGGTCTTCCTTTTCTTTAGGGTTTTGCCTCTCTTGCGCAGTGGTTTCGCGTTTATCTTGCTCATCTATCTCTTGCTTCGTTTGCTCAGGGATATCGTCTACCTCACAAGAATTTTGCCTGATTTCTTGCTCAGTGCTGCTCTGCTTCATTTCTTGATGCCGTAACTTCTTGTCTTCTTGATTTTCGTGGGGATGTTTTTCCTGCTTTCCACTGCACTCCCCATCCCCTATGTTTAACCCACTGTCATCAAATGAGCGTTTGCGATGACACGTTGTTCCATCACCATCACCACCAGATGGAGGGCGAGGATCGCTATGGCCACAATCATTAGGGTTTTGTTTGCCTTGCGCACTGTCGTTTCCCTTCTCATGTTCGGGAGGGTCTTCCTTTTCTTTAGGGTTTCGCTTCTCTTGCGCACTAGTTTCCCGTTTCTCTTGCTCATCTATCTCTTGCTTCGTTTTTTCAGGGATCTCTTGCCTGATTTCTTGCTCAATGCTGCTCTGCTTCATTTCTTGAAGCCGCAACTTCTTGTTTTCTTGATTGTCTTGGGGATGGATTTCCTGCTTTCCACTGCACTCCCCTTCCTCTATGTTTAACTCACTGTCATCAAATGAGAGTTTGCGATGACACGTTGTGCCATCACCATCGCCATCACCACCAGATAAAGGATCGCCATGGCCATAATCACTATAACTATGACTATTATCAGCTCCAACATCATCATTATATTGGCTCTTTTCATCACTTGCAGTAAGTTCGCTGCTATTCCATTGGCTCTTTGCATCATTTTCTTCACTTGCATTACTCTCGCTTCTATTCCATTGGCTCTTTTCATCACTTTCAGTATGTTCGCTGCTTCTAGATTGGCTCTTTTCATCTCTTTCTTCACTTGCAGTATATTCGCTGCTATTGCATTGCCTCTTTTCATCACTTTCAGTACGTTCGCTGCTATTGCATTGCCTCTTTTCATCACTTTCTTCACTTGCAGTATGTTCGCTGCTATCGCATTGCCTCTTTTCATCACTTTCAGTACGTTCGCTGCTAGTGCATTGCCTCTTTTCATCACTTTCTTCACTTGTAGTATGTTCGCTGCCGCGAGATTGGCTCATTTCATCTTTTTCATCACTTCCAGTACGTTCGCTGCTATTGCATTGCCTCTTTTCATCACTTTCTTCACTTGTAGTATGTTCGCTGCTGCTAGATTGGCTCTTTTCATCTTTTTCTTCACTTGTAGTATGTTCGCTGCTATTGCATTGCCTCTTTTCATCACTTTCAATACGTTCGCTGCTATTGCATTGCCTCTTTTCATCACTTTCTTCACTTACAGTACGTTCGCTGCTATTGCATTGTCTCTTTTCATCGCTTTCGTTTTCACTTGCAGTATGTTCGATGCTATTGCATTGGTTCTTTTCATCATTTTCTTCACTTGCAGAACGTTCGCTGCTATTGTATTGCCTCTTTTCATCACTTTCTTCGCTTGCAGAACGTTGGCTGCTATTCCATGAGCTCTTTTCATCACTTTGAGTACGATCGCTGCTACTAGATTTGCTCTTTTCATCACTGTCTTCACTTGCCGTATGTTCGCTGCGACTGCATTGGCTCCTTTCATCTCTTTCTCTTTCACTGTCACTGCTGCTTCTACACGGAGACGAAGGCTTAGAATCCATTGTACGCAAACACGCCTATTATTATGCTGTGGAACAAGATTCTAAACCGTCTGCGCTTATGCAAATACTCCTCTCAAGCTAGAGCATTATTAACAACAAGCTTGGATACCACACAATTTTAAAGACATTAAATAAAAGTAGGGTATTTATAGTTTTTTGACATCTCTTTTATATATATAAATATAAACCATCTAAAGTAGTATAATTTTTAGAAACGGTTCATTTGCACGGACATAAAATGGTTTAGTTATCGGTGTGTAAAAGGCTCAATTGCACATATATGATAAAAACGGCATAGTTATAAAACTAAAAATGGTTTCGCCTAAATAACCTACAGATGATAAGGTTTGAACCGTAGTTTAAGTAGTTGGAGGCTTAATTGCATAAAATGGTGAACCCTTGTATAGGGTTTGAACCCTAGTTTAACTAGTTCGAGGCTTAATTGTATAAAATGGTGAACCCTAGTATAAGTTGTTCGAGGCTTAATTGCATAATATGGTCCATTTATTCGACAATGAATGGTTACTTATCCCATGAATCTAGGGTTGAGACTCAATTAAAGTAGTTCAAAGTTACAATGATATGATTGGATATTTATATGATGAACTAGAGATTAGAGATTAAGGATTATATAAAATGTTTATTTATTAGAGAAATCAATTATCAATATGACTTTTAAGATAGGAAACACAAATAATGTTCACTAAAGATATTAAACACATTATCCCATGAATTTAGGGTTGAGACTCAGTTAAAGTAGTTCAAAGTTACAATAATATGATTGGATATTTATATGATGAATTAGATATTAAGGTTTATATAAAATGGTTTGTTTATTAGAGAAATCAATTTTCAATATGACTTTTGAGATAGGAAACACAAATAATGTTCACTAACGATATTAAACGCATTTTTCTTATCTCATGAATTTAGAGTTGAGACTTGGTTAAAGTTGCTCAAAGTTACAATGATATGGTTAGATATTTATACGATGAATTAGACTTTAAGACTTATACAACATGGTCTATTTATTAGAGGAAACAACTCTCATAAAATGGTCATTTCACCTTGAATATAACTATTAGGATAGGAATACAAATAATGTTCACTAAAGATATTAAACACAATTTTAAAATCTTTAAAGTGAGATAATATTATTAAATATTTTCCTTGAATGAATTTTTATAAAATAATATAATCCAATACCATTATATTAATAAGTATTTATGGTTTTTTAAATGAATATTTATAAGAACTTTATTACAGTAATTTTTTTATTATCTTTTTCATTTTAATTAAATAGTAGGTTTACTCTATTTTTGTGGCTACATTAAATTCATTATTTTCTTGGGTACTTTTGGACTACTTTAACTAAGTATTTGGCTGCATTTTCTTTCTCAAAGCATGGAAGAAGAAGCCACTTAATATTACCTACTATGTAATTTAGTAAGTCAATATTAGTCACTTGTGTGGACTTAGGTTCCAAATGTGGCTTTTCTCAATTTTAATGTTTTTTTTTTCTTGGAATCTATTTCTTTTCTTCGGATCCATTTCTTCCTAGTGCTATTCTAATATCTCTTAGCATTTATTTTAACCTGCAATGTACCTCCATATTATTTATATGTTTTTTTACCATGTTCAATTATTTGTTGAAAATTTATTTTTAATAAAAATAGAAAATATGCAATGGCATATTCACATTAACATTGTTGAATTTCAAAAGAAATTGTAGCACCTACATTAGTGTGGGACCAAGAGGCCAAAGAAGCACCTACACTAGTGTGGGACTACAGGTATTGGCATGGGGTAAATTTTGTGATGTATTATGAAAAGTCAAAATCACTTGTAATAGTCAACTCAGTGTGATAAACTCATTTAATTTAGCTCATGAATTTTGATTTGAAGGTAGTTGGTGAGATTAATTCTAGTTGTAAGAGAGTTCTAAGTGTAGTTGGTGCATTAGTTAATGCATGTTGTAATCAGTTAACTCACTTGAGCTAAATCCAGTTTTTTGTGCTAGTTGTAACTCATTGTTGCAGTGCTATTCAACACCTATTGGAGACTAAGTTGAAAGAGATATTAACTATCACTTGTAGGATTATTGGGTTGTACCCATGCAACCAAACACCCATTGTCTTTGCCATGATCATTGTGCAGTTAAAGAAGGCCAAATTTCTTATTCTTTAGGGATTGCATCCATCAGTTTCGAAAGAAATTAAGTCCAAATTTCCTATTCTTTAGGGATTGCATCCATCAGTAATTTCACAAGAAAGTAAGACTGTTTAAAGGCTAACAATTGGCAAAGTGTTGGCCAGTTTTTTCCATGACACTCTGAGATAGATAGTTGAGTGTTGGAGACTCTTGTGAGAAGAGGACATTGTATTTGTTTCATGTATCCATGTTGAATATAAAATAGAAGATAGTGGGGTTATGATGCAGGAGCCCTCAAAAAATTGTTTGTATTTTAATAGACATAGGGTTCTTGTGTTTTCAACGAAGTTGGTTTCCTATCTATTAATTTTAATATCTTGAATGAATTATGTGAGACATTTAGAATAGGAATTAATTAATTATTGAGAGTAATTTTGTAAATGTTCTTGAATGTTGGAGAACATGAGAGAATTAGGATAGTTGAGATTTCATAGGGAATGAGAGATTTGAGAATTAATTGTAAATCCTAAATTAGAATTGGTTTCATGATTTTAGGATGAAAGAGGATTCTTAGGGATTAGTTGAGTCAAATGAGGACTTATTCAACATTTTATTGAGAAGATAAAAGATCTGAAACCAAAATTGGTTTTAGAATCATTTGTATAAATTGTAAAGTCTCAAAAGATAGTAGAGAGATTCAGTTTTAGACAGATAGAGTTTGGATTGGAAGCCTAAGGGTCAGAAAGTGTGTGAAAGGCCACTAAGTCAGGCCATAGAGAAAAATCTTTTGTAATTATTTGGTTATATATATATATATATATATATATATATATATTCTCAATTGGGTAAGTATGCATTGATTGATGCAATTATGATTTGTATGTGAATCAGAAGATTACCATTCTATTTATATATGTTGGAGAAAGAAAATTGAAAATAAATAGAATATTCAATTTCTGAATTATGAATACTGAAATCTTGGATTTAAATGTGTATAGCCTATTCCAAAGGATAAAAAAGCAACCATAGATCACAAAATGGATCTAGGGTGACCCATTAAAATAATTTGACCCTTTATTGAAACAACTTGCACAAAGTATGGATATTGTGTTAAAATAAATCCAATTAAACAATAAATTTATGGTAGAATGAAAAAATATGGACTTAGGAAATGTGTGTTCTTAGGAGGTCAACATTTATGTTATAAGTTAAATTTTGTATGGATTTGGGTATGTAATGATTAGTAATCAATCGAAAAATGCATGGATGCCACTAAAAAGAACTTGGCCCCTCAAATTGATGTCATAAGTGACTCCTTAGAAGTGTGAAGAATAGAGTGGGATTAGAATTGAGCTTCTGAAATGTAATTTCATCTCATGAACATGTGGCCTAGTTTCATATATAAAATTTTCATGGAATCCTTGAAGCGGATTTGTTCTACGAAATTCCAATACTCACAAAAAAAAGGAAGAAGGCTCTGCATTGAACAAAGTAGAAGTCTCTGCATTGAACAAAGTAGAAGTCGTGACTCAGTGAATAAGCAAGTAAAACTGTGAATAGATTACTACAATGAAATGTAATTGAGGTGGACGAAAATTATGTGCTTTAGATTCTGTGCTCATGACGAATTGAAAGAAAAGTAGGTGTGGAAATGCGAGGTGGTTTCTCAAACAAGAAAGTGGTTTTAGCACAACACCAAAAAGATAAGTGGTAAAGGTTGAAATCATGTGATTAAGGTGGGTTGGAGACACTTAGCACACCCGAGAAAGTAAAAGTTCGAAAATTATCCTTAGTGCTAAGAAGGATGTGATGGAGCTAGGCCCCTTAGATATCAAACAGACCTCAACCACGGGGATGTCATAGTGTTGTAAAGGGAAAAGTCAATTGTTTAAATACGTGCTACTAATTCTAATTTGTTAGGTAATTGAAACCTCTAGCACATTTCCACATATATATCTCGATTATGAGCAATTAACCATTGGATTGAAGTTTTGAGTGGAATATCCATGCACAAATATATGTGCCAAGTCATGAGAAAAAAGGTAAGAGGGAAAAGGTTTTATACTTTGGTAACATGGTTTTAAAAAAAAGAAATATTTAAGGCTTCTGCAAGTTAATGAAAAAGAAGGTTTTATATGACTTATAAAAAGAAATTGTGATAAGGGGAAATGACTTCGGCCTGAGAGGTTACCATTATTTTGGTATATATCCATGTGGATATGCATAGTTAAAATTTAAATGATTATTGTGGGTAAATGCAGCTAAGGCTGGGTCATGTGGTATCAAAGCTGGAAAAGCTCTTTTGAAGGTTAAAGTTTTTTTTTAATTATACATAATGCATGTGAGATGAAAGAAGTAAGGGAAGCTCAGATTTTAAATCTGATTGGCAGCAGTTTTAGATTAGACAAGGTATGAAGTGAAAGGATGATAATCTAAAATTATGATGAAATTCAAATCTAAATGTGCTTTAAAGATTTACAAAGTTAAGTTTTGAAATATGTGTATACAGCTACAATGGTGATGGTAGAAAGGAAAAGGATATCATATTTGAATTTGACAGACAGCATGCACTTAGAAATAAAGTGTCCCAGAATATTGGAAGAATTTGCAGAAGCAATAAAATACAGAACAATCTATTCAAAGTGAAAATGAGTGGTGAAACAAGGTCACATAAAGATCTTAAGGGTGAAGTGTTATGTATTATTTTAATCTGGCTTGAAAATTTTGTTTGCAGAATTTAGGTTACAGACAGTTGAAGAGAATCCCAAGGAAAGAAGATCACAGTCTTAAGAGGAGTGATGACGAAAGCTAGTAAATATTTCTAAGTCAAAGAAGAATATAGCAGAACCTTGACGAATTCCAAAAGAGGTTGGATAAAAAGAACAGTTGTGTTCTTAAAAAGTGTAGATGAGTTGAAGCCTAGAAGGAGCAGAGAGAATGCTCAAGAGGTTCTAGAGAATAGAGAACCAGTGGTTGCCAAAAGTCTAAGTACAGAGGAAAGCTTGGTAAGGTAAGTGGCAGTAGGTAGGACTTGTTGTTGCAGAGGCTTTAGTACACCTACAGCTCAAGATGAATGAGTAAAGAACTCATGAAGATAGAAATGGAGAAGAAAATGACTACTGATAATCATATTAGAAATGACAGAGGTTATGAGAGAGACCACAACATAATAAAAGTGAATAAAGAATATGCCAAGGAAAATGGCAGACATAGATAGTTAAGTAAGGAAGAGTATGAGAGGGAGAAAGTTGAGATAGCAGTCCAAGTTGAAGTGTTGTTGGATTTTTTACAAAGGAATGAGGAAGACCAGAGGTGTGCTTTTCTTGTAAGAAAAAAGGTAACATGGCATAAGCTACACATGAAGAAAGAGCAAATGATAAATGCTCGGCTTAGGGAAAAATTACTCAGAATAAATGAGTATTTGGGGAAAAACTTGAAGACTGAAAATTGAAGTGAGACCAAGAGATCACATGATTTTACATCTGATAATTTGTGTATGTTTACAGGTAGAACATGTGAATAAGGATAAACTACTGATATTTTCATAAAGGAAGAAGAAGATGGGACAGCCATATCTCATGTAAATGTCTATACATAGTTGGGTAAAAGTTTTACTTTTCAACATATTGCAAATATTGAAAGGAGATAAATTGTAAGCCATGATGATGGCCAAAAGCAAGAAGAAATGGAGAAGGATATCAAGTAACCAATTAAAAGGCTTAAGGAGATTGAAGAGAAGACCATTAAATAATTTCTGAATTATATGGAGGATTTGGAACAGCAAGAATATTTGGTGATTAATCATCAAATGAGACCATAAATTCTTATGGTTTTAAAACTAACAAGTTGTGTGTGAATGGAGGTATTGTAGAAGAAAAACCATCTTATGGAACTATATTGATTCAGGCTAAAAATTTCCAAGAAAAATATGATGATCACTGTCTTTCAGATGAAGATCAAGTTGAGTTATTGCAACAGAAGGAGTTCATAAACTCTTTGTTTTGTGAAATAAATTGTTTCAGTGAAGGTTCGACAGTTATTTCTAATGATGAGGAATTTGTTATTGGTAATGACAAAAAGAAATTTATTTTATTAAATGAACAAATGAATAGTGATGGACAGATAACTAAAACTATCATAGAGATGGAGGATCACAATTTTATTCTGATGAAGAATGAAGAGATATTGTCACGAGGAAACTTAACTTGTGACAAAGAAGAATATAGTGAGGATGTACAAATATTTTTTCAAATGAGATGAAATATTTGTGGCATGAGTTAAGTATTTTAGAGAAGAGGGTAGAACAACAAAGAATAAGTATTCAAGTTGTAAAGTGAGAGCTGAATGAGAATGAAAAAGTTCATTTTTATGAACCAGAGCAAAGAGACATCCTTGAAATTAATGATGTGGAAGAGAGACTAACTCATAGTCTTGAGAGTTCTTTGAAGAATTTGAAGCACCATACTGAGATGTTGCCAAAAGAAGAAAAGACAATGAAGCCTTATTATTTTAATTTGGATAATTGGTTTATGATTTCAAGAACTGTTGAAAAGACTAAAGAATGTTTGGTTGAGGAGAACAAATTAAAGCAAATGAAAGAATATGGCCATAAATGTCAGACTAAATACCAATCCAAATAATTGCTGAGGAAAGAAGACAAAGAAATTGTCATAAGTGAAAATCAAGAAGAAGTTATTAGCTGCAGTAAAAAAGAGGGTAAGGATGAAAGGGAGACATCAAGAATAAAATTTCAACAATGAAGAGGTGGAAGTAATGAGCAGTCAGAAGATATATTAGAAAAATAAATTGAAGTGATAAGAAGGATAATGATGAAATTGTTTGAGAAGAAGACAACATCAGGAAAGCAAAGAAGCAGCAACAAGAGGAAGATAATAGTAGATGTAAAAGCATAGCTAGTGGAGCAAAGCAACATAAAGTGTGGAGACCTAGAGAAAACCAACAAACAACAGCAGGAAAAAAAGACAAATTACAAAACAAGGTATGGGATCTAGGAAGACAAATATTAAAAGAGCATGATCGAGAGATCATGATTATTTTCAACCTTGGGAGTCTATGCAGGAGCATTAGGCTCAGAAAATTATTTGTATTTTAATGGACATAGGGGTCTTGTGTTTTCAAGGAAGTTAGTTTCCTATGTATTAATTTTAATATCTTGAGTGAATTAAGTGAGACATTTAGAATATGAACTAATTAATTATTGAGAGGAATTTTGTAAATGTTCTTGAATGTTGGAGAACGTGAGAGAATTAAGAGAGTTGAGATTTCATAGGGAATGAGAGATTTGAGAATTAATTGTAAATCCTAAATTAGAATTGGATTCATGATTTTAGGATGACATAGGATCCTTAGGGATTAATTGAGTCAAATGAGAACTTAAAGGATATTCAAGATTGTATTGAGAAGATAAAGGATTTGAAACGAAAATTGGTTTCAAAACCATTTGTATAAATTGTAAAGTCTCAAAAGATAGTAGAGAGATTCAGTTTTAGATAGATAGAGTTTGGATTGGAAGGCTACGGGCCAGAGAGTGTGTCAAAGCAAATGATTAGAAAATGAGGCCAGAGAGAAGAAATATTTTGTAATTATTTGGTTTTATATATATATATATACTGATAATTTTGATTCTGAATTGGGTAAGTATGCATTGATTGGTGGAATTATCATTTGTATGTGAATCACAAGATTTCCATTATATTTATATATGTGGGAGACAGAAAAATGAAAATAAATAGAATATTCAATTTCCGAATTATGAATACTGAAATCTTTGGTTATAATATGTATGACATAGCATATTCCAAAGGATAGAAAAGCAACCATCGATCACAAAATGGATCGATGGCGACCCATTAAAATAATGTGGCCCTTTATTGAAACAACGCGCAGAAAGTATGGATATCGTGTTAAAAGAAATCCAATTAAATAGTAAATTTATGGAGAGAAGGATAGAAGATGGACTCAGGAGAATGTGTGTTCTTAAGAGGTAAACATTTATGTTATAAGTTAAATTCTGTATGGATTTCCGTATGTCAAGGATTAGTCATCAATCACAAAATTCATCGATGCCACTAAAAAGAACTTGGCCCTTCAAATTGACGTCATAAGTGACTACTTAGAAGTGTGAAGAATAGAGTGGGATTAGACTTGAGTTTCTGAAATGTAAGTTAATCTCATCAATATGTGGCCGAGTTTCATATATAAAATTTTCATGGAATCCATGAAGCAGATTTGGTCTACGAAATTTCAATACTCGGGAAAAAAAGGAAGAAGGCTCTGCGTTGAAAAAAGTAGAAGTCGTGACTCAGTGAATAAGCAAGTAGAACTGCAAATAGGTTATTACAATGAAATGTAATTGAGTGTAGGCAGATGAAAATTATGCATGACAAATTCTGAAAGAAAAGTAGGTGTGGAAACGTGAGGTGGTTTCTCAAACAAGAAAGTGGTTTTCACACAGCACCAAAAAGGTAAGTGGTAAGGGTTGAAAGCAGGCGATTAAGGTGGGTTGGGGACACTTATCACATGCGGAAAAGTAAAACTACTTTTTTCACATGCCTTTCAAAAATTATCCTTTGTGCTAATAAGGATATGATGGAGCGAGGCCCCTCACATTGGATAGACCTCAAAGACGAAGATCTCATAGTGTTGTAAAGGGGAAAGTCAAACATTTAATACGTGCGACTAATTCTAATTTGTTAGGTAAGTGAAACCTCCAGCACATGTCCACATATATATCTCGATTATGAGAAATTAACCATTGGATTGAAGTTTTGAGTCGAATATCGATGACAGATATATGTGTGAAATCATGAGAAAAAAGGTAAGAGGGAAAAGGGTTTATACTTTGGTAACATGGTTTTAAAAAAAAGAAATATTTAAGGCCTCCGCTAGTTAATAAAAAGAAGGTTTTATTTGACTTATAAAAAGAAATTGTGATAAGGGGAAATGACTTATGCCTTAGAGGGTACCACTATTTGGGTATATATGCATGTGGATATGCATAATTAAAATTTAAATTATTATTGTGGGTAAATACAACTAAGGCTGCATCATGTGGTATCAGAGCTGAAAAAACTATTTTGAAGGTTAAAGTTTTTTTAAATTGTACAGAATGCATGTGAGATGAAAGAAGTAATGGAAGCTCAGATTTTAAATCTGATTGGGAGCAGTTGTAGATTAGACAAGGTATGCAGTGAAAGCATGATAATCTAAAATTATGGGGAAATTCAGATCTGCAGAATCTGGGTTAAAAAAGAAAATGTGATTTGAAGATTTACAAAGTTACATTTTGAAAGACGTGTATACAGATACAATGGTGATGGAAAAAAGGAAAAGGATATCAGATTTGATTCTAACAGACAACATGCACTTAGAAATAATGTGTAGAAGAATATTGGAAGAATTTGCAGAAGCAATAAAATAGAGAACAATCTATTCAAAGTGCAAATGAGTGGTGAAACAAGATCACACAGAGATATTAAAGGTGAAGTGTTATGTATTATTTTAATCTAGTTTGAATATTTTGTTTGTAGAATTCAGGTTATAGACAATGGAACAGAATCCCAGGTAAAGAAGATCATATCCTTAAGAGCAGTGATGAAGGAAGCGAGTAAATATTTCTAAGTGAAAGAAGAATGTGGCAGAACCTTGAAGAATTCCAACAGAGGTTGGATAAAAAGGACAATTGTGTTCTTAAAAAGTGCAGATGAGTTGAAGCCTAGAAGGAGTAGAGAGAATGCTCAAGAGGTTCCAGAGAATAGAGAACCAGTGCTGGTCAAAAGACTAAGTATAGAGGAAAACTTGGTAAGGTAAGTGGCAGCAGGCAGGACTTGTTGTTGCAGAGGCTTTAGTACATCTCATGATGAATGAGTAAAGAACTCATGAAGATATAAATGGAGAATAAAATGACTACTGATAATCATAGTAGAAATGGTAGAGGTTCTGAGAGAGACCACAATAGAATAAAAGTGAAGAAAGAAGATGCCAAGTAAAATGGCATACAGGGACAATCAAGTAAGGAAGAGTATGAGAGAGAGAAAGTTGAGATAGCAGTCCAACTTGAAGTGTTGTTGGATTTGTTACAAAGAAATAAGGAAGACCAGAGGTGTGGTTTTCTTGTAAGAAAAAAGGTAACGTGGCATAAGCTACAGATGAAGAAAGATCAAATGATAAATGCTCAGCTGAGGGAAAAATTACTCAGAATAAATGAGTATTTGGGGAAAGACTTGAAGACTGAAAATTCAAGTGAGACCAAGAGGTCACATGATTTTAAATTTGATAATTTGTGTATGTTTATAGGTAGAACATGTGAAGAAGGAAAAACTGTTGATATTGTTATAAAGGAAGAAGAATATGGGACAGCCAGATCTCATGTAAATGTCCATACACAGTTGGGGAAAATTTTCACTTTTCAACATATTGCAAATATTGAAATAAGAGAAATTGTAACTCATGATGATGGCCAAAAGCAGGAAGAAATGGAGAAGGATATCAAGAAACCAATTGAAAGGCTTAAGGATATTGAAGAGAAGACCATTAAAGAATTTCTGAATTATATAGAGGATTTGGAACAACAATAAGATTTGGTGATTAAATCATCAAATGAGACCATAAGGTCTTATGGTTTTAAAACTAACAAGCTATGTGTGAATGCAGTTATTGCAGAAGACAAACCATCTTATGGAACTTTATTGAGTGAGGCTAAAAATTTCCAAGAAAAATATGACGATGATTGTCTTTTAGATGAAGATCAAGTTGAGTTATTGCAACAAAAGGAGTTCATAAATTCCTTGTTTTGTGAAATAAATTGTTTCAGTGAAGGTGTGACAGTTATGTCTAATGACGAGGAATTTGTTATTGGTAATGACAAAAAGAAATTGATTTTATTAAATGGCCAAATGAAGAGTGATGGATAGATAACTAAAACTATCACAGAGATGGAGGATCAGAATTTTATTCTGATAAAGAATGAAGAGATAGTGTCACAAGTAAACTTAACTTGTGACAAAGAAGAAGATAGTGAGGATTGTACAAATATTTTGTCAAATGAGATGACATATTTGTGGCATGAGTTAAGTATTTTGGAGAAGAGGCTAGAAAAACAAAGAATAAGTGTTCAGGCTGTAAAGCAGAGTTGAATGAGAATGAACAAGTTCATTTTTATGAACCATAGAAAAGATACATCCTTGAAATGAATGATGTGGAAGAGAGACTAACTGATAGTCTCGAGAGTTGTTTGAAGAATTTGAAGCAACATACTGAGATGTTGCCAAAAGAAGAAAAAACAATGAAGCCTTATTATTTTTATTTGGATAATTGGTTTATGATTGCACGAACTGTTGAAAATACTAAATAATTTTTTGTTGAGGAGAACAAATTAAATCAAATAAAAGAAGATGGCAGTAAATGGCACACTAAATACCAATCCAAGGAATTTTTGAGGAAATAATACAAATAAATTTTCATAAGTGACAATCAAGAAGAAGTTATTAGTTGCAGTAAACAAGAGGGTAAGGATGAAAGGGCAGCAACAAGAATAAAAGTTCAGCAATCAAAAGGTGGAAGTAATCAGCAGTCAGAAGATATATTAGACAAATAAATTGAACTGATAAGAAGGATAGTGATGAAAGTGTTTGATAATACGATAGTATCAAGAAAGCAAAGAAGTAGCAGCAAGAGGAAGACAGTAGCAAATGTAAAATCATAGCTAGTGGAGAAAAGCAACATAAAGTGTGGAGACTTGGAGAAAACCAACAAACAACAGTAACAACAAAAGTAAAATTACAGAACAAGGTATGGGATCTAGGAATACAAAGTTTAAAAGCACATGATCGGGAGATCTTGATTAGTTTCAACCTTGGGAGTCTGATGCAGGAGCATTAGGCTTAGAAAATTCTTTGTACTTTAATAGAGATAGGGGTCTTGTGTTTTCAAGGAAGTTGGTTTCCTATGTATTAATTTTAATATCTTGAGTGCATTAAGTGATACATTTAGAATAGGAATTAATTAATTATTGAGAGGAATTTTTTAAATGTGCTCGAACGTTGGAGAACATGAGAGAATTAGGATAGTTGAGATTTCATAGGGAATGAGAGATTTGATAATTAATTGTAAATCCTAAATTAGAATTGGGTTCATAATTTTAGGATGAGAGAGGATCCTTAGGGATTAGTTGAGTCAAATGAGAACTCAGAGGATATTCAATATTTTATTGAGAAGATAAAGGATCTGAAACCAAAATTGGTTTCAGAACCATCTGTAAAAATTGTAAAGTCTCAAAATATAGTAGAGAGATTTAGTTTTGAAGAGATAGAGTTTGGATTGGAAGCCTACAAGCCAGAGAGTGTGTGAAAGGCCACTAATTAGAAAATCAGGCGAGAGGGAAGAAATATTTTGTAATTATTTGGTGTTATATATATATATATATATATATATATATATATATATACATGGAGAAATTTGATTCTTAATTGGGTAAGTATGCATTGATTGATGGAATTATGATTTGTATATGAATCAGAAGATTGGCATTATATTTATATATGCGAGAGACAGAAAAATGAAAATAAATATAGTATTCAATTTTTGAATTATGAATACTCAAATCTTGGGTTTAAATTTTTATGAGATAGCGTATTCCCAAGGATATACAAGAAACCATCGATCACAGAATGGATCGATGGTCACCCATTAAAATAATGTGGCCCTTTATTGAAACAACGTGCAAAAATTATGGATATCGTGTTAAAAGAAATCCAATTGAACAGTAAATTGATGGAGAGAAGGACAGAAGATGGAATCAGCAGACTGTGTGTTCTTAAGGGATCAACATTTATGTTATAAGTTAATTTTTTTATGGATTTGTGTATGTCAAGGATTAGTCATCAATCACAAAATTCATTGATGCCACTAAAAAGAACTTCGCCCTTCAAATTGATGTCATAAGTGACTGCGTAGAAGTGTGAAGAATAGAGTGGGATCAGACTTAATTTTCCGAAATGTAAGTTCATCTCATGAAGATGTGGCCAAGTTTCATATATAAACTTTTCATGAAATCCATGAAGTAGATTTTGTCTACGAAATTCCAATACTCGGGAAAAAAAGGAAGAACGCACTGCGTTGAAAAAAGTAGAAACTGTGACTCAGTGAATAAGCAAGTAGGACTGTGAATCACTTATTACAATGAAATGTAATCAAGTGTAGGCGAACGAATATTATGCGCTTTAGATTCTACGCTCATGCATAATTCTGAAAGAAAAGTAGATGTGGAAATGCGAGGTGGTTTCTCAAACAAGAAAGTGGTTTTCTTACATCACCAAAAAGGTAAGTGGTAAAGGCTGAAAGCATGCGATTAAGGTAGAATGGCAACACGTAGCACATGCGGAAAAGGAAAACTATTTTTTTTGCATGCCTTTTGAAAATTATCCTTCATGCTAATAAGGATGTGATGGAGCGAGGCCCCTCATATTGGATAAACCTCAATGACGAATATCTCATAGTGTTGTAAAGGGAAAAGTCAATCATTTAAATACGTGCCACTAATTCTAATTTGTTAGGTAAGTGAAAATTCCAGCACATGTCCACATATATATCTTGATTTTGAGAAATTAACCATTGGATTGAAGTTTTGAGTGGAAGATCGATGGCAAATATATATGCGAATTCATGAGAAAAAAGGTAAGAGGGAAAAGGTTTTATACTTTGGTAACATGGTTTTTAAAAAAATAAATATTTAAGGCTTCCGCTATTTAATTAAAAAGAAGGTTTTATATGACGTATGAAAAGATATTGTGATAAGAGGAAATGACTTCCCCCTGAGTGGTTACCATTATTTGGGTATATATGCATGTGGATATGAAAAACTAAAATTCAAATGATTATTGTGGGTTAACACAGCTAAGGCTGCGTCAGGTTTTGCGCAGCAAGCTTTCCCCAGGAAATTAACTGTGTTGTGGTTTGATTTGATTCTTTCTTTGCTTCATGTAATTGGGGATTGTGTTTAATTTTCGTAATTGATTTGTAGAAGTGATTCAATATCTAGCTTTAGTACATTTTTAGATTGGTTTGAATCCATGATATACATATATGTTGTATATTTTCTACATGATATCAGAGCACAAGAAATTACTACAGTAAATAAGAATTTGATTGACTGAATAGAATTCAAATTTGCAGAAGACTTTCTTGGTGCTATAGGTGATTCAAGATTGAAATGGCTTTCAAAGGCTTGATATTGGAATATGCACTCGAGGGCAGCTCTAACTATATTTCTTGGAAGGAAATAATGGAGGGAGTACTCAAAGGAAATGGATTGAAGGAATTCATTGACATTGACATTCCCAAACCCGTTGTGACATAATCTTGATGCCTCACAAAATAAAGTTGCAAAGGCAAGGAGGATCCTATTTGAGGGAATACAATACCACATTGTCTCAAGTCTCTATGGCAAAGTGACACCAAATGTTATGTGGAAAGCTTTAACGGATCTATTTCAGAGCAACAACAACCATAGGAAATTGGCGTTGAAAGACAAGCTCGGGAAGATCAATATGGAAAAGGGTGACACCATTCCAAAATATCTAACAAAGTTTGTCCAATGTCTGGATGACCAGGGGAGTGTTGGAATAACAGTCGCGGATGATGACTTGGTGAGTCCAACTCTTCTAGGACTTCCCAAGAGTTGGCACAGTTATGAAGACTCTGTCAATGGAAGGGAAACATTTCCATATTAGGAACGATTGTGGCTCGATTTGGTGCAATAGGAGTTTAGGTTGAATATAAAATATGGATCTTCATCTAAGCATGAAGATGAAGAATATTATGCTTTGGATGTCAAGGTGAAAAAGGGGAAAGGAAATAAATTTCATTCCAAATCTGAGTCAGGTAAAGATGGAAAGAAGCGTGATATGTCCAAAGTGAAGTGTTTTAATTGTCACGAGCATGGGAATTATGCCACAAATTTTCCACAAAAGGAGGATAACAAGAAGGATTTAGGATCTGAAGCTGGTGAGGCTTTGGCCGACTCTGTCAATGGAAGGGAAACATTTCCATATTAGGAACGATTGTGGCCGGATTTGGTGCAATAGGAGTTTAGGTTGAATATAAAATATGGATCTTCATCTAAGCATGAAGATGAAGAATATTATGCTTTGGATGCCAAGGTGAAAAAGGGGAAAGGAAATAAATTTCATTCCAAATCTGAGTCAGGTAAAGATGGAAAGAAGCGTGATATGTCCAAAGTGAAGTGTTTTAATTGTCACGAGCATGGGAATTATGCCACAAATTTTCCACAAAAGGAGGATAACAAGAAGGCTTTAGGATCTGAAGCTGGTGAGGCTTTGGCCTCGCAATTTGAGCTTCACTTCTCTCTCATTGCATGCATGGTGTCAAGTTCAATGGATTTGGTGTGGTACTTGGATAGTGGTGCTTCCTTTCACATGACAGGAGATAAGGAAATTTTCAGTAGCTTGGAGGAGAAGTACCTCAAGATGCATATCGAAATGGGTGATGATGGACGATACAATGCTACCAGGATTGTTACTATTATCTATTAGAGATATTCAGGTAAACCCTTTCAATTAAAATATGTAATGCATGTTCCACTCTTAATGAAAAATTTGGTCCCAGTTGCAATGTTGGAGGATAGAGGCTATGATGTTGTTTTCAGTGGAGGTAAAGCTTTCCTGCGACACAAAACAACAAGACAAGCCAAGAAGATTGGGATTCAAGTTAAGAATCTCTATAAACTAGATGTAGATGGTTGCACAACAATGATGGGCAAGGCGTAAAAAGTGGTGAGTTGGTATGAGAGTGATTTATAGCACAAGAGATTGGGCCATCTACGCCATTGAGCCTTGAAATTCATGCAGCATTTTTCTAGAGGACTTCCAATGGGAACACTTGATCAGTTAGACACATGCAAATTTTGTACCATGGGGAAGTATGCAAAGGCCACCTTTCATGAGAAGGAGAATCGAGCTTCAGAAATCCTTGAAAGAATCCACTCAGATGTGTGTCGACCATTCTCTGCTGCTTTGACAACAAAACATAAGTACTATGTGCTATTTTTTTATGAATTTTCTTGTAACTGTTGGATCTACTTCATGAAGAAGAAAGATTAGACATTCTCAAACTTTATTGGGTTTAAAGCACTGGTGGAGAAAGGCATATGGAAGCAAGTGAAGGATCTTAGGAGCGATAATGGTGGTGAGTACATCTCTAATGAATTCAAGAAGGAAAGAAGGAATTCGAAGAGAACTGATAACACCTCATAACCCACAACAAAATGGGGTTGCTGAAAGAAAGAACAAAACGATTGTGGGTGCAGCATGAGCGATGTTGCATGAACAGGGCCTACCGATACATCTATGGGCGGAGGCATGCAACACAACGGTATATGTGCAGAACCATTGTCCTCCTAGGATACTTGGAATGAGTACACCAGAAGAGGATTTTACTTGTATTAAACCTGATGTTTCACATTTTAATATTTTTAGCTCATTTGTTTATGTGTATGTGACCAAAGACGCGAGGAAGAATCTTGAACCAACAGCTCAGATTGGGATATTTTTGGGGTACAATGAAACCCCCCATAACTATCAGGTGTATTTACCAAACATTATAATGACTATTGTGTGATAGGATATAAAATTTGATGAGGAGAAAGCCATACAGGTGTCCCTTGAGAGGCAGTTGGACTTGCATGCAAAGGAGGAACTATTGGTTCCCAAGAATGAACCTCAAGATGTGGAACAATCACATGCAAAGGATCATGGATTGGAGGAAAACACTCATATAGATCCATCCATCAGAAATGACATAAGGTGCACCACGGAAGCTAATATATTTAGACTTGATGTAACAGAGAATGTAGGAGCCACTACTTCACTACGTAGACAAAGATAGTCTCCTAGTAGGTTTACTGGATGCATGGCTCTTATGAACAAATGTATTATGACTGAACCATCTTCCTTTGAGGAATAATTTCAGCAATAAACTTGGGTTGATTCTAAGGTAGAGTATGACTCCAATGTCAATAACAGTGCATGGGAGGTAGTCCCAAGACCGGTCGACAAATCAGTGGTTGGATCTATATGGACCTACAAGGTAAAGAAAGCTACTGATGGGAGTGTGGAGAAGTAAAAAGCCATATTTGTGGCTGGGGGATTCTCACATATTGAGGGGATTGACTATGAATAAACCTTTACACCAGTCACAAGGTATTCTTCCATTAGATCTATCCTTGCACTCTCAGCGTGGATGGGGTGGTGCATTCATCATATGGATGTGAAATTTTTGTTTCTCAATGGAGTCATTAAGGAGGAAGTGTACATAGAGTAGCCAAAAGGTTTTGAAATATTTGACAGTGAGTCTCATGTGTTCCAAATCAAGAGAGCACTGTATGGGATGAATCAAGCACCTCATGCTTGGTACACTCGGATTGACAGCTATTTCACTGAGTTCGGCTTCACCAAAAGTGAAGTTGATGCAAACTTGTACCAGATTGTGGTTGATGGTAATATTTTGATTATTTTACTTTATGTAGATGATATAATCTTGATAGGTGATGAGCAGTTGATACTTTATTGCAAAGAGGACCTTCCAAGAGAATTTGGAATGAAAGACATGGAACTCCTTGAATATTTCCTTGGCTTGGAAATATGGCAATAGGATGGTGAACTTTTTTCTTCTCAAGGAAAGTATGCCAAAGAGATACTGGGTAAGTTTCACATGGAGAGTTGTAACCCCATGGAGAATCCTCTTCCAGGAAATTGGAGGAAAGAGTATGCCACTTCTGAAGAAGTAGTGGATGCTACTGTCTACAAGCAGTTAGTGGGTTCAATAATGTATTTGGTGAACATGAGACCGAACATTTTCTACACAATTAACCAGATGATTCAAGCTATGGTTAAGCCTACCAAGATATTTTGGAAGGCGCAGAAACATTTATTGAGGTATATCAGAGGTACATCAGAGTATGGTTTATGATACAAATGGATAGGGGGAGTGAAGCTTCAAGGCTTCATGGATTGAGCTTGGGTAGGAATTCCATCTTACAGAATGAGCACATCAGGAGGGATACTTAGCATTGGATCGATAGTGGTTTCTTGGTACAGAAGGAAGCAGTGATCCGTGTAACTCAGCTCAATCGAGGCAGATTACATGGAAGAAATTCAAGCTACATGTGAGGCCATCTGGATGAGAAAGACCCTGGTTGGTTTGTTTGGCTCTGAGATGGATCTGACTGTGATACATTGTGATAACCAGAGTTGCATTAAACTCTCGGTTAATCTTGTGTTTCATGATAGGTCCAAGCACAATGATATCTGGTACCACCACCTTAGAGATTTTGTTCAGAGGTGTATAATTTTACTTAAGTACATTCCCACAGAAGATCAAGATGCATATATTCTGATGAAGGTGCTCACCGGGAGCAAATTCGAATACCATAGAGGTAGGATTGAGGTGAAGGATATTCCCTTTCTTGTTGAGAGGGAGTGTTGAAGTTCAACAAGAAATTGTAGCACCTACACTAGTGTGGGACCAAGAGGTCCAAGCAGCACCTACACTAGTGTGGGACCATAAGTCCTAGCAACACTTACGCTGGTGTGGGCTAAATTTGGTGCATATTTATTTTAATTATCCCTTAATTAAATTGGACAATAAAAAGTAATCGTATCTCAAAATCACTTGTATTAGTCAACTGAGTGTGATAAACTCAGTTAGCTCATGAATTTCGAGTTGAGGGTAGTTGGTGAGGCATACAGAGTACTTCTAGTTGTAACAGAGTTCGAAATGCAGTTGGTGCATTAGTTAATGCATGTTGTAATCAGTTAACTCGGTTAAGTGAGTTAAAGTTAGTTGTGCTAGTTGTAACTAACTTTTGCACTAGTGAGAGATCAAGTTAATTAAATATTATTTAATTCACAGTCATTGATCTAACATGCAACTGATTATTTTCTATTATTAGTTGCATGAATGTCAATTCCAGTGGAGACCCATTTATGACTAAGGTGAAAGGGACATTAAATATCAGTTTTAGGATTATTGGGTTGCACCCATGCAACCAAACACACATTGGATTTCCCATTATCCTTGTGCAGTTAAGGAAGGCCAAAATATCTATTCTTTAGGGATTGCATCCATTAGGAATTGTGCAAGCAAGGCAGGATATTTAGAGGCTGGGAATTGGCTAAGTGTTGGCCAGTTTTGTCGAGGATAGTGAGAAACAAATAGTTGAGTGTTGGAAACTCTTGTGAGAAGAGTACATTGTATTTATTTCATGTATCCATGTTGAATATACAATAGAAGATAGTGGGGTTTTGAGCAGAAATATTTCCTCGGGAAATTATATGTGTTGTGGCTTGATTTGATTCATTATTTTCTTCATGTAATTGGAGATTGTGTTTAATTTGCACAATTTATTTGTAGAAGTGATTTAGTATCTAGATTTAGTACATTGTTAGATCGGTTTGAATCCATGATATACATATATGTTGTATAAATTCTAAAAACACAATACTTTGAAAAAATAGGGTAAATGTATACATTATATTATCCCCTTATTTTTTTTCTTTAATACAAGGGTCCCAAGAGAACATGATCAACAATGTAGGGTGGAAATGTCCATTGTTTCTCTACACCAAGATAACTTGTCAGTAATCACATATTTTGTTAATAAATATACAACATTCTTTAAATTGTCCACCTTCACAAGCATCATCTTCTTGTATTCAACGAATGTGAACATATTTCTTCCTTGATTTCATCCAATGTAACCACATTTCTTCCTTGATTGCATAAGAAACTATTTTTGTAGTTTACATAAGGAGATTCTTCTTACAGAGAAGGCATTTGTGCTATAACTTTCCATGTTTTTCTATCTCATCTTTTTTGATAAAAAAGAGGAGACTATTTCATCAAAACTTACGGTAGTTTCATTACTAGCTATGGAAACAACCAAAATATTCGAAAATTTTGGTAGAGAACCTAACATACTCATACACTTATATTCATATAAAATATTAATATCAGTAGACAATATTTGAATTACCATAGTATTAAAGGTATTCATATTCCTTTTCACTAAGGCTCCATATTGTATCCTCTCTTATACAAATCTCTATGCAAGAACATTATTTTTCACCAAGGTATTTAGATTGAAACACAAAACCCAACTTGTTCTGCAAGGCCCTCATTGTAGCTTCTCTTGAAACTAAATCTCAGAGACACAACTCTATTATGTTCTTTTCCTTTTCATCCAACTTGGTCTAGTTTTCTAAAAACATTCTCATTAATGCAAAACCTAGCTGCTCAATGATCCTTTTATCTTTTTCCACCAACAAATCTTTGATTTTGAGTTTCCATAGCTCAAAAATTTGTCCCTTTAATTTCTTGATCACTATCTTTGAATTTATTTCCATTTATTTTCACCACAAGAATCAATTCTACATATCTCCAACTATAATAGGGCCATTAGCCCAAACCAAACCCCTTATCCATAAATCATCCCCTTTAATCCACACACATATGTTAACATAGAGGTTTTACTCTAGACAACTAAACTAGGAAAACTATAAATATTTTTATTATATTTTTTCATTGCAGCACTAAAATACAATATGTATATCTTTTAGCATTCATAAATTGGAAATCCATTATTTTCTTGGATTAAATTACAACCATCGTTCCTTAATCAAAATTATAAAACAATGATTGAATCACCATGCACCATCCATCATAAAACTACTAAAAGTGAAAACCATGTACCAAAAATGGATGAAAACCTTTCATAATAAACTTTTTGGGGACACTTCCTTTTAATCCCTACATAATGGGGCTTTTTACCCTCTATGCCCCCCATTGTAGCTAATGCATCGTATAGAACATGGAAGTACTTGTGAAAAAAATATAACACATACACAACACTAATTTCCCACCTAGTTCCATCTTGATCCAAATAATTTTTCTCATGCTCATGCCCTAGCCTTGAAGGCCATGATTTATGGTGTGGGTGGTAACATACAAGAAGTTTAAATATTAATTCCTCTTTATGTGACTCTTCAAAATGTGACTCATTGGCTTCTTCTTCTTTTTTATTCCCTTCCTTAGGTATTTATTAAGTGCTTATGTAGGCTCATATTTATATTCAACCTTGGACTCTTCATCTAATGTCTAGTGACATAATATAATTTCTATGAAAATATTTCTCTATGTGCCTCCTTGGACACTTTTTTTTTAATAAGAGAAATATCATATAATGTAATTTTTTTTGTACCACAACTTGAAAATATTATTTTTTCACATAGACATTTATTATACTAACTGATTCCATCCAAGGATATCATAAAACAATATCTACCCCATCCATATCTATAGCATATAAATATAAATGGAACATGTATTTATCAGTTGTAATATTCAAATATTTAAAAATTGAACATTTTCACCCTCAACCTATATGCATTGAATACTATTTGTGTGTGCCTACAATGTTTAACCAAGTTAATGTTGATGAGGTCATGTTTTATATTGGTACTGTGTTTATAGAAACAATAACCATTTCTTGTTATATACATCCAAGAACTTGTAATATAAAAAAAATTGTATGAAAAGAAATATCTAATGCTCTTCTTATACTTCATAACAATATAATACCACCGTTATGAAAGTAATTTTTCATTACCTTTATATTTTCATGGTTAATGGAATTCCACCATATGGTAACATTGTCTTCAAAATCTATACAAATTCTTCATATATGTCCCCACAACGACTTCTTTCATTTTATATATTCTTCAAGGGTGAGATCATTATATTTTCATGTAAATCACATCTTTTAAAAAATTTGCATTATATCAAAATATATCCAAGTTTTTTAAATGTGTAGTCGTCACCATAGAAAAATTCCAAAAGGGATTTATTTTAAATCAATGACATTCTATTTCCTAAACTTAATTTTGAATAATAGTGTTTTTTTATATTTATTTTTTTAATTTATTTCTAGAGAAATGTATATCTATAGTTGGTTTATTCAAATTCTGCATAGAATACTTTAGATATCAATATGCATATGTATGTCTTGTTTTTTCCATCAAATATTTATAAATTATCTCCCACTTTGTGCCCAAGAAAAAACTATGATACAATTAATAATAAAACTTTATAAATATAAGAACACCAATTATATATAGATAGGAACACTTATAGTAGGATAACACCATTAAATACGTCTTATGGAAAGAATCACTCCACAATCCATGCTTTCTACATCACAATACAATCTATAATTTATTCAATACAATGAAACTCATTTGTATAGACACTTTCTGATGAGCATTGATAGGGATGTTATGCTAACTACCACTTATTGTTATATGTTTTAATTTTAGTTATATCATGGGATTATTCCATTATTATGTTCAAATTACATTAAATATCCCCATGGGTACTTCCTTAGGTACATTAAACTCACCTGCATTTTCACCCATAATTTTATCTTGCATATCTCTAGAGATTAGCATATATGTACATACCACCAAACCCCATGGTAGCTCCTCCTAGAATATATCTCATATCAACAGGGATTGAGTGTGCCTTGGATTAATTATTCACATTATAAGAAACTAAATATGTCATCTATGATTTCCACGGTGGTATTTTCAATACACATTCACTATAAATGTCTCCCACCCAAAATTTTATCCATGTTAGTTGTTTTTTACATACCCTCTTCCATGATTGCATTCATATGAGAAAATAATGTACAAAATTTAAAGTTTTTACACAACGATTTAAAAATTAAAATTTTTCTTCTTTCTCATCTCTTAGGTTTCACTCCCATTTTTCTCTTGGGTTTGTGATGTTCCTTGTTTTTTATTGGAAGTTTTAGACTTGTTCTTTTTCTTCTTACCTCCTAGTTGCTCAGGGTTTTTGGTTTATGTGGAGTAAATAGAATTGACCTTGAAGGTGGGAATAATAACATTATGATTTTGTGTAGAAGGTCTACCAGCTAGGGCACTAGCAACTATATTCATTAGACCCATCTCAGAGGCTAGATAGTCTATGTTTCCAAAAGATACAGACTCCAGGACTCCATTAGCATGGGTTCTAGTTTTATGGTTCATTAGATGATCAAGGAGTGCTAAGAATAATCTCATATAAGGTATGTATAAATTCCTTATAAATTCAAATTGCTAATTGTAATTTACTAAAAAATAGACCTGAATCTACTCTACCAATTATGGAAACAATAAAAATTTGTGAAAACATGAAGCATACAAGAGAAAGAATTAAATCAACATATTACACAATGATTTCTTAAGGAAAGCCACATATAAAAAACCCATTGTATTCATATTAAATTAGTCATAAAAATGAGAAGATCACAATGGTTTTCTCAATCATGAGCAACCTATGCACTATCTCTATCTATCTCACTACTTCCTAGACAAGCCTAGGCCAATACTTAACCAATTTTCCACTTCGCCTCGTCCGTATTTCCTAGTGTTATTTCCTTGGGAATTATCCCCCTATTAATTAGGTAAATCCTCAATTGGAATTGTGTAATACATCATAGGCCTTTGTCTGACTGCATGCACCACCTGTACAAGATTATACAATGAATATTAAATTTCCCTTGAACTCCAATATCAACTTGGTAACTCATAGATCTCACATGCATGAGTTATTGATGGTTGATTTATCAGTTAACTGGTTGATCAGAGAGTACACACCCCACTACTTGACCTCACACTAGTTCCTCCAATAGTTTCAACTAGTTTAACTAACTTTAACTCATATAAACTGAATTAATTAATTACAACTCAAAATAAAGCCATCCTCGGCTCCTACAAATTAGGAGACACTCTACATGACTCAATTTAGGCCCTCAACTCGAATTAACTAAACCAAATAAGCCAAACTAACGTATTTAACTCATGCAAGTTGTCATGTGATGTGGAATTACGATTTTTTTTCTAATTTAATTTAAGGGAAAATTAAATTAGAATCTTTCTTGGTGCCATTTTAAACAATCCCTCTCAACAAGAAAGGTATTATCATATACCCCAATCATTCCTTTGTGGAGCTCGAATTTTCCCCTTGACAGTGCCTTAGTTAATATATTTTCATCTTGTTTCTCTGTATGAATGTACTCTAACAACATGATCCACCTCTGCGCACAATATTTGAGATGCTGGTACCGAATGTCAATATGCTTGGACCTGTCATGAAAAATTAGATTCACGAAGAGTTTGATACAACTCTCGTTGTCACAGTAAATGACTGTAAGATCCATCTTTAAAAAAAATAATCCATCAAGAATCTTCCTCATCCAAATAGCCTTACAAGTTGCTTGATTAGCATACATGTACTCTCCTTCTATTGAACTGAGTGCAACTAATATCTACTTCTTGTTGTACAAATAAACTTTTTCTGACCCACACTGAAGGTTCCTCCTCATGTAATCATCTTGTGTGATGGACTCCCTGCCCAATCTACATACATGAAGCCTTGTAGCTTCACTCCCTTTTTCTATTTGTACCAAAGACCAAACTGAGTGGTGCCTCTAAGGTATCTCAAAACAAGTTTGTTTGCCTTCCAATAGCGTTTGGTTGGTTGAACCATTGCTTGACTAAGTTTTTTAACTGCATAACACATGTCTGGTCGTGTTTTCACCAATTACATAAGTGAACCCACAGACTTCTTATAAATGGTAGCTTCTACCACTGTCACGTCTCCCAAACCCATTTTTTTTTTTCCATAGGATTATGTTATTATTTAATAACATCTGTTATACCTCATCCTCATGTTTACTCTTCCTAAAATTCTCAACTCCTCTTCTATAATTATTTCATTTTACTCTGAATGAGATTCAACAGGTCTCTCGTAAGGTCTATATTCCTAATAGGTCTATATTCATCACCCCTACGATGAGTGCTACCCATATAACATAACTTAACATTCTCCGCTTTTTGCGTCGATAACAATTAAAATTTTTATACTGCATCAGCCACAATGCAGACTGTTATCTAGGGTTTAGATTCTTTTCAGTACCTACAGACAACCCTGGAATACAAGAATTTCCATGAGGATTTTTGGGCTTAACCTTCCCACTTCTCAGCTCATATAGTAGACTTATATACCTACATATTTTACCTTGCATGTCTCAGGTTTTCTGTGCAGGATGATCACTAGGCCCTTAATCAAACTTCCCAGTTTGCCGGCCTGCGAATATGTTCAATATGTTAAAGTTTCAGCATCGAAGTATAGATGTAGGCCTCCTCGCATACATCTATCTCTACGTAGTTCACCACCATTGCTCCACTACTTCCCCAGTAGTTCTATGGATGGTAACCAGATGCTCTGTTCATGGTATTTTACACATGCTTACAATCTTCCTTCACATAGACTGTTATTACACAATAGATTTTGCAATAAGCTTTTTCCCCCTTATTTGACTGTTATAGACATTCAACATGTGTGATATTTTTTTGTACAGATTCAACTGTTCCAGGGGGCACTAGGAAACAACTCCTCTTGCTTCACTCAAATGGAGGGAGAGAATATTGAACTGGATAGTTTAAAATCCCTATTATTAATCCTCGTACATAGTTAAGATTCAACTGATACCTCCATATGTGTACCATTACATTTAATAGAATACTGTAAATTCTAATTTTTACAATTCTTTCCATTGTGACACAGCTGAGGGTTGTTGTTCCCTACTTTCTGTTATTAATCACAGTGAATTATGTGCCATCAGTATTGTTATGATAGATTAATTTATTTGGAACTTAATGTTCGTGGGTACCGATTTGTTAACATCTTTTGTTTATACACACAGAATTAAATACTCCTTTAGAAGATAGCCATCTATATCTATACATGGTTATTATATTGGCTGCTAAATTAATCCATCATCTCAACCATCATTATTACAATGTATCATCTCTACACTCAACCATTTGTCTCTACTGTCAATAGCTGTGGTTACAATTACAGAAGTTACTGAACCATTAATCCATCTAACAGTTGCAAAATGCAACCTAACATAACAATTCATACATTACATAATGTACTATAACATCACAACTTCATAAATTTCATAAAAGCCTATAACATCACAATTTCATAAATTGCATAAAGGAATATCATATCACAATTTCATAAATTGCGTAAAGGAATATAACATCACCATTTCATAAAAACAGAGATGATTAACACAGACTTACAGATATCTCCAAATTTATGCATGCACACCTCTACCATGACCAGTCCTCCATACCATAGAATCCTCTTTATCTCCCAGGATTCACCCCCGAGCAGAGATCCTCCAAGAACAGACTAGCCTCAATCTGTTCTGGAGCAGCTTATTTAAGCTGTGCTTTCCCCAAGCCTGTTTCCAATTCTGCGTCCAGAATTTCAGGATGCTTTATTCCTGTTTAGCCTAGGCTTCCCATTCTGGGATTCTTTAAAGCTTCTTTAAGCTTTTCCTCAGCTTTTCCAGCTTTTTCTCACCTCTTCCCAACTACTCCTCTTCATTGGGGAAATTTAGATTTTTCCTCAAAAATCTAAATTAGAAATAATTCTTTCAAGGATTTTTGAAAGATTTGGGGAAAGTCTTTTTTCCTTTTCCATCACCTCATGGATTAGGAATATGATCTCACTTTCTCACCTGGTCATGGTGCATGCACAATATTTTATTTATTTTTCATAATTAAGTATTTAACCATATCCACATAACAATTATCCATTGGGGTCCACTCCCCTTTGGATGTATGTTCAAATGTCTAATTTGAAAAGCACAGAACTTGGGGGTGTTACATATTCCCCCTCTAAAAATAAACACCGTCCTCGGTGTTGACAACTATCGATTTAGTTCATTTTGAACTTAGTTATGAATGCTTTTCCCATCATCTTAGCTTCTCTGTTCCATGTAGCTTTTCAGCAGTAAAGTGCTCCACTGCACCTTTACTCTAGCTACTGGTCATTTTCGCAATTCAATTCCTTCTCGCTTTCATCTTTGAGGCGACTCTGGAAGGAATTTCCTCTTCTGGTTCCACCTGGACCACAATTCAAATCAATCATGTGAGAAGCATCATGTACAAAAATTATAACGTTTCCTTTCCAACAAGGAGACATGAAATATATCAGGAAATTTAATAAGCAATGGTAGGGCTAATGTATAAGCCATTAGTTTCCAGCAGAGTACTCTCCTGCCTCCACTATATTTACTGATGCCTTATGCAGTTGGTTTTCTTCCTACTTCTTTGCAAGAAGTCTGTATGGAAGATCTTTTATTCTGGTTTCTCTGTCCACAATTCATACCAAGGTAAGTAATATCAGATACATATAATTGATAATTCACAACAGCGCTCTACATTTCAATAACTTAATACATTCAGTTATTAATCAAACCGTTCAGGTTCATAATAGTTTAGTGCACTTTTAGTACACTACTTATCCTTTCTTGTTTTTCAGTGAGATTCTTTCCTCACGCAACTTGGTTCAGTTCAGCTTTTCTGGATTTTCTAGGTGATTTATCTTCACCTTTTTCCCTCTTTGTTTCCAGAGTGTACAATTTCCTGTTACACACTTGGCTAAACAATTCGACAATTTTTCATTAGTACTCATAAATGAAAGAAAACAATTGTATCGTATGCATGTTTATGCTTACCCTTTCTCATTTTATAGTTGTACTTCTAGTACCTTTTCATTGTTTCTTTTTGTTAACCAAATCAATTTAATTAGTAACAACTAGACTCATTAATAATCTCTACAATTCCATGCTTACCTCTCACATGAAATTGTATCCACTAGTTCAAAACTTAAGTGAACAAATTTGGAGCTGATGGGTTTCCCCCACACCCAAGTCCAAAATACAGCTCATCCTTTTTTTCTCTCGGTTTGTAGCTGAATGATTTACATCATTTCTCTGTCTTTGAATTTAAGACTCAAGAAATTTAACTTTAATAAAATTTGCACCAAAAAAAAAAAAATTTATAGTGGGAATTCATGTTTCCTTTCTAGTGATAAATGTAATTTTTATAATTCATCACATTCACAATATCAATACTTGATAATGCCAAAACTGAATTTGACACAGTTTCCCCTTTTTCAAAGATTCACCAGAATTTATGCATTTACTTTTAATTGTATGTTCATGTTTTGCTAGTCCCTCTCTTCTATTCCTCTCATCGGCTTATTAATTAAAATGGAAAAGATTTTATAAATCATAAAAGTATTCCAACTTTTTCCTGAATCATAAAAGAATTCCTTCTTTTCTAATGCATAAAAGCATTCTATTTTTTTTTTCCTCCAACAAAAGCAACCCATAAATCTCTCATGCTTTTTATTTTTAAATCTATATTTTTTTATTTTTTTTTTCCTTATGAGAGAAATATCACTTCTCCATATTTTTCCCAATTCTTTTACTCATTATCTCTAACTTATAAAATACACCAACTGGAAGAATATAAATAAATGATTAAGAATCATTCTTCTATTATTACAAGAATATTCCTCCTTAAGTAAATCATCAGGAACTTTCAATTTATCCCTTTATTTATTCATGCCTAACTCAATGTAATGGTTCCACAATTACTAAATTAACCATTTAAACTGTAATTAAACTTGTGCTTCAATCTTCTTTTCTTTTTATAGCAGTATACATGCCTTATTTATAGGATACATCTTCCACTTACTCATATACTACTTACATCTCAAGCCTTGGGCAATATACCTCTCATGAGCATATATATATATCCACTAAGTTTGTATGTATCATATATATTTCCAACCCTGATTGTATAAGTAAACATGATATATATATATATTTATAGCCTTGGCAATATTAACTTGATGAACATATGAATATATATATATATATCCCTATATTTATATATTCATATATAAGTGCAAAGCTTTTTTGAAGATGCTACCATATATACATTACACATAATTTAAAATAATCCCTTTTATTTTTTTCTTGCTTTGACAAGTATTCATTTTCTACTAGCAACTTTTCCACTTCTAATTACTTACAAGTTGACCCATATGATAGATTTTTCAATCTCAAAGTTTCCCTCCACGCACTTATTGAATTTACTAAAGTGGAATGTAATAGATCAAATTAAAGTGCCACTTTACAATCCTATGCATATATATATATTTCTATATAAATATATATATATCCAATCTCATACCCATAGAAGTCTAAAATGCCTCTTTCTTAACTCCAACATATATGTCATGGTTTATCTATGCACCTATATAATTATACGTATATATGTACGCCTATACCCTTTTACTTCCAAATTTTTTTTAAAGTGAGCTGTATACCACCTTCACTTATATATCAAGGTATATATATTTCTATATATATATGTTCTATATATATATAACTCATGGTTTAGATATATATATATATATAAACAATATATATCCATCTTAAATCTATATATATATAACACATCTATATATATATCATACGTTCATATATAGCCCATTTATACACATTTATATCTTTTCGTTTTCCACATAGGCTAAATTGTATGTCACAGGTATGACACTCATACCTATCCACTATATATATCTGTCAATTTATAAAGTTCATTTTAGAATTACCTACGGTTCTATATAGTGAAAACCTATATATATAAATACATATTAAACCTCTATGTATTTATTTATGTCACTTGAGGTAATTACCTACGGTTCTATATCCATGGATCGATGCCGCTATACCTCTAGTTCAACATAATTATAACATACTCATGTATTTTAGTATAACATACATCAAATGTAGTTATAACATAGTTCAAAAAATTTCTATATAGTTTGTTTTCTCCAACATGGATTGGGATATATATATATATCCTTTCCATACAACATGGAACCATAGTATATAGCATTATAAAATCCTTATATACCTATTTATTGTGAAATACATATATATAAATTATTTATTCACACCTCTATATATGGCATTATAAAACCCATATATACGTACCTATTATGGATTAAATAGATACATCGAATTTATGTACCCACACCTCCATATATAATTTCGGCTTCTCTATGTATATATATATATAACATGAATTTAAGAGATATACTTTCGTGACATTACGCATAACTTGGTTATATATATATATTTGTTTATATCTGTATAAACCTTCACTTTACTGAACCCTCGTAGGTCACTTATGATATCCAAATCGACGGATCGATTTGTTATAATTATATATTGACTTTAAACAAGGACCATGCGCAGTAGGTACGAGTCATTCCACGCGTCCAGGTTTGGTGACATGCGGAGCTTGGTTTTATGCCACGTACGTATTCTTCCCTACTCAACCTACATTACCATGATGCCCTTCTTATGGCGTGTTGCCCCTGTCAGGGATTCGAGTATATTGCGCAGCCATTCCACTGTCGACCATGCCGAATCCCGGTGCAACCGTCGGCGCGCCTGCGAGTCTTCTTTCTCCATATCGCCTGCCACTCCTTGGCTGAGTGCGACCGGCGCCGATGTGTCGAGCTTTGCGTTGTCGGTACCATATGGGCGTACAGTTAGGGTTTGTAAGAGCTATCTACCCAGGCGCTATCTGAACGTTTGGAGTGTAGTTTTGATGATAATGTTTTCTTGGTTTTCTTTTCAGGTACAGCCGCTCTCCCATACAGGAGTTGCAAACACGGAGTGCGTCGTCCTCTTGCGCTCAACGTGTGAAATTTTCTTTTGTTCGGCCCATCCAGGTACTGTGAGCATTGGACGCCTGCTCTGACAGTAGGGGGGTTTTCGAATTAAAACTCTGCTCCCGTGCATCATATTACATACAGTTCCGGCGCTCATTGATATCTTGCAGTACTCTCTCCTATCAATCGTCGTCTGCTCAATCTACCGAGGGATTGCCTGAATTTTATTGGCAAAGAAATTTAGGGTTTTAAATGTTTATTTCCTGGAAGGCTCTATTGCCAACAGAACCATCGGGTCATTTCTTTTCCTATTAGCTCCCTTTCCTTGCATCCCTCAACGCGAAGTGCGAAATGCGCTGGGAGTCTCAGAGTTTTCGTTTCTCTATCTATGGAGCAGAGAAGCGATCTTTCTGTGCTGCAGTTCTTCACGTTTGAATGTGAACACTGACTGTACGCGGTAACGATAGTGCTACCCCTGCTTCCCTTCGGCTCACTCGATTCGAGAGCTTGTTTTTTTTTTTTTCTTTTGAATCTCGCAGTCAACCGGTACATTACGTCTAAGTTCCGCCTGTATATTTAGGGGGAAATTGTTTTGGTCGTTCAAATGCGTCGGTATTTACTGAAATTTTTATTTAATTTAACTGCTGTGATTATTAGAATTATAACTCTATTATTTCCCCGCATTTTGGTTTTCGTTCTGCTTATTGCCCTTACTAATTTTTTTTATCGGCTTTCGTTATCATAGGTATAAATATTCCAGCTCTCGGTGCGGCCTTTTTGGAATACCTGGTCAAGATTTACATGGAGTAGGTGACATAAATTACAATTTCATGTAGATTTAGATTTATATCTAATTCGCAGTTCTGTAATTGGCAAAAAAAAAATTTCCGTTTATAACTCTGGTTGGACCTTGACCAGATTTATACGCATATATTAACCATAAGGTTGATCGAACTTTTGTCCCTCTCTCGGCGCCACCAAGATTTTATATTGGTTATTTTATTTTCAAACCAACATCGTTATCGTGCCCTAGGTTGGGGTATGAATTCGCTCTTTATTTCATTATATATATCATAGTTAAAAGTAGGTATAAAAGTCATATGCGCATTCACTTGTGTAACTCTAATTCACTTTTATAGATATATATTTTGTATTAGGCTCATATATGTATTCGATTTAGAAAGACCTACATGCCCTAATTTTTTTTTATACTTGAAATATATATATGTTTTGTTTTTTTTTTTTTTTTTCTTAAACCATGCATTACTATACCATGACTCGGCTCTCGTTCCAATAGCAGTAATGATCATAAATAATATTATTGATTCGTCCGTATTTTTCCATTTTCGATGTATAGATTCTTATACCCTTGGTTCATATGTAAAATCTCGCTTTCCATATATCGTTACGAATAGGGTTCGGTTTATATAGCTTGTGGGGTCATATAACATTTATGTTTATGTTTATATATAACACCGGACCGAGTTTCTTTTTATAAAGTTCGATACAGGCCAATATATATATATATATATTTGTTCTTTAACTAGTTTTCCATACTCTCGGTGCAAGGTAACATATAAGCTCTTCTTTTTAATTGCATATGTATGGATATTCGATAGTACAAAGAATAATGTATAGATGAACTTTCTCCAATGGTTAGTTATAATTGGTACCTTTATAAAATTTCAATATACATGTTGCAAGCCCTCACTATCAACTTAAAATTTCTCGTGAAGTATATCTCAATATTTTCAATATTAATTGACTAAAGGACCTTAGTTACCAATTTATTTTGCTAGGATAATTGTTGTTCAAGAGTAGGGATAAACTTGAATATGAATATATATATCCTCACAAGTATTTTCAAAATCATATAGAATAGAATTGTTCTTTCCAACACTCTTACATAGGTTAGAATGCTCATAAATTCAATGCATAAATGATTTGCTTTCCCTCTTGCTGCTAAATCCATTTTTTTTCATCATGGATATATATATAGTCTGAGTGAAGAACAATCCTACTCTATTATTTTTCATAGAAATAATATTTTTCTGAGAGATATCAGTTTCTAGTTTTAAACCTATTATAGGTTTAACCATTCTGGTAATGAGCCTCCTCATATTACTCCCATATCAATGTTTCTACTTCATCACAATCTGTTACATGTATACCTGAAAGTATACCTGGAAGTATCTCCAAGATATTTGTATACTTGAAGAATTATATTTTATTTTATTTTTTTTTATAAATTTTATAACAGTTAACCATTTATTTGTGAGCACATATCTTGCCCAATTTTTGAACTTAGCTCCGATACCATTTGTCACGTCTCCCAAACCCAATTTTTTTTTTTTCCATAGGATTATGTTATTATTTAATAACATCTGTTATACCTCATCCTCATGTTTACTCTTCCTAAAATTCTCAACTCCTCTTCTATAATTATTTCATTTTACTCTGAATGAGATTCAACAGGTCTCTCGTAAGGTCTATATTCCTAATAGGTTCTCATCCATCACCCCTACGTATGAGTTCTACCCATATAACATAACTTAACATTCTCTCCGCTTTCTGCGTCGATAACAATTAAAATTTTTATACTGCATCAGCCACAATGCAGACTATTATCTAGGGTTTAGATTCTTTTCAGTACCTACAGACAGCCCTGGAATACCAGAATTTCCATGAGGATTTTTGGGCTTAACCTTCCCACTTCTCAGTTCATATAGTAGACTTATATACCTACATATTTTACCTTGCATGTCTCAGGTTTTCTGTGCAGGATGATCACCAGGCCCTTAATCAACTTCCCAGTTTGCCGGCATGCTAATATGTTCAATAGGTTAAAGTTTCAGCATCGAAGTATAGATGTAGGCCTCTTCGCATACATCTATCTCTACGTAGTTCACCACCATTGCTCCACTACTTCCCCAGTAGTTCTATGGATGGTAACCAGATGCTCTATGCATGGTATTTTACACATGCTTGCATCTTCCTTCACACAGACTGTTATTACACAATAGATTTTCCAGTAAGCTTTTTCCCCCTTATTTGAATGTTATAGACATTCAACATGTGTGATATTTTATTTTTTTACAGATTCAACTGTTCCAGGGGGAGCTAGGAAACAACTCCTCTTGCTTCACTCCAATGGAGGGAGAGAATATTGAACTGGATAGTTTAGAATCCCTATTATTAATCCTCGCACTTAGTTAGGATTCAACTGCTACCTCCATATGTGTACCATTACATTTAATAGAATACTGTAAATTCTATTTTTTTTACAATTCTTTCCATTTTGACACAGCTTAAGGTTGTTGTTCCCTACTTTCTGTTATTGATCACGGTGAATTCTATGCCATCAGTATTGTTATGATAGATTAATTTATTTGGAACTTAATGTTCGTGGGTACTGATTTGTTAACATCTTCTGTTTATACACACAGAATTAAATACTCCTTTAGAAGATAGCCATCTATACCTATACATGGTTATTATATTGGCTGCTCAATTAATCTATCATCTCAATAATCATTATCACAATGTACTCATCTCTACACTCAACCATTTGTCTCTACTGTCAATAGCTGTGGTTGCAATTACAGAAGCTATTGAACCATTAATCCATCTAACAGTTGCAAAATGCAACCTAACATAACAATTCATACATTTCATAATGTATTATAACATCACAACTTCATAAATTTCATAAAAGCCTATAACATCACAATTTCATAAATTTCCTAAAGGAATATCATATCACAATTTCATAAATTTCCTAAAGGAATATACCACCATTTCATAAAACAGAGATGATTAAATATAGACTTACGTATATCTCCAAATTTATGCATGCACACCTCTACCATGACCAAGCCCTCCCAACCTTAGAATCCTCTTTATCTCATGTGATTCACCCCCGAGCAGAGATCCCCCCAAGAATGTATCAGCCTCAATATTAACTCTGAGCAGCCTATTTAAGCCGTGCTTTCCCCAAGCCTATTTCTAACTCTCCGCGGGGCCCGGTAATTTCAGGATGCTTTATTCCTGTTTGCCTAGGCTTCCCTTATTTAGGGACTTTAAAGCTGCTTTCTGCTTTTCCAGCTTTTCCAGCTTTTTACCTCTTCCCAACTACTTTCCTCATCATTGGGAAATTTAGATTTTTCCTCAAAAATCTAAATTAGAAATAATTTCTTTCAAGGATTTTTGAAAGATTTTGGGGAAAGTCTTTACCTTTTCCATAACCTCATGGATTAGGCATATGATCTCACTTTCTCATTTGGTCATAGTGCATGCACAATATTTTATTTATTTTTCATAAATAAATAATTAACCATATATCCACATACACTTATCCATTAAATCACTCCTCAGAACAAGGGTTCAACAGTTCAATTGGAAAACACAATCTCAGTGTTACATATTCCTCTGAAGGCACAACACTGCCCCTAAGTTGACAACTATCGATTTAGTTCATTTTGAACTTAATTATGAATGCTTTTCCATCAATCTTAGCTTCTCTGTTTCATGTAGCTTTTCAGCAGTAAAGTGCTCCATTGCACCTTTACTCTAGCTACTGGTCATTTTCGCAATTCAATTCCTTCTCGCTTTCATCTTTGAGGCGACTCTGGAAGGAAATTCCTCTTCTGGTTCCACCTGGACCACAATTCAAATCAATCATGTGAGAAGCATCATGTACAAAATTATAACGTTTCCTTCTTTCCAACAAAGAGACATGAAATATATCAGGAATTTTAATAAGCAATGGTAGGGCTAATGTGTAAGCCATTAGTTTCCAGCAGAGTACTCTCCTGCCTCCATTCTATTTACTGATGCCTTATGCAGTTGGTTTTCTTCCTACTTCTTTGCAAGAAGTCTGTATGGAAGATCTTTTATTCTGGTTTCTCTGTTTACAATTCATACCAATGTAAATAATATCAGGTACATATAATTGATAATTCACAACATCATTCTGCATTTCAATAACTTAAGACATTCAGTTATTAATCAACCGTTCAGATTCATAATAATTTAGTGTACTTTTAGTACACTACTTATCCTTCTTTGTTTTGCAGGGAGATTCTTTCCTCGCACCACTTGGTTCAGTTCAGCTTTTCTGGATTTTCTAGGTGATTTACCTTCACCTTTTTCCTCTTTGTTTCCAAAGTGCTCAATTTCCTGTTTACACACTTGGCTAAACAATTTGACAATTTTTCATTAGTACTCATAAATGAAAGAAAACAATTGTATCGTATGCATGTTTATGCTTACCCTTTCTCATTTTATAGTTGTACTTCTAGTACCTTTTCATTGTTTCTTTTTGTTAACCAAATCAATTTAATTAGTAACAACTAGAGTCATTAATAATCTCTACAATTCCATGCTTACCTCTCACATGAAATTGTATCCACTAGTTCAAAACTTAAGTGAACAAATTTGGAGCTGATGGGTTTCACCCACACCCAAGTCCAAAATACAGCTCATCCTCTTTTCTCTCGGTTTGTAGCTGTATGATTTCACATCATTTCTCTGTCTTTGAATTTAAGACTCAAGAAATTTAACTTTAATAAAATTTGCACCAAAAATTTTTTATAGTGAGAATTCTTGTTTCCTTTTCTAGTGATAAATGTAATTTCTATATTTCATCACATTTACAATATCAATACTTGTTAATGCCAAAAACGAATTTGACACAGTCTCCCCTTTTTCACAGACTCATCAGCTTAAAATGGGAAATATTTCATAAATCATAAAAGTATTTCAACTTTTTCCTGGGTCATAAAAGAATTCCTTCTTTTCTATTGCATAAAAGCATTCTATTTTTTTTCTAACAAAAGCAACCCATAAATCCTTCATGCTTTCTAACAAAAAGCAACCCATAAATCCTTCATGCTTTCTAACAAAAAGCAACCCATAAATATACCAATTTGGAAATATACTTTATTTCCATGAAAGAATATAAATTATTATAAATAATTAGGAAGTCATTCTTCCACTTTTACAAGAATATTCTTCCTTAAGTAAGTCATCAGGAAATTTTCAATTTATCCCTTCATTCATTCATGCCTAACTCAATGTAATGGTTCCACAATTTCTAAATCAACCATTTAATTGAAATTAACACTTGTACTTCAATCTTTTTTTTCTTTTATAGCAGTGTACAGGCCTTATTTATAGGATACAATTTCCACTCACTCATATTCTACTTGCATCTCAAACATCGGGCAATATACCTCTCATGAGCATATATATATATCCACTAGGTTTGTATATATCATATACATTTCCAACCCTTATTGTATAAGTAACCATGATATATGTATGATATATATATAGCCTTAGCAATATTAATTTTGATGAACATATGAATATATATATATATATATATATATATATATATCCCTATATTTATATATATTCATATATAAGTTCAAGCCTTTTTTGAAAGTGTTACCATATATATACCAAATTTAAAATAATCTCTTTTATGGATCTTCTACTAGCAACTTTTCCATTTTTTGTTAATTTCCATAGGATAGATTTTCATTCTCCAAGTTTCCCCCATGCACTTATTGAATTCACTAAAGTGGAATCAAATTAAAGTGCCATTTTACAAATCCTATGCATATATATATATATATATATATATATATATATTTCTATATAGGTATATATATCCAATCTCATACCCATAGAAGTCTAAAATGCCTCTTTCTTAACTCCAACATATATGTCATGGTTTATCTATGCACATATATAATTATACGTATATATGTAGGCCTATACCATTCTACTTCTAAAAATTTTAAAGTGCTCTGTATACCACCTCCACGTATATATCAAGGTGTATATATTTCTATATATACCTGTTCTATATATATATAACACATGGTTTAGATATATATATAAACAATATATATATCCATCTTAAATCTATATATATATATAACACATCTATATATATATCCTACGTTCATATATAACGCATTTATACACATTTATATCTTTTCGTTTTCCACACAGGCTAAATTGTATGTCACATATATGACACTCATACCTATCCACTATATATATCTGTAAATTTATAAAGTTCATTTTAAAATTACCTACGGTTCTATATAGTGAAAACCTTTATATAAATACATATGAAACCTCTATGTATTTATTTATGTCCCTTGATGTAATTATGGAAGGCGCACTCTTTTTCGCACGGTATGGTATATAGTTCTATATCCATGGATCGATGCCGCTATACCTCTAGTTCAACATAGTTATAACATACTCATGTATTTTATTATAACATACATCAAATGTAGTTATAACATAGTTCAAGAAATTTCTATATAGTTTGTTTTCTCACATTTTATTCCTTCTCCTATCCTTGGTATTGTTTGTTTTCTCCAACATGGATTGGGATATATATATATCCTTTCCATACAACATGGAACCATAGTATATAGCATTATAAAATCCTTATATACCTATTTATTGTGAAATAAATATATATAAATTATTTATTCACACCTCTATATATGGCATTATAAACCCATATATACGTACCTATTATGGATTAAATAAATACATCGAATTTATATACCCACACCTCCATATATAATTTCGGCTTCTCTATGTATATATATAACATGAATTTAAGAGATATACCTTAGTGACGTTACGCATAACTGGGTTATATATATATTTGTTTATATATGTATAAACCTTCACTTTACTGAACCCCCATAGGTCGCTTATGATATCCAAATCGACGGATCGATTTGTTATAATTATATATTGACTGTAAACAAGGACCATGCGCAGTAGGTAAGAGTCCTTCCACGCGTCCAGGGTTGGTGACATGAGGAGCTTTGTTTTATGCCACGTACGTGTTCTTCCATACTCAACTTATATTACCATGATGCCCTTCTTATGGCGTGCTGCCCCTGTCAGGGATTCGAGTATTTTGCGCAGCCATTCCACTGTCGACCATGCCGAATCCCGGTGCAACCGTCGGCGCGCCTGCGAGTCTTCTTTCACCATATCGCCTGCCACTCCTTGACTGAGTGAGACCGGCGCCGACGTATCGAGCTGTGCGTTGTCGGTACCATATGGGCGTACAGTTAGGGTTTGTAAGAGCTATCTACCCAGGCGCTATCTGAACGTTTGGAGTGTAGTTTGATGATAATGTTTTCTTGGTTTTCTTTATTTTCTTTTCAGGTACAGCCGCTCTCCCATACGGGAGTTGCAAACAGGGAGTGCGTCGTCCTCTTGCGCTCAACGTGTGAATTTTTCTTTTGTTCGGCCCATCCATGTACTGTGAGCGTTGGACGCCTGCTCTGACAGTAGGGGGTTTTCGAATTAAAACTCTGCTCCCGTGCATCAGATTACATACAGTTCCGGCGCTCACTGATATCTTGTAGTACTATCTACTATCAATCGCCGTCTGCTCAATCTACCTAGGGATTGCCTGAATTTTATCGGCAGAGAAATTTAGGGTTTTAAATGTTTATTTCCTGGAAGGCTCTATTGCCAACAGAACCATCGGGTCATTCCTTTTCCTATTAGCTCCCTTTCCTTGCATCCCTCAACGCGAAGTGCGAAATGCGCCGGGAGTCTCAGAGTTTTTGTTTCTCTATCTATGGAGCAGAGAAGTGATCTATCTGCGCTGCAGTTCTTCATGTTTGAATGTGAACACTGACTGTACGCGGTAACGATAGTGCTACCCCTGCTTCTCTTCGGCTCACTCGATTTGAGAGCTTGTTTTTTTTTTCTTTTGAATCCCGCAGTCAACTGGTACCTTACGTCTAAGTTCCGCCTGTATATTTAGGGGGAAAATTGTTTCGGTCGTTCAAATGCGTCGGTATTTACTGAAATTTTTATTTAATGAAGAGCCGTGATTATTAGAATTATGACTCTATTATTTCCAATATACCACCATTCGTTCGCTTATTGCCCTTACTGCCTTTTTTATCCCGCTCGTTATCATAGGTATAAATATTCCAAACCTTCCTGCCTCTTTTTGGAATACCCGTCAAGATTTACATGAGTAGGTGACATAAATTACAATTTCATGTAGATTTAGATTTATATCTAATTCGCAGTTCTGTAATTGGCAAAAAAAAAATTTCCGTTTATAACTCTGGTTGGACCTTGACCAGATTTATACGCATATATTAACCATAAGGTTGATCGAACTTTTGTCCCTCTCTCGGCGCCACCAAGATTTTATATTGGTTATTTTATTTTCAAACCAACATCGTTATCGTGCCCTAGGTTGGGGTATGAATTCGCTCTTTATTTCATTATATATATCATAGTTAAAAGTAGGTATAAAAGTCATATGCGCATTCACTTGTGTAACTCTAATTCACTTTTATAGATATATATTTTGTATTAGGCTCATATATGTATTCGATTTAGAAAGACCTACATGCCCTAATTTTTTTTTATACTTGAAATATATATATGTTTTGTTTTTTTTTTTTTTTTTCTTAAACCATGCATTACTATACCATGACTCGGCTCTCGTTCCAATAGCAGTAATGATCATAAATAATATTATTGATTCGTCCGTATTTTTCCATTTTCGATGTATAGATTCTTATACCCTTGGTTCATATGTAAAATCTCGCTTTCCATATATCGTTACGAATAGGGTTCGGTTTATATAGCTTGTGGGGTCATATAACATTTATGTTTATGTTTATATATAACACCGGACCGAGTTTCTTTTTATAAAGTTCGATACAGGCCAATATATATATATATATATTTGTTCTTTAACTAGTTTTCCATACTCTCGGTGCAAGGTAACATATAAGCTCTTCTTTTTAATTGCATATGTATGGATATTCGATAGTACAAAGAATAATGTATAGATGAACTTTCTCCAATGGTTAGTTATAATTGGTACCTTTATAAAATTTCAATATACATGTTGCAAGCCCTCACTATCAACTTAAAATTTCTCGTGAAGTATATCTCAATATTTTCAATATTAATTGACTAAAGGACCTTAGTTACCAATTTATTTTGCTAGGATAATTGTTGTTCAAGAGTAGGGATAAACTTGAATATGAATATATATATCCTCACAAGTATTTTCAAAATCATATAGAATAGAATTGTTCTTTCCAACACTCTTACATAGGTTAGAATGCTCATAAATTCAATGCATAAATGATTTGCTTTCCCTCTTGCTGCTAAATCCATTTTTTTTCATCATGGATATATATATAGTCTGAGTGAAGAACAATCCTACTCTATTATTTTTCATAGAAATAATATTTTTCTGAGAGATATCAGTTTCTAGTTTTAAACCTATTATAGGTTTAACCATTCTGGTAATGAGCCTCCTCATATTACTCCCATATCAATGTTTCTACTTCATCACAATCTGTTACATGTATACCTGAAAGTATACCTGGAAGTATCTCCAAGATATTTGTATACTTGAAGAATTATTTTATTTTATTTTTTTTATAAATTTTATAACAGTTAACCATTTATTTGTGAGCACATATCTTGCCCAATTTTTGAACTTAGCTCCGATACCATTTGTCACGTCTCCCAAACCCAATTTTTTTTTTTTTCCATAGGATTATGTTATTATTTAATAACATCTGTTATACCTCATCCTCATGTTTACTCTTCCTAAAATTCTCAACTCCTCTTCTATAATTATTTCATTTTACTCTGAATGAGATTCAACAGGTCTCTCGTAAGGTCTATATTCCTAATAGGTCTGTATTCATCACCCCTACGTATGAGTGCTACCCATATAACATAACTTAATATTCTCCGCTTTATGCGTCGATAACAATTATAGTTTGTATACTGCATCAGCCACAACGCAGACTGTTATCTGGGGTTTAGATTCTTTTCAGTACTTACAGACAGCCCTGGAATACAAGAATTTCCATGAGGATTTTTGGACTTAACCTCCCCTCTTCTCAGTTCATATAGTAGACTTATATACCTACATATTTTACCTTGTATGTCTCAGGTTTTCTGTGCAGGATGATCACTAGGCCCTTAATCAAACTTCCCAGTTTGTCGGCCTGCTAATATGTTCAATATGTTAAAGTTTCAGCATCGAAGTATAGATGTAGGCCTCCTCGCATACATCTATCTCTACGTAGTTCACCCCCATTGCTCCACTACTTTCCCAGTAGTTCTATGGATGGTAACCAGATGCTCTGTTCATGGTATTTTACACATGCTTACAATATTCCTTCACAAATATTGTTATTACACAATAGATTTTGCAATAGGCTTTTTCCCCCTTATTTGACTGTTATAGACATTCAACATGTGTGATATTTTTGGTACAGATTCAACTGTTCCAGGGGGAACTAGGAAATAGCTCCTCTTGCTTCACTCCAATGGAGGAAGAGAATATTGAACTGGATAGTTTAGAATCCCTATTATTAATCCTCGTACTTAGCTAGGATTCAACTGCTACCTCCATATGTGTACCATTACATTTAATAGAATACTATAAATTCTAATTTTTACAATTCTTCCCATTGTAACACAGCTGAGGGTTGTTGTTCCCTACTTTCTGTTATTGATCACAGTGAATTCTGTGCCATCAGTATTGTTATGATAGATTAATTTATTTGGAACTTAATGTTCGTGGGTACCGATTTGTTAACATCTTCTGTTTATACACACAGAATTAAATAATCCTTTATAAGATAGCCATCTATATCTATACATGGTTATTATATTGGCTGCTCAATTAATCCATCATCTCAACCATTATTATTACAATGTACTCATCTCTACACTCAACCATTTGTCTCTACTGTCAATAGCTGTGGGTGCAATTACAGAAGTTACTGAACCATTAATCCATCTAACAGTTGCAAAATGCAACCTAACATAACAATTCATACATTACATAATGTACTATAACATCCCAATTTCATAAATTGCATAAAGCCTATAACATCACAATTTCATAAATTGCATAAAGGAATATCATATCACAATTTCATAACTTGAGTAAAGGAATATAACATCACCATTTCATAAAAACAGAGATGATTAACATAGACTTACAGATATCTCCAAATTTATGCATGCACACCTCTACCATGACCAGTCCTCCCAACCTTAGAATCCTCTTTATCTCACAGGATTCACCCCCGAGCAGAGATCCTCCAAGAACAGACTAGCCTCAATATGTTCTGGAGCAGCTTATTTAAGCTGTGCTTTCCCCAAGCCTATTTCTAACTCTGCGTCCAGAATTTCAGGATGCTTTATTCCTGTTTAGCCTAGGCTTCCCATTCTGGGATTCTTTAAAGCTACTTTAAGCTTTTCCTCAGCTTTTCCAGCTTTTTCTCACCTCTTCCCAACTACTCCTCTTCATTGGGGAAATTTAGATTTTTCCTCAAAAATCTAAATTAGAAATAATTCTTTCAAGGATTTTTGAAAGATTTGGGGAAAGTCTTTTTTTTTCCTTTTCCATCACCTCATGGATTAGGAATATGATCTCACTTTCTCATCTGGTCATGGTGCATGCACAATATTTTATTTATTTTTCATAATCAAGTATTTAACCATATCCACATAACAATTATCCATTGGGGTCCACTCCCCTTTGGATTTATGTTCAAATGTCTAATTTGAAAAGCACAGAACTTGGGGGTGTTACATATTCCCCCTCTGAAAATAAACACCGTCCTCGGTGTTGACAACTATCGATTTAGTTCATTTTGAACTTAGTTATGAATTCTTTTCCCATCATCTTAGCTTCTCTGTTCCATGTAGCTTTTTAGCAGTAAAGTGCTCCACTGCACCTTTACTCTAGCTACTGGTCATTTTCACAATTCAATTCCTTCTCGCTTTCATCTTTGAGGCGACTCTGGAAGGAAATTCCTCTTCTGGTTCCACCTGGACCACAATTCAAATCAATCATGTGAGAAGCATCATGTACAAAAATTATAACGTTTCCTTTCCAACAAGGAGACATGAAATATATCAGGAAATTTAATAAGAAATGGTAGGGCTAATGTATAAGCCATTTGTTTCCAGCAGAGTACTCTCCTGCCTCCACTATATTTACTGATGCCTTATGCAGTTGGTTTTCTTCCTACTTCTTTACAAGAAGTCTATATGGAAGATCCGTCATTCTGGTTTCTCTGTCCACAATCCATACCAATGTAAGTAATATCAGGTACATATAATTGATAATTCACAATAGCATTCTGCATTTCAATAACTTAAGACATTCAGTTATTAATCAAATCGTTCAGGTTCATAATAGTTTAGTGCACTTTTAGTACACTACTTATCCTTTCTTGTTTTTCAGTGAGATTCTTTCCTCACGCAACTTGGTTCAGTTCAGCTTTTCTGGATTTTCTAGGTGATTTATCTTCACCTTTTTCCCTCTTTGTTTCCAGAGTGTACAATTCCTGTTACACACTTGGCTAAACAATTTGACAATTTTTCATTAGTACTCATAAATGAAAGAAACAATTGTATCGTATGCATGTTTATGCTTACCCTTTCTCATTTTATAGTTGTACTTCTAGTACCTTTTCATTGTTTCTTTTTTTTGTTAACCAAATCAATTTAATTAGTAACAACTAGACTCATTAATAATCTCTACAATTCCATGCTTACCTCTCACATGAAATTGTATCCACTAGTTCAAAACTTAAGTGAACAAATTTGGAGCTGATGGGTTTCCCCCACACCCAAGTCCAAAATACAACTCATCCTTTTTTCCTCTCGGTTTGTAGCTGAATGATTCACATCATTTCTCTGTCTTTGAATTTAAGACTCAAGAAATTTAACTTTAATAAAATTTGCACCAAAAAAAAAAAAAATTTATAGTGAGAATTCATGTTTCCTTTCTAGTGATAAATGTAATTTTTATAATTCATCACATTCACAATATCAATACTTGATAATGCCAAAACTGAATTTGACACAGTTTCCCCTTTTTCAAAGATTCACCAGAATTTATGCATTTACTTTTAATTGTATGTTCATGTTTTGCTAGTCCCTCTCTTCTATTCCTCTCATCGGCTTATTAATTAAAATGGAAAAGATTTTATAAATCATAAAAGTATTCCAACTTTTTCCTGAATCATAAAAGAATTCCTTCTTTTCTAATGCATAAAAGCATTCTATTTTTTTTTCCTCCAACAAAAGCAACCCATAAATCTCTCATGCTTTTTATTTTTAAATCTATATTTGTTTTTTTTTTTTTTTTTCCTTATGAGAGAAATATCACTTCTCCATATTTTTCCCAATTCTTTTACTCATTATCTCTAACTTATAAAATACACCAACTGGAAGAATATAAATAAATGATTAAGAATCATTCTTCCATTATTACAAGAATATTCCTCCTTAAGTAAATCATTAGGAACTTTCAATTTATCCCTTTATTTATTCATGCCTAACTCAATGTAATGGTTCCACAATTACTAAATTAACCATTTAAACTGTAATTAAACTTGTGCTTCAATCTTCTTTTCTTTTTATAGCAGTATACATGCCTTATTTATAGGATACATCTTCCACTTACTCATATACTACTTACATCTCAAGCCTTGGGCAATATACCTCTCATGAGCATATATATATATCCACTAATTTTGTATGTATCATATATATTTCCAACCCTGATTGTATAAGTAAACATGATATATATATATATTTATAGCCTTGGCAATATTAACTTGATGAACATATGAATATATATATATATATCCCTATATTTATATATTCATATATAAGTGCAAAGCTTTTTTGAAGATGCTACCATATATACATTACACATAATTTAAAATAATCCCTTTTATTTTTTTCTTGCTTTGACAAGTATTCATTTTCTACTAGCAACTTTTCCACTTCTAATTACTTACAAGTTGACCCATATGATAGATTTTTCAATCTCAAAGTTTCCCTCCACGCACTTATTGAATTTACTAAAGTGGAATGTAATAGATCAAATTAAAGTGCCACTTTACAATCCTATGCATATATATATATATTTCTATATAAATATATATATATCCAATCTCATACCCATAGAAGTCTAAAATGCCTCTTTCTTAACTCCAACATATATGTCATGGTTTATCTATGCACCTATATAATTATACGTATATATGTAGGCCTATACCCTTTTACTTCCAATTTTTTTTTTAAAGTGAGCTGTATACCACCTCCACTTATATATCAAGGTATATATATTTCTATATATATCTGTTCTATATATATATAACTCATGGTTTAGATATATATATATATATATAAACAATATATATCCATCTTAAATCTATATATATATATAACACATCTATATATATATCATACGTTCATATATAGCCCATTTATACACATTTATATCTTTTCGTTTTCCACATAGGCTAAATTGTATGTCACAGGTATGACACTCATACCTATCCACTATATATATCTGTCAATTTATAGAGTTCATTTTAGAATTACCTACGGTTCTATATAGTGAAAACCTATATATATAAATACATATGAAACCTCTATGTATTTATTTATGTCACTTGAGGTAATTACCTACGGTTCTATATCCATGGATCGATGCCGCTATACCTCTAGTTCAACATAATTATAACATACTCATGTATTTTAGTATAACATACATCAAATGTAGTTATAACATAGTTCAAAAAATTTCTATATAGTTTGTTTTCTCCAACATGGATTGGGATATATATATATATCCTTTCCATACAACATGGAACCATAGTATATAGCATTATAAAATCCTTATATACCTATTTATTGTGAAATACATATATATATAAATTATTTATTCACACCTCTATATATGGCATTATAAAACCCATATATACGTACCTATTATGGATTAAATAGATACATCGAATTTATGTACCCACACCTCCATATATAATTTGGGCTTCTCTATGTATATATATATAACATGAATTTAAGAGATATACTTTCGTGACGTTACGCATAACTTGGTTATATATATATATATTTGTTTATATCTGTATAAACCTTCACTTTACTGAACCCCCGTAGGTCACTTATGATATCCAAATCGACGGATCGATTTGTTATAATTATATATTGACTTTAAACAAGGACCATGCGCAGTAGGTACGAGTCATTCCACGCGTCCAGGTTTGGTGACATGCGGAGCTTGGTTTTATGCCACGTACGTATTCTTCCCTACTCAACCTACATTACCATGATGCCCTTCTTATGGCGTGTTGCCCCTGTCAGGGATTCGAGTATATTGCGCAGCCATTCCACTGTCGACCATGCCGAATCCCGGTGCAACCGTCGGCGCGCCTGCGAGTCTTCTTTCTCCATATTGCCTGCCACTCCTTGGCTGAGTGCGACCGGCGCCGACGTGTCGAGCTTTGCGTTGTCGGTACCATATGGGCGTACGGATAGGGTTTGTAAGAGCTATCTACCCAGGCGCTATCTGAATGTTTGGAGTGTAGTTTTGATGATAATGTTTTCTTGGTTTTCTTTTCAGGTACAGCCGCTCTCCCATACGGGAGTTGCAAACACGGAGTGCGTCGTCCTCTTGCGCTCAACGTGTGAAATTTTCTTTTGTTCGGCCCATCCAGGTACTGTGAGCATTGGACGCCTGCTCTGATAGTAGGGGGGTTTTCGAATTAAAACTCTGCTCCCGTGCATCAGATTACATACAGTTCCGGCGCTCATTGATATCTTCCAGTACTCTCTCCTATCAATCGCCGTCTGCTCAATCTACCTAGGGATTGCCTGAATTTTATCGGCAAAGAAATTTAGGGTTTTAAATGTTTATTTCCTGGAAGGCTCTATTGCCAACAGAACCATCGGGTCATTTCTTTTCCTATTAGCTCCCTTTCCTTGCATCCCTCAACGCGAAGTGCGAAATGCGCTGGGAGTCTCAGAGTTTTCGTTTCTCTATCTATGGAGCAGAGAAGCGATCTTTCTGTGCTACAGTTCTTCACGTTTGAATGTGAACACTAACTGTACGCGGTAACGATAGTGCTACCCCTGCTTCCCTTCGGCTCACTCGATTCGAGAGCTTGTTTTTTTCTTTTCTTTTGAATCTCGCAGTCAACCGGTACATTACGTCTAAGTTCCGCCTGTATATTTAGGGGGAAATTTTTTCGGTCGTTCAAATGCGTCGGTATTTACTGAAATTTTTATTTAATTTAACTGCTATGATTATTAGAATTATAACTCTATTATTTCCCCGCATTTTGGTTTCCGTTCTGCTTATTGCCCTTACTAATTTTTTTTATCGGCTTTCGTTATCATAGGTATAAATATTCCAGCTCTCGGCGCGGCCTTTTTGGAATACCTGGTCAAGATTTAGATGGAGTAGGTGACATAAATTACAATTTCATGTAGATTTAGATTTATATCTAATTCGCAGTTCTGTAATTGGCAAAAAAAAAATTTCCGTTTATAACTCTGGTTGGACCTTGACCAGATTTATACGCATATATTAACCATAAGGTTGATCGAACTTTTGTCCCTCTCTCGGCGCCACCAAGATTTTATATTGGTTATTTTATTTTCAAACCAACATCGTTATCGTGCCCTAGGTTGGGGTATGAATTCGCTCTTTATTTCATTATATATATCATAGTTAAAAGTAGGTATAAAAGTCATATGCGCATTCACTTGTGTAACTCTAATTCACTTTTATAGATATATTTTCAGACAGGTCTATGGCATGTATTCGATTTAGAAAGACCTACATGCCCTAATTTTTTTTGATACTTGAAATATATATATGTTTTGTTTTTTTTTTTTTTCTTAAACCATGCATTACTATACCATGACTCGGCTCTCGTTCCAATAGCAGTAATGATCATAAATAATATTATTGATTCGTCCGTATTTTTCCATTTTCGATGTATAGATTCTTATACCCTTGGTTCATATGTAAAATCTCTCTTTCCATATATCGTTACGAATAGGGTTCGGTTTATATAGCTTGTGGGGTCATATAACATTTATGTTTATGTTTATATATAACACCGGACCGAGTTTCTTTTTATAAAGTTCGATACAGGCCAATATATATATATATTTTTGTTCTTTAACTAATTTTCCATACTCTCGGTGCAAGGTAACATATAGGCTCTTCTTTTTAATTGCATATGTATGGATATTCGATAGTACAAAGAATAATGTATAGATGAAATTTCTCCAATGGTTAGTTATAATTGGTACCTTTATAAAATTTCAATATACATGTTGCAAGCCCTCACTATCAACTTAAAATTCCTCGTGAAGTATATCTCAATATTTTCAATATTAATTGACTAAAGGACCTTAGTTACCAATTTATTTTGCTAGGATAATTGTTGTTCAAGAGTAGGGATAAACTTGAATATGAATATATATATCCTCACAAGTATTTTCAAAATCATATAGAATAGAATTGTTCTTTCCAACACTCTTACATAGGTTAGAATGCTCATAAATTCAATGCATAAATGACTTGCTTTCCCTCTTGCTGCTAAATCCATTTTTTTTTCATCATGGATATATATATAGTCTGAGTGAGGAACAATCCTACTCTATTATTTTTCATAGAAATAATATTTTTCTGAGAGATATCAGTTTCTAGTTTTAAACCTATTATAGGTTTAACTATTCTGGTATATGAGCCTCCTCATATTACTCCCATATCAATGTTTCTACTTCATCACAATCTGTTACATGTATACCTGAAAGTATACCTGGAAGTATCTCCAAGATATTTGTATACTTGAAGAATTATATATATATTTTTTTTTTTTTATAAATTTTATAACAGTTAACCATTTATTTGTGAGCACATATCTTGCCCAATTTTTGAACTTAGCTCCGATACCATTTGTCACGTCTCCCAAACCCATTTTTTTTTTTTCCATAGGATTATGTTATTATTTAATAACATCTGTTATACCTCATCCTCATGTTTACTCTTCCTAAAATTCTTAACTCCTCTTCTATAATTATTTCATTTTACTCTGAATGAGATTCAACAGGTCTCTCTTAAGTTCTATATTCCTAATAGGTCTATATTCATCACCCCTACGATGAGTGCTACCCATATAACATAACTTAACATTCTCCGCTTTCTGCGTCGATAACAATTAAAATTTTTATACTGCATCAGCCACAATGCAGACTGTTATCTGGGGTTTAGATTCTTTTCAGTACCTACAGACAGCCCTGGAATACAAGAATTTCCATGAGGATTTTTGGGCTTAACCTTCCCACTTCTCAGTTCATATAGTAGACTTATATATCTACATATTTTACCTTGTATTTCTCAGATTTTCTGTGTAGGATGATCACTAGGCCCTTCATCAAACTTCCCAGTTTGCCAGCCTGCTAATATTTTCCATATGTTAAAGTTTTAGCATCGAAGTATAGATGTATGCCTCCTCACATACATCTATCTCTACGTAGTTCACCACTCATCGTCTCTGAGAATTCCCGAGAGTTCTATGATGTTAATCTCGATGCTCGTTCATGGTATTTTACATGATGCTGGCAATCTTCCTTCACACAGATCGTTATTACACAATAGATTTCGTAACAGTTTTTTTTTCCTTATTTGATCGTTATAGACATTCAAATATGTGTGATATTTTTTTGTACAAATTTCTTCAATCGTCTGTGGGGAACTAGGAAATAGCTCCTCTTGCTTCACTCAAATGGAGGGAGAGAATATTGAACTGGATAGTTTAGAATCCCTATTATTAATCCTCGTACTTAGTTAGGATTCAAGTGCTACCTCCATATGTGTACCATTACATTTAATAGAATACTGTAAATTCTAATTTTTTTTACAATTCTTTCCATTGTGACACAGCTGAGGGTTGTTGTTCCCTACTTTCTGTTATTGATCACAGTGAATTTTGTGCCATCAGTATTGTTATGATATATTAATTTATTTGGAACTTAATGTTCGTGGGTACCGATTTGTTAACATCTTCTATTTATACACACAGAATTAAATACTCCTTTATAAGATAGCCATCTATATCTATACATGGTTATTATATTGGCTGCTCAATTAATCCATCATCTCAACCATTATTATTACAATGTACTCATCTCTACACTCAACCATTTGTCTCTACTATCAATAGCTGTGGGTGCAATTACAGAAGTTACTGAACCATTAATCCATCTAACAGTTGCAAAATGCAACCTAACATAACAATTCATACATTACATAATCTACTATAACATCCCAATTTCATAAATTGCATAAAGCCTATAACATCACAATTTCATAAATTGCATAAAGGAATATCATATCACAATTTCATAACTTGAGTAAAGGAATATAACATCACCATTTCATAAAAACAGAGATGATTAACACAGACTTACAGATATCTCCAAATTTATGCATGCACACCTCTACCATGACCAGTCCTCCCAACCTTAGAATCCTCTTTATCTCCCAGGATTCACCCCTGAGCAGAGATCCTCCAAGAACAGACTAGCCTCAATCTGTTCTGGAGTAGCTTATTTAAGCTGTGCTTTCCCCAAGCATGTTTCCAATTCTGCGTCCAGAATTTCAGGATGCTTTATTCTTGTTTAGCCTAGGCTTTCCATTCTGGGATTCTTTAAAGCTGCTTTAAGCTTTTCCTCAGCTTTTCCAGCTTTTTCTCACCTCTTCCCAACTACTCCTCTTCATTGGGGAAATTTAGATTTTTCCTCAAAAATCTAAATTAGAAATAATTCTTTCAAGGATTTTTGAAAGATTTGGGGAAAGTATTTTTTCCTTTTCCATCACCTCATGGATTAGGAATATGATCTCACTTTCTCATCTGGTCATGGTGCATGCACAATATTTTATTTATTTTTCATAATTAAGTATTTAACCATATCCACATAACAATTATCCATTGGGGTCCACTCCCCTTTGGATGTATGTTCAAATGTCTAATTTGAAAAGCACAGAACTTGGGGGTGTTACAACCACTTCTCCTGAAGTAGTATCTTCCTTCCTCCAATTACCTACTAAAGGATTCTCCATGAGTTTGTTTCTCTCCATGAGAAACTTCTTTGGTATCATGTTGGCATACTTTCCCTAAGATACAAACAGTTCCTCATCTCCTTACCAAATTTCCAAACCAAGGAAATAATGCACGAGCCACATGTGTTTCATCTCGAATTCTCTTGCAAAATCCTCTTTGCAAGATTTTATCATCTTCTCATCACCTGTTAGAATTAAATTACCGAAATATAATAATATAATAAACAATTTACCTTACCCCACAATATGGTAAAGGTTTTCATCTCCTTCACTTTTGGTGAAGCCCAACCCAATGAAATAGTCATCGATCATGGTGTACCAAGCATGGGGTGTTTGTTTTGATCCATACATCACTCTCTTCAGTATGCACACATGTGACTCTTTGTAGAAGGTCTCAAATCATTCTAGATGCTCTATGTACACATATTCCTCAATCACTCCATTGAGGAAATTTGTCTTCACATCCATCTGATGTATCTTCCATCCCATCTACACTAAAACTGCTAGAATGTATTTGATTGAAGAGTATTGTTGTCTTGAGGGGCCTTGAACCAAGTTTAGAATGTTCTGTGCAACCAACAAAACCCTCCAACTACTGGCCCTTTCAGCAATAATCTACTTGCAGTATGGGGGGTTGCTTGAACCAAGTTTCTGCACCCTGAGGGAGCATATGATGTGGTCCTTAACCCTAATTATCTGATCTAATTCTTATTGTCATGCGAGAGACTTCATCGAAACATAGATCTAATGGTAGATAAATCCTTTAACAAATATGCATAAATGGATTATTATACTCCATTCATATCTAGCTTATCAGAGCGGAAATAACTGTTACAGGAAAAATTACCTCCTCATCATCTCAGAGGAGAAGGAAACATGGAAGGAAGAAAATGACCCAGAAATAGGCCCATTTTGCCAAGGTAACGCACCTTAGAGACAACCAAGTCGAGTTATAACACATCCCATGCATTCAAAGGGAGTGTTAGTGCCTATTTTAATGCTTTTTCTTACCTAAGGGACACAGTTACTCATGTTTTCATCAATAAAGGGACAAATCCCACTGAAACTGACAAGAATTTCTTGCTTTTCTCAAAATGAGTTAGTTCAAAAGCAGCAACCTATGGTACAGACTTCTTATTTGATGTTTCCAAACACACCTAAATACCTATAGAAGGAAAAAGCAAGGAAAGGCAAGGAAACATCAATATTTCTCCCCATTCAAACTGATTGAAAGGATTGGAAAGGTCAGTCCTCCCCAAGTCCTATAAATTGCAGGCTTGGGCTCTTGGTCAAGGGTTGAAGGTTTGATCATGTGTAAATCAGAGCTTTATTACTGAGTGTGAGGCTTAATTATTGGCAAGGTTCATTGAGAACTCTTAGCCCAAGTATGATTACCCTCGAAGATAGAGGAGAGAGAGAGAGAGGATTCAGAAGACTGAGGAAGGCTTGGTTCAACCAACGGTTGTAATATTCGTTCTTATATATTAATAGAACTATACCTGTTTTGTCCATTTGATGTTTTAGTGTCAAATTTATTGTTTATTTTTCTATGAAGCATGATATAAATGGCTTAGATTTGCATAGTTTAATGTTGATTATATACTTGATTAATTTCTAGTAAGTGATACCACTGTGAAGATTACATGTGTGCTTTGTTTGTTTGTAGGATCTAGACTTAAAGCTGGTGAGGAAGGACTTCAGCCACGTCGCTTAGCGCTCTCCAACGAATCTTCTGTTTACAAAGAGGTAATCCTTCAATATCTCACTTAATCGATTATGCATTAGTATAAACATGTGCGCAATGTCTTTGTAACTATACATCTAACCTGACTCTCTGCCTTGGGCACTAGGAAGCCCCAAGAGGGATTTACATCAGCTAGCACCCAATAATTTTACCCCTTAGCATAATTGGTGACTTCGTTGGGGACTTAATCCTAAGTTTCTGAATTGTTTGTTTCTGAGCCTTTGACTCTTTCCCTTTGTCATTTCCCACTATGCTCACATCCCCTTCTAATCCATTTATATTCTCAGTAACCATCTCAGTAGCTCACAGTGTCTAGAACAGACCCTTCCTAGCCATTTTTTAGAACTTTACCTTGAGTAACGCACCCCATGTGTGTGTTCCAATGTGCTATAGCACTGTTGATGCTTAGGTATAGTGCGTTAGTCGAGTCGTTAACACTTTGTAGCCTCTGCTAGCTTGCATTACCTAGTCAAAATTTGTTGTTTACACCTTTGCTATGTTTCTATTTGGTGTGGAGTTGTTGGCTTCCAAATTAGCTTCTATTTTTTGATCCCTATATTTGGTTGCGTGCTAGCATTTTTAGTTTTCTTGTTTAAAAAGTTAGTGTTAGTCTCATTTACTTTTTGAAAAGGAAATTTTTTTTTTAGTTTTTATAAACATAGTTGAATTCATTCTGAATTTTTTGGTTAAAAATATGTTAGAGAGGATAGATAGATGTCTAAATATTTTTAGGCTAAACTGCATTATTTGAATGTTTTTTGTTTCATGGAAGTTTGAAATATTTCTCCCTGTAGAATAAGCTCTTCATAGAATTGAATATTAAAAGAATTTTTTGCATGGTTTTGAGTGAGAGTCTCATTACATTTCATACGTCCACTCCCCCTCCAAATACTAATAAGAAAGTACACTAAGAAATAAAGTGCTAATAAAATCAATCACATAAATATTTTTATGATCTCACACCAACAGTAGTTCAGGATAGGACCTTGGGATAATAGAAGTGAGAAAACTGTCCAAGATCACAAAACTTGAAACTAGAGTCATTAAAGAGTGAAAAATCCTACTACACTCATACTATCAGGACTACTCCATTACTACTGGAGTTAATCAAGAGACAACACTGGGGTGCATTGGAAGGTAGCTCGCCTTCGAGTGCATAACAGTGAGCATTCTATATATTTGGGTTCCCCTCGGGGATGTCAAAAATAGATTGAGGATTTAGGTGTTCTGCCCATATAGCGTGTTGTCTACGACCGTGACCCCCCTGATAGTGTCTATGATTTGAGGTATCTTTAGTTGCCATACCAATAGGGACTTACACAAGGTGACTCGAGTGGGCTACCCTGGTACCTCACACAGGCGGACCTACTCTATCTTTGGTCTTTGGGAGGGTACTCGTCTCCATGAGAGTGCTTACACCCATCGTATGAGGTTTGGGCGCAGCTATAGATTAATCGTAACTGTACATTTGACCAGCTCTCTCTGTATGCTATTGTGATACTGGGTTTCATCTCTAGCAAATGGTAGTACTCAGATAAGGTCTTATCCCTTCTCGCTGATTGATTGATTGATTTTAGAATTTTTTTTTTCTTTTTTAGGTGTGTGGTTATTATCACTGAGACTCCATAATACATCACAATAAAATTTGATAAAATTAACAGGTCATCATGGCATCCTTTGACCCTCGTCTTCTTTCTAGATGACAGCAAGGTCTCCCCCAATTGACACTGGAGGAGGAGTCAAGTCTCGGTGACCTAGTGCCTTCTCCGAAAGAGCAGTCTTCAGTGTTGACCATTGATTTTTAGATTGATCCCTACCATACAGAGTTTCCAAAGGATCCTTTCACTGAAGGAGTCATACCTCTTTACAATCATCCTCTCACTGACACGTTGGGGCCATTGTTAGTTTAGGTAACACTAGTGCCAGTCATGTCTTCAGTTGCACCTACATCCATTTCACAACTGGCGACCATAGGGTCAATACCGTTGGTGGCCAACTCGGTTTCACCACCATCTTCCATGCCAATTTTTAGTTCTATGCAACTGATTGGCAACCCCAATAACCAGCCTATACCTGATCCTAGAATCTAGTCATCACAACTGCAAGCGGACCTCCAAACCCTTCGAGATCTACTCCTATAGTGACTTCACCATGACCCATGGTTTCATCTCCCGCTAGCGGGGCTACTTCGGTTCCTTTTAGCAACCCTTTCGGTTGGAATATATTACTCAGTTCAAACCCCTTGGCTAATATGCTTGGGGGGCACTTCGGTACCCCTACATTCAATAGGACAAGTAGGATCGTCAATTGTTAATGCCATTCCTTTAAGTGGTCAAACTTCAGGTATAGGGTCTATGCCAATGGTCAACTATGTGAATAGCAATATGCTACAAGCTAACTCTATCGTGTCCATATGGGTGGCTCTTCCCTAAAACCAATTGGGGCAAGGGGGAAGCTATTACATTGGGTGAAACCAGCAGTTTTCCCCCCAATACAACATCCCCTATGGATAGCAACCATACATCCCTACACTTCCACTCACTAAAAACTTTTATTATCAAATTCCTACTTATCCCATTGGTAACACATTGATGGGCGGACCCTACGGTCCAAATGGTCAGCTAGCACCTTCTTGGCTAGACTCGGGGGCAACCCCGCAATTGCCATTTTTTGCAGCATTATACATCCCCAACCTCTAGAAATTGACCAACGATCCTATCAAGCACAACCTACTCTCACCTCCAGTATTGCACAAGATTCTGTCTAACATCCCAAAGTTCCAAGGGAAAGAAGGGGAGGATTAGGCTATGCACATCAACACATTTCATCTATGGTTTGTTTCTAACTCCATGGAGGATGATAGTATTTGGCTCATAATTTTCCCCCGCACTCTCACAGGCAACGCTACCAAATGGTACATACAGTTACCACGTGCTGCACTCAATAATTTTGGTGCCTTAGCAACAGAATTTCTTAAGAAATTCCAATTACCTATATGATACAAAACCGGAACTGAACTCTTAACCTTGCTGCGCCAAGACACCACCACCCATATCTCTGATCACATTCATGAATGGAGACATAGGTGGAGGTTAGTCAAAGCGCCAATCTCAGATCATCTGTTATCGAACTGGTTTCGTAAGTCACTCTTACCACCCCTTGCTAAAGACGTTTGCTTGTCAGGTGTGGTCACAGAAGACCAATCCATCCATCGTGCACAGCATCTAGATCTCATCTATTCACAATCTGGCACGTTGTATGAGTTACTCCCTCATGCCCCCGGCAACCTAAATCCTCCCGCTACTCAGTTACCAGACGACCTCGTTGGTGTAACTTCTGGTGTAGTTGTAAAGCAGCTCAGTGGGCAAGCTTCCCATCCATCTTCGGCTGCCACTACCCCTACCCAATTGGCTACTCTTCCCACTACTGAGGTACACTCTATGCAGTCTCCACAAAAACTGTAATGTCCCCTAATAGTTATAAAATAGTAAATAATATATAAATAATATAATATAATTAAGTAAATAATTAATAAGTCAAGAGAATAATAAAAAATGTAAACAATAACTGGAGTTCTAAATAAAATAGTAAATAATAAACTGGAGTCCTAAACAGTAAACAAATAAGTAAATTTAAGAGTTATTTAAGAAAGAGTTAATTAACAAAAGTAAATAAATTAACAAAGAGTTAAGCTAAGAAACTATAAAATAAGTAAAGTTAATAAAAAGTAAATAAAACTAAGAGAAACACTAAATTAAGTAAAGCTAACAAAAAGTAACTTAAACTAAGAGAACACTAAATAAAGTAAAACTTAAATTGCATGTTGACACAGTGAATGTGTGCATGTGGTTCCCATTCCATTGTTTGGTCTATTTAATAGATATTGAGGAAGATTGAAAGGGCATTCTTTCATCTATTCTCTGGAGAGAAAGGTATTGTGAGGCAAAGAATACCTTGGTTCTCTGGAGAGAAAGGTATTGTGAGGCAAAGAATACCTTGGTAGTAGTACGTTGATTAAGGGCTCCGGGGTGGCCAGCTGTGAAAATATTACATATAGCTTAGCCTACGGTTAGGTGGAGAGTTTTCCCCAAAACCTTGTTGCGACCAACAAGATTTAGATACCGTGCAACTTTGGAGTCTCAAGTAAGGAATATCATCATTACAGGTAAGTCGTCTGGCTCATGTTTCTGAAAATTATAGGATGATTAGTTAAACAGTTTTTGGGTGATTATTTATTGTTGATGTGATATAATTAATTGCATGTTAAATTGGGGTTATTACATATGGTATCAGAGCGAGTTTCAACATTAGGGACCTCTAGGAAAAAGTTAAAACTTGATTTTGATTAGATACTGATTATAAATTTAATATAATAATTTTATTTATTATTAAAGATAAATTTGAATTTTATTTTTGCATGTAATTATATACATGTTTTTTCTTAAATCTAAAATTAGAGTTTTAAATTAAAAAATTAATTAATTAATTAATTTTACATGCACCTTTATTTTAAATAATATATATATTTTTAATTTATATATGTTATTAATATATATATATATATCTTCTCACTCCTAACCTAAAAAAATTTAAATAAAAGAGTGAGTTTATAAGTAACTTTAAAAAAAAAAAAATAATACAAATATAATATAATAAATTATATTTTCCAAATTACTAGGAACAAATTATTTTAAAATATTAATATGTAAACTTTTAATACAAATTCAAAAAACTAGTAAACTAAAATTGCATGACAAAAAAATTTATTAATCTATTTTTAATGATATATTTTAAATTATGATAATGAAAAGTTATAATTTCCAAATTAATAAGTAAATACATGCATGCAAATCCACTAGTTTAAGTTATTAAGTTTGAGATTGCATTTAAAATATTAATAATAATAATAAATCTTTCCTTCATGCAAAATCTACAAAATCTGCAAAATTTATAAGTTACATGATTTAAAGAATTATATAAATATAGATTTTTTATTATTATATATATATATATATATATATATATATATATATATATATATATATTTATTAAGCCAGAAGTTTTAGATATCAATGGGTTGACTTAAAGATTATGAGAAAGACACGTGAAGCTTTGTGTTGTCTAACTAACAGCACTACAAATATGCTTTTAAATTGTACACATTTTGTTGATTGGGCCAAGATGATAGAAGAGGAACCATGTTTGATCGACAGTCCATGTACAGAACAGTGCCGTAGGCATTTTCGCACGGTTATATACACGTCTCTGTAAAGAAAAACAAAACTTAAACCAACCATCATAAACCATAAGGCCTCCCAGATCATAAACCATCTCCGTCATCCAATTTTGTTTCATACATTGAGCTGCCATTTGATCTAAACATATCGTTTTAGAAGAATTATTACAAGGCTCTTGGTGCCCAAAGATTTACCATTTTTTTTTCATAGTTTATAAATTCGCGTGTGAAGACTTATTGTCCTTAGAAGGCTTTTCGAGTTTGCAGTCAGCCTCTAATTTTTGAGTCATGACCTCCCTAGAGTCATGACCTCCTGCACCGTGAGGAGAAGAGTGCATTATGGGGAGGTGAAGGAACAAAGTTGGAGCCTTTTGATTCAACGGATTATGATGAGTTATTTTAAGTATATGTATTAATAGTATATATTATTTTTTCATGAACAATCACTTAACGTTTAATGCTGAGAATGAATTATTTTTAATGCATTTTTATTACATAACAAAAATAATATATATTACATAATGAAATATATATTATTTAAGTAAATTAAAAAATAAAAGAATTAACTTTATTCACTTTTCACTTTATTTCGTGAATTTTAATTTTGGTTTGTTTAAACTGATTTGGATTAAGTTAATTTAATCACAAGTGAGTGACAATGAAATTTTTAGTAATTTGAGTTTTGTTTTTAGTCAATTTTTATTTTGTTTTTATTTTAAATATTTTGGAAAATAGGTAGAAATAATATGATTTTAATTTTTAATGTTATGTATTTAATTTATTTAATGGTCTTATTTTTATTTATATATTTTCATATATATATATCTATATATATATATATATGAAATTATGGTTATTTAGTTGATTTTGAATAAAAAACACCACTTTTAAAGAGGGGGAAGAATGTTAATAAAAGAATTTTATGAACTAAAATTGATTAAATGTTATTTTCACCTAATATTTTTCTATATGCACTTTAAACCATGTAAATTAAAGTTGAGTTACTTACAATACATAGAGTCCAAGACTTTGTTCTTATTGTAGTTTCATATAAAATTGATTGATGATATATTTAAGTTGTTATATTCTAAATCCAGTGTTGGTTGCATAATAATGGAATTCAAAGCAACTTGTAATTCGTCTAAAAGACATTAGCTATTAAGGCAAGATGTGAAGAAATTATAAGTGGTACAATTGAGAGAATACTAGTACAATTCATCGCAGATACACATGAATTGTAAGGAAATATAATATGAAACTAAGTTGGAAGGGCAATAAATATATTATTAGAATGAGATGATGGAATATTAAGTATAAAGAGACAACTACCTTAAGAAAGAAAAAAAAAATTACTTCCTAATATTAGTGATAGTCAACAAGGGTTCTATTGTGAATAAAAAATATAAAAATATTAGAGAAAATAATACAATTTTAAAACCATATAATATTAAAAGTGTAAATATGGGAACTTATGAACCAAAACACTCATAATGGTGTAAAATGACAAGTTATAATCTAAGAACTGTTTAGAGGTCGATGATTAAGGATAGCAACTGTTTGACATTTGGAAAAGCAAATAGACTATGTATAATAATAAGCAATCACCTAGCATGAGGTGTAAGGAGGAATTTAGTAGAAATTAGATAAGGAGACCATGAGAAGGACTATGCAAAAAAAAATTCAAAAGAATGGAGAATCCACTAATAGAGGCGTGCTTGACTGATCTTCACTTATTAGTGGATTGACGACATAATGAGCCTTCACATAGAACAACTTATTCAATTTATGCCATTAATATTTGAAGAAATTATTTCCAAAGAACATTTAGCCTATACAAACATTGTGGTGCATGATAATGGTAGTAGTGGTTCCAAGTGCTTCGAATTCTAAATTAAAAAGGGTATTTGACAAATCAAAAGTTAAGAGGGAGAATTCGTGACCCAACTTGAAGAAGGGTTCATATAAGATAAATAGGCCACGTGTTATTAATACATAAGATTGATAAGATAAGCAAGTCTATTTAGAGTGAACAACAACATTATTGAGTAAAGGATAAATCACCAAGGATCAACCATCCCTTGGGCAAGTGAGAAAAAAAAAAAACTTATATAAGGATGACCTCACAATATGTATATAACATAGATCCTAGAGGGATGATGAATAATCTTAATTCCTAGTTAGTATGCATTGTTTATATTAGTAAATGAAATTAATTCATGAGAAGAATGCTTATAGTATATTTTTGTTCTATATTTGATCAACATTGAGATGATATGAGGATAATGATGAACATATGCTTTTCTATGATAATGACATTATATGCTCATAATGAATATGATATGAATAGGGATTATGATGTTATGATTTGAGGTTATATTGACATCTCGTTATTTTATTATTAGATGTCATGATTCATATATGTTGATGTTATAACTTATGACGGTATTTCATGATGTGAAGCATGTGGAATCATACAGATTTTGTGACATGCATGAGGATGCAATTCTTTACTATTTAGAATGTGTTTATTAACAATGATGTTATATTAATTTGATGAAATGAAAGGGTTAGGATGTGGATTATTTTTTATGATCTTATGATTATAACTAATGCATTGAACGCATGTTGAGATGTGGTGATTGGCAGGAAATCCATAAATGGGCCGAGAGGGACGATTTATTTGATGATCTCGTGGGAGCCCATACCTACGAGGGAAAATATGTAACACCATATGGGCTAGGGACAAACTCAATCAACACTACATATGCCATTGGTTCCTTTTTCTTGTATAGCTCTTGATGGATAGCTCTTGAAGGGCTGTGGGACCATCTTGAGGAGGCCAAGGGCCTGATATTGTAGGCCAAGCACCTGGTATTGGATGGGGATGCCGAAGTATAGAAGTGGTTATAAGACTTCGATGCCTAGGGCTGTGCACCTTAAGGAGCTGTGGAGGGAGTGGGCCTTGCGAGATGCCCGGAATCATTGAGTACTGGGACTGGATGACTGCCTTAGGGAAAATGAGGTCTGAGCGAGTGTAAGCCTTGGGGCCAGCCTTGGCTATGGACAGGCTAGGGAGGCTTATGCCTGGTTCCGAAATTGGGAAAGATGACAGAGATTCCTTGAGATTCCCGAGTGATGTGAAGAACTTTCCATGCCTGCTAGTTATACTAGTTTAGAAAAGGGTGTTGGTCACACATGAAGTAATAAATAATAAATAATGTAATATAATATCATTAAATAATTAACTTTGGGACGAAGTTCCTTAACGAGGGGGAGTATGTAATGTCCCCTAATAATTATAAAATAATAAATAATATAAATAATATAATATAATTAAATAAATAATAAGTCAAGAGAATAATAAAAAATGTTAACAATAACTGGAGTTCTAAATAAAATAGTAAATAATAAATGGGAGTCCTAAACAATAAACAAATAAGTAAATTTAATAGTTATTTAAGAAAGAGTTAATTAACAAAAGTAAATAAATTAACAAAGAGTTAAACTAAGAAACTATAAAAATTAGTAAAGTTAACAAAAAGTAAATAAAACTAAGAGAAACACTAAATTAAGTAAAGCTAATGAAAAGTAAGTTAAACTAAGAGAACACTAAATTAAGAAAAACTTAATTTGCATGTTGACACAGTGAATGTGTGCATGTGGTTCCCATTCCATTATTTGGTCTATGTAATAGATATTGAGGAAGATTGAAAGGGCATTCTTTCATCTATTCTCTGGAGAGAAAGGTATTGTGAGGCAAAGGATACCCTGGCAATAGTACGTTGATTGAGGGCTCGATGGTGGCCAGTTGTGGAAAGATTACATACGGTTGAGCCTACGGTTGGGTGGAGAGTTGTCCCCAAAACCTTGTTGCGGCCAACAAGATTCAGATAGCGTGCAACTTTGGAGTCGCAGGTAAGGAATATCTTCTTTACATGTAATTTGTCTTGCTCATGTTTCTAAAGATTCTAGGATGATTAGTTAAACATTTTTTGGGTGATTATTCATTGTTGATGTGATATAATTAATTGCATGTTAAATTGGGGTTGTTACAAAAACCTAGTGACAAGAACAAGAAGGATAATAAAAATACCACTCCCTTTGAAGAGTAGCCCCATACTCAAAATAATCCCAATAAGAGAAACACTACTAAAAATGATAAAGGAAAGGAAAAATAGATGATATTACCTTGCAAAATTTGTGCACAGGACCACTTGACATATAAATTTCCTTGGATGCAGGAATGCACAGATTTTATTACACAAAAGAACTCTAGAAGGACACATGTCTTCCTTCACAATCCTTCCACTAATCCAGAGTAGCAACAGCAACACATGGTTGCAAACCTGCCACAACCCCCCCAAAGGAGCAATGGTGGTACTCATCCTTCCGATGAAGGATCATCTGCCATTTATAGCATGGAGACTTTTGAACTCCAAACACGAGCTAAACTGTAATATTCCTAACTTAGCATGCAGCTACTTGGAATATTAATTTTTCTCCAAACACATAGTTGGATAAATAAATGGGTGGGTAGGCCCATAAATATTTTTAGCAGCAATAAAATCCCTCTTAATGGGAAAGGGATCATATTCATAACTGGATAAAACCACCTTCATGTGTAAACAAAGGCTAAATGCATGTGGACAAAGTCAATTTTGACCAAGTCAACAAAGTTACTATGGAGGCTGTGGAACATTAATGGAGAAAAATCAATGGGAATATGGATCTATTTAGATAGTTAGAATAAAGCCACCTTGAGTGTGGAAGAATAATTTGCATGGAGATCCAGTCAAGATTGACCAAATCCATCAGCGTTGTTATGGAGGAGTGGTATTGATGATGGGACAGAGCAGTTTTGGAGGGAGATTCATTGCATGAAGATGGAAACCCTAATGAGTGGGACCAAAGGAGAGAAGGATCACATTATTTATAAGGAGGAGGATGGAAACCATATGGGGTTAGCTTATGATTATGATTTTCTCAGTATATGGTCTATTAGACATATTTCTTTCTCTGGTTGTTTAGCTGAGATAGAGTGTTGTTTAGCACAAGGTCTTCCTGTTTAGGAATTCATTCTCTTTCCTTGAGGAGTTCTTCGAGGAGTCTTGCACCATATTGTCTACTATCTAGCTTGAGGCCAAGCTTCATCTTCCTTTGAGAATGCAAATCTTGTTGAGGGTTTGTCTGTTGCAGTAAGCTACAGAAAGTGGAGGCTAGAACTTTAGATCTAGGCCATTTCAGTGCTTCTTTTCAGTGGAGGAGTGTTCTACTCCATTGAGAGGACAATATTGAAAGATTTGAGCTTCATTTTCATATATTGGTTGCAGGCCAACAATATTTTGTCCCCTACATTGCAAAAGAAGTCCAAATATACGTTATTTCTAAAGGAGCAGTTGCAAGGTGATTCAATGCACCATTTGGAGAGTTGATTTTCTCAGTGGTGGGGATATGCCCTTCACTTTGGATATCTATTGGAGGAGATCCTTTCCTTGTTTATATCAGATCAGATCCACTTTCCAGATCTGAATATTTCCATAAATCTGTAGTCTTAGATCTAATATCTACACTTTGTACATGGTGTTTTGCTAAAAACCCCAAGGGGGATTGATAAAAGAGCTTGTATAGTGCATGGATCTACTATAGATCTAACTTTTTTTACAACCTACTGTTGTTGCATAGGTAATAAAATAATTTTTTCATGGTATTCCAGCTTTCACACATGGTTGTAGTCTCTATTTTTGCATGATTTTGAGCTATTTATGGTATGGGAGGCCTGTTTAACTATGCAATAGTGAATTGTTTCTGATTTTGTTTCAGATCTAGTTACTATAATATCATATCTAATGGATCCATGAGATGCATTTAACTTTCAATTGCATACATTTCTGAAAAATGCGTTAGTTTGGCATGTATTGCTGATTTTTCCCATTTGGGAATATTACAGTGGTATCGGAGCATGATCTTTGGCTCAGCTTGTGAATTTCAAGATATGCTATAGAAGAAGAAAGAGATAAAAATTATGGGAGGAATGAGTTTTATCTCATCTCTTTTTAGATCTAAGAAGGACCTCACCAAGGAGGTCAAGCAAAGAAGAAGGAAGGAAAGAAGTGAAACCACATTAGGGTTTCAATATGAGGAAGGTCCATGTATTTCCTATCAGCAAAAAGAATATCTGGTATTGCATAAAGCTCCAAAGAAACATACTATGGCCTTTCCTTTGAAAGATAAGAGGCATAGAAATAAAGGATAATTAGATCATGAGATTCTTAGTGAATATCTTGCAAAATATAAGTCTCAACCTAGAGCTATAAAGAAGAATCTAACTCTTCCACAGTTCATTCAGCTCAAAGAAGAAAGGAGACCTTGCAGCAATAGAATAATGAAGGGAAATATATTTCTATTTTCTACCTTTGATGGGTTATCCTCATGCACAACAAAGGCTCAGGGAAAGAAGTTGGATGCATTTTTTCTGCTACATCCAGTAGTAGAGAAAGAAGTTGTTGAGATTGTAGTGCTGCACCTTCAAGGTGAAGCAAAAAATTGGTGGTTGAGCCATTTGAGTCATGCAAGGTTGACTGTATATGCATATTTTACTCAAAGGTTTATCAAGAAGTTTGATAATTAGAAGCCTTCACCACCACTTACTGCAGTAGAAATTTTTTCAAGAGAAAGGCCACATGCACATTTGCAAAGTGATCTTGATCTCTTGATATCTAGAGTCCCATGCACCATTCTGGAGATGCATGAAGAAGAGGAGACTTGTACCAGCTCTGATGAAGCCATAGAAGAGTAGCCATCATCATCAGTAGTTGGAGAAGCCATGACACTGGAAGGAGGAACCCTTGTAGTAGTACAAGATGTTCCCAAGATGTACCAAGGTATGCACATGTTTCTATTTCCTGTTATTTCAATGCATCATGTGGAGCATGATGGGAATGTACCATTGCATGACCAAGGGTCAAAATATATTCCTTATTTGGAGCAGCAAAATCTCACTGCGATGAGAAGCCTTGATTTATTTAAGGAGGAGACAAATAGTCATCCTAATGTATCATTTTTGAGCTGCACACAACCCTTGAGGTTGGAATGTAGATTCTTGGAGGATGGTATGAGTATTTTCTGGAACAATACATTGCAAAACTGTGTTTAACATTGGACATGATATTGAGGTAGAATTTTCACCATCATGGAGATCAACAGCGCTGTCATTGAGCAACAGTGATGAGTTGGGGGCCTAACCATTGTTGGAACATTCCAATGACCTTCCCATATGTATGACAAAGGATGGGTAGATAGTTGTTGGGGGACATCTCATGATGGATAACATCTCTCATGGTTGTGATGGATATTTCTTGATGAATCTTTCACATCATGATGGGAGGTTTTTTCCTACCACCTATTTAAATCCTTATGGGGTCAACTTGGTCATTGATGAGTGGTCCTCATTTGGATATCTCCAAGAGATTTCATTTCAACATCCCATGAAATGCAAAGACAAAAATCTGATTTGGGAGGATGGTATTCTCCATTGGAGGAATGCCACTTTTGGACATGATGGTAGACACTCACCATGGGTTGGATGGGTGATGTTGATGAGCAAGAGATTGAGAAACCACTTGCAGATCTATGACACTGGACAGCAGGATGCAAGACTGCGTTGGTTACTCATGAAAGAGTCTGGTTATCTCGTGACACATTCTATTTCAAAGGGTATATAGATGGATGGAACTTGGCATGGCACTTACATCATATGGAATCAAGGAGTTTGGGTGTATTGGAATGATGAGATAACTTTCATATCAACTCTCATGTTGTTTCTCCATGAATTATATGATGATGGTGTGGGGAGGCAACAAGAGCTATTGTTGCTTTGGTTGTTATTGAGATAGTATGGGCTGATCTTATCCCATACTTTGCATGATGTTGTAGGAGTAGGAGATGGCACTATCATGGTGAAAAGGGGCCACTCTTTAACCTTGGAAGATGAGGAGGTGCTTCCACTTTGGCAAGGATCTCTCACATATAGAAAAATTATGTTTGATGATTACTTTGACATGTGGGATATCAAAGGTCGGAGCTATGAGATGACAGGTTCCTTATTACAAAGGCCAACAGTGTTGTCACTTGGGCGCTTGGGTTTTTTGATGGAGTGTTCCCAGGATCCCTTCACATATGATGAACTTGGGAGGCATGTAGGAGATGAGGGTGATGGATTAGTGGATGGAGACATATATTACCATGATATGATCTTATTGAATTTGATTTTCAAGCATAAGAGGAGAGATCTACAAGCAGCATTTGTGGGTTTTCTTTCCATGCACCTTGATGCATACCATTCCTTGCTAGAGGATTTCACTTTGGGGGGCATCTAACAGGATGTATATTATCATATGGGGAGATGCATAGCCCATATGATGATGAAGAGGTTGTCACAACCACTTCCCTACTCATTTGGAGTGAGGGAGAACTTTCAATAGAGCCATTCCAGCTCAATGACCAAAGTACATGATAGGGGATGTATATTTATGCTTTATGATTTGTACTCCTTTATTTTTTATGAGAAGCATATTGTACCAAGGAGGGTATTTCCTTCTTGTATATCATATTTTGATGTATTTGAGGCCATTCGCAGCATTGATTTTGGCCATTCTATTTTTTTTTGTGGGGGATGCCACATTATTTTTGGTGTGCACCATTGGCACCAAATGTTACTTTCATGATTTCACCTTCTAGGATGATTGTGGCAGTGAACAAGTGGCTGAAAATACACTTGTTATAATTTTTATTGAGGCAAGCAAGGGATGCACTGGTTCCACATATGGAACTATGATCCACCTCCTGGTTGTCATATGGAAACTTGTTTCTATCTGTTTTTGCTTCCATGTATTGATGATGTTCTTGTTCTTATGGGAAGCTTTCTTGGGAGGATGGCAAAAAGGTTGGAGGTGCCCATTGGGAGTATTATTCTCCATACTTCATATGTTACATGTTTTAGGAGAAACAATGGGAAATCCATAATTTCCACACTACATCTCTTTTCTTCATGTGGGAGGAGCCATTTGGAGAACTTGAGTTCTTGGGAGAGGCATTTCATGGATGTTTTGATTGGAGGGGTGACTTGGATCATTCTTGGAGACCGTGATATTTCAACCCAAGATCAGCAGCAGCCCCATACATATCATAAGTGGAGAGAGAAGCAGCATGGAATGGAAATTTTATTCCCACCTATTCAGCTATGCAGCCCACCTTCTTTCTAGGAGCCTAAGGTGGAGGAGATGTTTCATGAGTTACCATGTTGGAGGATGACTCACCTTTTGTGGATGATAGCTTGGGGATGGAGGCTTCACATGGGGATGATGATTACCAATATATTTAAAATTTCATCCCTCAAGAAGGCCTCTAGACCGCATATATTTTTTTCCATGTATATCCCACATTTTCATGATGGGAGCCATTTGGAATTTTCACCAAAGGCATACTTTTATACATGGGAGGAACAACTTGAGGACATATTGTTGAGAAAGCATCTTGTTCTTTGGAGGAACTTATCACTTGAGGATGCAACAGGAGGAAGAGAGGAGGCTCTTTAGTTCTATCCTTGTAGTTGTTTGAGGACAAGCAACATTTGGGAGGGGAGAATTGTAATATTCCTAACTTAGCATGCAGCTAGTTGGAATGTTAATTTTTCTCCAAACACATAGTTAGATAAATAAATGGGTGGGTAGGCCCATAAATATTTTTAGCAGCAATAAAATCCCTCTTAATGGGAAAGGTATCATATTCATAACTGGATAAAACCACCTTCATGTGTAAACAAAGGCTAAATGCATGTGGACAAAGTCAAGTTTGACCAAGTCAACAAAGTTAATATGGGGGATGTGCAGCATTAATGAAGACAACTCAGTGGGAACATGGATTTGTTTAGATAGTTAGAATAAAGCCACCTTGAGTGTGGAAGAAGACTTTGCATGGAGATCCAGTCAAGATTGACCAAATCCATCAGCATTGTTATGGAGCAGTGGTATTGACGATGGGATAGCGCAGTTTTGGAGGGAGATTCATTGCATGAAGATGGAAACCCTAATGAGTGGGACCAAAGGTGACAATGCTCACATTGTTTATAAGGAGGAGGATGGCAGCCATATGGGGTTAGCTTATGATTATGATTTTTTGAGTATATGGTCTATTTAGACATATCACTTTCTCTGGCTATTTAGCTGAGATAGAGTGTTGTTTAGCACAAGATCTTCATGTTTAGGAATTCCTTATCTTTCCTTGAGGAGCTCTTGGAGGAGTCTTGCACCATATTGTCCACTATCTGGAGTGAGACCAAGCTTCATATTCCTTTGAAAACACAACTCATGTTGAGGTTTTTTCTATTGCAGTAAGTTGTAGCAAGTGGAGGCTAGATCTTCAGATCTAGACCATTCCAATGCTTCTTTTCAGTGGAGGAGGGTTCTACTCCATTGAGAGGAAAGTATTGAAAGAGTTGAGCTTCATTTTCATATCTTAGCTATATGCCAATAGTATTTTGTCCCCTACAGCGCAGAACAAGTCCAGATCTACGTTATTTCTGAAGGGTCAGTTGCAGGGTGATTTAATGCACCATTTGGAGAGTTGATTTTCTGAGTGTTGGGGATCTTCCCTTCACTTTGGAGATCTGTTGGAGGAGGTCCTTTTCTTGTTTATATCAGATCATATCCACTTTCTAGATTTGAATATTTCCATAGATCTGCAGTCTTAGATCTCAGATCTACACTTTGTACATGGTGTTTTGTTGAAAACCCCATGGGGGATTGATAAAAGAGATTGTATAGTGCATGGATCTGCTATAGATCTAAATTTCTGTCCACATAATTGCTCTAGATCTGATGTACAACCTACTTCTATTGCAGAGGTAATAAAATAACTTTTTTATGGTATTCCATCTTTCACACATGGTTGTAGTCTCTATTTTTTCACGATTTTGAGCTATTTATGGCATGGGAGGCATATTTAACTATGCAATAGTGATTTGTTTCTGATTTCATTTTATATATAGTTACTATAATATCAAATCTAATGGATCCATGAGTTGCATTTAACTTTCATTGCATACATTTCTGAAAAATGCATTATTTTGGCATATATTGTTGAGTTTTCCCATTTGGGAATATTACATAAACTCTATGGAAATCCAGTCATTGAGGCTCAAGAACCTAGTTCAAGTTCGAATCCACTATCGCCTAATTATTTTCATATCGAAAGGCCTGCTACAGACCCTATCATTCATCCCCCAAAAGGGACCCTTCGATGCACGACTCATAACACCTCTACGCGTGCTGCCTAGAACTACAACATTGTAGAATACTTGGCACAAGCATCGTCAGCTATGTCTGCACTCGAAGTGTTGCAAACCTACCTAGCACAAAGGAAAGATCTAATTTTGGACATTGGTGTAATTGACCCCCAATATTCTATGCTAGTCGTCTTCGACATGGAAAATGGAAAACCTCGCCTTTCACACTAGCTTGCTTTCCAGGTTGAAGTTGTGTCAAAATGGAGACCAATCCATCACACTGTCATAGATGAAGGTGCTTTGACATACATAATTTCAAATGCGTTCTAGCTTGCTTTGGGTTCTCCCACTTTGTCTTCATTGTCCAATTCCCTCAAATCTTTCGATGGCCACACTTTCCTCCCAAAAGGCTACCTTGCTAGCTACCCCATTACACATAGTGGGAAAATGATAACTGTGGACATAGAAGTCATAGATCGTCATCTCAACTATAATATTTTTTTGGGTTGCAGTTGTTCTTACATGATGACTACCATTATCTCTTCAGTTTTCTGACTCATCCTTTTTCCATTGGATGGGAAGATAGTTACATTGGACCAGCTATCCTTTTGCGCCCCTGATTATTCCACATTATCTAGGAGCATTGTACCCTTAGTAGGAGGCGTTCCTAAATCTTATGTCAGTGTCGGTACCGACCTTCTGAATGCATCTCCCCTTATGGGTTATTTTACTCTCCCACCACCTGAGGTTCCATACATGATTTCAATGATATCCACCATATCTGATGGCTCTATCGATCCCTGGACCCTACTAGTGCCTTCATAAATTGATTCCTACGGAGATAAAATGCCACTATCACTAGCTAAGTTGGCTTACCAAGCCATCCAATCAGCATTTGAACCCTCCAATACTCTAGTTTCGACCAATGGTACCACCCTCTCACCCACCATAGTTCCTTCTAAGGATCTCATCGATGAAGTCCTACCTACGAACAAAGCTATCCGAGAGATCATGTCTCTAGAGGAACGACCTTGGGGAGAGTTTCATCGTCACACTTTGATGTCTGATTCGCATGTGACCACTATCCAAACCCCATATTTTGACCCACCTGAGATCGTTCCCTCCACTTACACGATTGTTCAAACTATCGATGCAGAAGGGAACATGGGAAATCTTTCTAAAACTGTGCTCATAGATATCTCCATCAAAATGGGTATCGTGGAAAATATGCATATTGGAGCGGATTGCATTCCCGAGGAAATTGCACACTTCACATCCCTTTTTAAGGAGTTTCGTGATGATTTCACTTGGTCTTACAAGAAAATGCCCGACATAGATCCTTCTATTGATGAGAAAGAGATCAAGAAATTTCGAGCATTCCTTTTATGGTATTTTTCTCACTCGTTAAACCGAAAAACCTCAAGTTCTCTTCTTCGGGCTCATTAAACTTACATGAAGAAGAAACGAGCCTTCTTTTTAGGGACTTTTTCTAGCTCGTAAAACTAAAAAATCCTCGAATTTCCTTCATCGGGCTCGTTAAACTAGCACGATAAACAACTATGAGCCATTATTTTCCATCTTTTTCTATCTCGTTAAAAAATTCAAAAATTAACCAATTTTTTCTCCGCCGAACTTGTTAAAATTTCATGGAGAGGATCGAGTTTTTCTTCGTCTGACTCGTTAAAACTTCATGAAGACTATTGATTTTACTCTATCTCCTCGTACTCATAAAAAAATGAGGCAGATGTCTATTGAACATAGGTTTATCACTTTATCTGGATTCAATGGACTAACTTACAGAAAAGGAACTATGTCGGGCTTACTATTCTCCCTTTGTCACGCTCATTTATCAAACATGACAAAGGTAACCCCCCTGGAGTTGTCTTTTACTATGTTTTTCAAACTCCCTAAATATGAAAATATCACTGATTTTACACCTTTGGACTCGTTAAACTTAATCAGATGGGAAAAAATTTGGACAAAGTGGATACTTATTTTGTTATGCTTTGAAATTCAATTTGGTAGAAAAAAATCTTGAACATGGAAATTCCCAAAAAATTCACTCGCAATTAGCCAAACCCTACCATTATATGAGTTTAACCTTCGTATGTTGATTCCCCTACATTGGTGAATCCTGACACTCTTTGGTGTTGATAAGCCTAAGCTTCCTGGTACCCTATTATTGTGCCTTCTATTCTTCAAGAAGATATCGCTATCTACTGCTTCCTGTATTAGCCAAGCCATCATATGCCAGAAATCATTTTTCGTTGTCAGTTACTACCATTTTCTCTTGACTATCTTCAAAACCAAATCACTTTTCCCATTTTTTGTCTATTGATGTAGGATGCCTCGGTGCCTACCTTTCAACATATCTCTTCGTATAGACTTCAACATCTTATCTAGGAAGTTGATCCAGAAACACATCAATACCAGGGAACTTGCAGACCTCAATGATAGGTTACCTTGTGTTTGATTGGGGGTTCTCATTATTGGATCCAAGTCAAATGATTCTACGAGTGTTCGACATTAACACATTTTATTCACACTTGCTAGATTGTACTGTGCATATTGGGGACCATCATCATTATCGGTGGCCACCCTCGCATCTGTTAATAGTTTTCATCATTGACTAGTAATCAAACAATTTCTTGCATGTTTGAATACAACCCCTTCATTCACATGTGCAGAAATATGTAGTTTAGTGAAGCAGCGACCAAGACCTTGGGTTGAGGCTTACATCATTTCAACTGTGTTTCCTCTCCCAAGCTATGATATTGTTTTCGGAGACAGCTTATCAGATTGATCCTGTCATGACACAAGATTTCACATTGTGCTTATCGATGGACATACTAGTCATATCTCTTTCTAGAGAAATCATTTTGATATAGCTACTAAGCATGGGAATGCCCGACTCAGGACAGATACTTATATTTCTAACATATGTTGTTGTTTCAAGTTCTCCTCAGTCCTCCAACTCCTCTCGCTCTACTAAACATATTATAAATTATTTTGGCCATCGTCTTCACCTTTAACCTCACACGTTAGGGGGAATATATTACAAGACAAATGACCTCCTCATCATCTCAGCGGAGAAGGAAACATGGAAGGAAGAAAATGACCTAGATAGAGACCCATTTTTCCAAGGTAACACACCCTAGATACATCCATGTCAAGTTATAATGCATCCCATCCATTAAAAAGGAGCATTAGTGTCTAGGTTAATGCTATGTCTTGGCTAAGGGGTAGTGTTACGCATGTTTTCATGAAAAAAGGGACAAATCCCGCAGAAACTAACTGGAATTTCCTGCTTTTTCTCAAAATGGGTCAGTTCAAAAGCAGCAACCTAAGGGAAAAACCTATTATTGGATGTTTCCAAACACAATTGAACACCTATAGAAGGAAAAATCAAGGAAAGGCAAGGAAACATCAATATTTTTCCCCATTCAAACTAATTGAAAGGATTGGAAAGGTCTATCCTCCACAATTCCTACAAGTTGGAGGCTTGGGCTCTTGGTCAAGGGTCAAACGTTTGATCATGTGTAGAGAAGAGATTTATTATTGAGTGTGAGGCTTAAGGATGAGCAAGGTTCATTAAGAAATCTTAGACCAATTATCATTACACTCGAAGATAGAGGAGAGAGAGAGAGAGGAGTCGGAAGAGTGAGGAAGGCTTGGTTCAACCAACGGTTGTAATATTCCTTCTTATATATTAATAGAAATATATATGTTTTTTCCATTTGATGTTTTAGTGTCACATTTATTGTTTATTTTTTTATGAAACATGATATAAATGGCTCAGATTTCCATAGTTTAATGTTGATTATATGCTTGTTTAATTTCTAGTAAGTGATACCACTGTGAAGATTACACATGTGCTTTGTTTGTTTGTAGGATCTATACTTGGAGCCAGTGAGGAAGGACTTCATCCATGCCACTTAGTGCTCTCCAACAGATATGTTGTTTACAAAGAGGTAATCCTTCAATATCTCACTTCATCAATTATGCATTAGTATAAACATGTGTGCAATGTCCTTATAACTATACAACTAATCTGACTATCTACCTCAGGCACCAGGAAGCCTCGCGAGGAATTTACATTAGCTACCACCCAAGACTTCTACCCCTTAGCAATAACACTTGTGAAATCACATAGATAGTTCTTATGTAAAAGCTTTCAGACAGATGGACCCTTGCACAAAAAAAAATATATTTAACATATACTTAACTCAGATAAATGTGCATTCAACCAGGAATCTATAACTTGCAGTAATCAACAGATAATTAAACCAACATATTCATGCATAAACATAGAAATAAAAATGGAAAAGATTTCACCAAATCTTCCTCTTTATTAATAGATATTCAATTCTGTACAATCCTTTCCACCTACGCACATAGCTCAGGACTAGGTCTCTGCACACACAGCCAGCAGTAGCCTTTCTACCCAGACCGAACAAAAACTTGCCCAAAAATTAGATCAAAACATCCATCATAAGAAACATAAGATTGATTGATATCCTTAATCAACTCAACTCTTACATATTTATATGACTCATACGCACACATACCGTGGTCTCAAACCATGGTTTGAGACTCATGGTTTCCATTTTCACCCATTGCAATCACTAAGGAGCTTTGACCCACCCCAAAGCCCATCGACTTATGTGCACAGTGCGTATTGACAAAATTTAGCCAAAATTGTACCCAAAAACTAACCCTAGGGGACCCTATCCCAACAGGCCCCCAACACAATCTATTGACTCGTCCCAAGTCACTTTGGTCCAAGTTCCTGAATCTTGTCTTTTAGCGCCTGAATGGAAGATTTGAATAGTTGAATGATGTTTTTATTCTGCACTGTGGTGCTCTACACTTCTTCAAACAATTTATTTTTTGTTTTCACCTCGATTGCTAGGGTGATGCTTCTCTAAGTTTGTTGTAGGCCTTTGAGGGCACCATCAATGCTCTGGGAAAGCTAAAAGGCCTCCTCATCCCAAGGTTGAATTCTATTTTCAATTAACTTCTCTTCTTCACACAGTCTATTGATTTCTTCCTAAATGGCCCGACCCTCTTGTAATCGAGCTAATCTCTGAGTTGGTACCACAGTCAGCACAACGACTCTAATATCATTGAATTTTTTCTCCTTCGCGCATAGATCCATCCTTAGCTTCTGAACGACAGGGTCATCTTGGACAGAGGTCCAGATTCCCATGACATCCTTAGAAACTATATTTCATACCTCTACAACCACTGTGATACTTGCAGTGTCTTCTTGGATGATGGAAGTGCGTTGTGCTCTAACCTTTGGAGGTGTCTCCAGCTACAATTTTTCCTACAAATATACAATCTTTTTTTCTAACTTCTCGTGCATAGTGATGATTTATAACCTTGATGCCTTTAGTGAAACTACCATACTCTCTAATTTTATATAGCTCGTGGCAGTAGAGGGTATTGTCAACTCTGAGATCTCGGAGCACAACCGACTGATGACTGATTATAATTGTGCACGCTCATTCTCTGCATCGCTTCTAGCGATTTCGGTGAAATACTGCCCCTTATGCATTGTCTCAACCTGCTCCTGAGCCTCAAAGGTGCCATGTAGCACCTTTCACTCCCTTTATTGTAGTTTCTCTATAAACATGGTATGAATTGCATGTAGCTTTCCACTAGGGAAAAATGCCAAGTCAATCCCAACCTCGGATCTTGTAGGAATAGACACGCGCAGCTCTAGATTATCAATGTGAAGCATTGCACCTGAAACTTGAAACACACAGCTTTCTAAACTTGATGGATGTAGAACGGCCAACTCACTCGCTTGTCTCCTGCTCGCTTGAACAACACTCGCTTGTATCGCCCTTGATTGCATTTTGAGTTGTTGGAGTCATTGTTGCACATCATCAAGGAACAATTTTTATTGTGAATCTACTTTGTTCCATACGTCTTCAGTCACCGCCTGGATTGTGTTTCCAATATTTCAAAATATTCCTCTATCAACGTCAATGGGTCAGCCTCGGTCTTATCAGAGGATTTATTTTTATGTGTGACCCCAGTGTGGTCTAAGGCCCTCTCTTGGTCCCTCACTGCATGGTTGGTTGTATCGAAGGTGCATCGGAATTTTCTCCTTCCTTATCTTCCATTTCATCGTGACTTCACAGGTCAAATATCTACGCTATAGTGGTTGGTTCATGTTCCTTCTGTGCATCCTTTGGCTGGTTTTTTGGTGTGCACGGCCTCGTAGGAGTCTTAGGCGGTGATGATGACAACACATCACCAGTTGTACTTACTTCTAGCCATAAGGGGGGCCACTTTTTCATAGTGTGTGCAAGGCCATCCTCTGTAACCATATATGGCAGCTCATACAAGATGTCTACCATGTCCCTCTTTTTGTGGACATGAACATTGTGAAAGGTGGCCTTGAAGTCTGCAATGTGTTTATACTGCTCATACATCGTAGGTTAAAGTCGAGGCTTGGAATACACCGCTTGAAATACCTATGTATCAAATAGAACTCAGAATATATTATTTTCTATTATCCTTGAAGGCATCTTCGAATTCCACATTGAAGCATATTTTGTGGCTTCACAGATATTTGGCTCAATCTCTAGAAACTAGGACTGCATCGACAGTCTCCAACTAATGAGTGTGATGAGCAGTAGCAACCAAGCATAATAAATATTCTTACCATCCTCTTGCGCTTTGTGAATATTCTCCAAAAACTCTTTACAGAGGTACTTCACCCAATTTTACTACACCACTTTCATGAATTTCCCAGCTAATTTAATCACGGGTGCACGTACATTTTTTGTGTGAAAATTCCTCATCATTTTGCATGTGAGGGTCAGGGTAGCAACTTTAACTGTTGGAGAATTAATATCTTGGACTACAAATCCTCTGGTATTCTTTTTCACCCCGTATTAGTTCTTAACATCATCAATGATATTTTTCTCTTGTCCCTTCCCTCCGAAGGCCACTCCTAGATCCTCTCCTTGGTAAGGGAAGATCGTAATCTGATGAATCAGTATCTCGTTAATCAGGATGGGCTCTCCTAGCCACCAGTAATTATCATACACCAAGGCAAGCAGATGGTGTAGAAAAATATCATTTATCGTGTTATGCCCAAAATGCAGAATGTTTAGAAGGTTCAACATCCCAGACATATGTAATCCCAAAGCCCATGTCTTTGGTTCAAACTTTATGACTCCACCTTCATGGGGCACCTTCTCCAAGCATTCTGATGGCACAAGTTTGGGGCACTTTGCGCAGTTAGCCAAGCCCCAATCTTCTAGCTTCAGTAAAGGCACTTTTGCAAACATATCTCCTTCAGAAGGCACATTCTCTAAGAGAAACAATGTGTCAATATGAAAATTGACCTTATCCAGGTCCTTCTTTACTTCAACATATGGCTTGTGTAGCACCATGTACTTCGGCAAATGAAAAATTGGGTCTACTTCCTCAGCAATGTCTTCCTCTATTATCACTTTCTTCAACCATTGGTCTCTTTTGTTGTTCTTCTTGCGTCGTCTTAGGCTTCGGGGTATTATTGCATGGAGACTTTCAGGTCTCTAATGTCTTTCCTTTCTTCACCTTCTAAGGTTGAGGTTCTGACGTAGGTATTTCATCAGCGTGAGTCGCATATGGCGTAGGATTTGTAACATTCATACTTGCAGGGATGAAATTACCTAACCCTGTTTGGCATAGCATCTCGAAGAAGTTTTCTAAGTGCTCGAACATAAACTCCACTAAGCATGGTGACAGCAATGGGCACAGATCTCTTGGAAATAAAAGGTAACTAATGCGACCCTTCGTTCCATATTTATAGCAATGGTGTGGCCTAAATGACCTCATATGCGTTGATGCGACCTCATAAATGCTAAATTGCTTCCAAATCTGGCATAATCTCCTCCATAAATACAAGTTACCCGCTCCTCGAAAGGGTGATAAAGTTGACTTATCCATATCAACAGTTCTAGTGGCTAGATTCAGGCGCATCTACGAATTTTTCAACCTCCTGACATAGCCTTTATGTTGTTGTCGCAGATACCTACGCTTTCTCAATATTCATCGCACAGAAACACTTGTCTAATGCTTGAAAAACTTATTTATGGTCTTGTTCCCTCTCACAACTGCGTGGGGTGCTAATACGCTTCTCTAGCCATATATTTATTTGGCTCATGTAGGGATGGGATCATCAATGTATTATTTCAGCCAACTTCCATTCACATACATAGGAAGGACTTCGCCACTTAAGGTAACGAGATGTACCGCACCTCCTTCTGTGATATTCTTGACAATATAAGGTCCAAGCCAATGCATTTTGAACTTTCCTGGGTGGCACACAAACTTGTTTTCATATAGAAAAACCAAATCATCCTCCTTAAAAATATTTTTCGTGATGTGCCTATCATGCCAAGCCTTTTCACACACATTTTTCACTTGCTGATGGAAAATAGAAATGAGTCTTTCCTCCTCTAGTGCAACTAATTGTGCCAATCATTCTTCCATAATATCTTGATCATCCATGTTAATTATTGCTATGATGTGCAGACTAGGTACAATATACTCCATTGACATAACAGCCTCCTTTCCATACACCAACTTGAAAGGATTATATCCTGTCAATTTCTTGCATGTAGTCTTGTATACCCACAGAAATGTAGGTACGCACACATTCCAATCGTTACAATTAGAATTGAAGATCTTTGTGATCACGTTCTCCAAAATATTGTTCAATGCTTCCACCATACCATTTGCATTTTGATGGTACAGTGTACTATTTTGATGGTGCATCTTAAAATCCATTGTCAAGGTGTGAATGGTATCATTCACAAAATGTGTACCCTGGTCACTCATCAAAATATTTGGACACACAAAACTTGTCAAGATATTCTAAAAAAGTAAGTGTATAATTGTGTCTACACTGTAATCCTTTACAGGCTTATATTCGGCCAATCTGGTCAAATAGTCTGTCACAGTGATGATATAGCGCACACCAATCTTCCTCCCTGGAGGGTTTATTAGTCCCAAAAGATCAATGGCCTATTTATCAAAAGCCTGCAAATTCACTTGTGGTTGTAGTGGAATTTTCTCTCAGCGTGAGGGTTTTCTCATTCTTTGACACACATCACAAGTCCAACAATATTCTTTTGCATCATTGTGTATCGTAGGCCACCAAAAGCCGGCCCTTAAAATCTTATGCACATTTTTTTTACCTGCCTAGTGACCTCCTACAACCCCTACATGTGCTTCTGCTAATATTCTCTTTCTTCCAAACTCCGACACATATCATCTCGATACCTCATCAGCTCCAATCTTATATAACTAGCCATAAATAAAAGTAAAGTCTGTTTTGCGCAAGACAAACCCTTTATTTTGCTTAATTGTATACTTCGTAGGTGTAATTCTAGTGGTCAGGAAGTGGATAATATCTTAAAAGTGTTCATCAACTACTTTAATGGAAAAAAAATTTGCATCTGGTAATCCTTCCTCCAAACTAATTGGATCCTCTCCACTTTCAATGTGCAACAAATTTTTTGGACCTGCATTCAATCTTCTTGGCTTGACAATCACCTCAAAATCATACTCTTAAAACAATAGGAGCCATCTACAAATATCCCCCCCCCCCCCCCCCCGACACAGATTTGTTGACTAAGTACTTCAAAGTAGAGTGATCAGTGAACATCCTAGAAGGACCTCCCAACAAATAGTTAAAGAAATTCTGCAGTGCATAGACCATCGCTAATCCTTCTCTCTCCGTTGTTGAGAAATTTCACTCAACACTTGACAATTTTCTGCTCGCAAATGTAATTGGGCGATGAATATCTCCATATCCTGGATGTGTTAGTATAGTTCCTAACGTGATACATGAAGCATAAATGTGCACATGGAATTCCTTTATCTAGTCCAGGAATACCAATACAGGCGCAGTCACCATTTTCTCCTTAAGAATCTCTAAACTAACTGGAAAATCTCGTCCCAGCAAAAAGACGCTTCCTTCAGCAAATTCTCCATCGGCGCAATAATCAGTACGTAGCATTGAATAAATTTTCTGTAATAGCCACTATGCCCCGGAATTGAGTGCAACTGATTCACTTTCATTGGAGCCTCTAGGTTAACAATACCAACAATCTTAGCCAAATCGACCATCAATCCCTATTGACAGATAATATGACCCAAAAAAATCCCAAAAGGGACATAGAATATATACTTCTTCAAATTCAGCAAGATCTGATACTTCCGACAAGTATCCGGCATCAAGCGCAGGTTTGAAACATGCTTCTTCAATAAGAAAAATATAGTCTAGTCATCAAAATATACTTCTAGGAACTTATGTATATACTCCTTAAAAGCAGCTACCACCATGTGCGAGAATATAGCTAGCACATTATTCAGATCGAATGGAATTAGTATGTATTGGAATGACCCCCATTCCATCACAAAGGTTGTCTTACTTATGTCTTCAGGCATGCTTCTTATCTGGTGGTATCCATAAAATCTATCAGTAAATGAGTAGGCCTCCTGCCCACCCACATTGTCCAATATTTCATCATAAAATGGAGTTGGAAAAGGGTCATGCACATAGGCATCATTCAACTTGCACAGATCCACACAAATCCTGATTTCTCCTTTGGTCTTCTTTTCTTGGACCACCATGGAGCTTACCCTATCTGATTCTTCCATTGGTTCAATGATCCCTGCAACAACCATTTTCTCTAGCTCCTCTTTGACCTTATTCTTATACTTTGGATTCACCCTGTAAGGGAGCTACTTGACGGGCCTGACATCTGGTTTGAGAGTGATCTTCATCACATCAAGGTCCCTGAAAATCCATTTTAACTCTGAAAAATTTGTGGGAAACAAGTCCTCATATTCTGTGATCAGCTCTGCAACCTTAGCCACTATATCTGCATCCCAATAATCCCCTATTTTGGAAATCTTAGGTTGTTTTTCTATTCCAATATTGACTTGCCTAATCTTCATAGGTCCAGTCACATCTGGTAAATAAAACTGCAGGCCGAGTGACTACGAACTGACCTTCAAACTCATGGATATTGATTTTTCTTGGGTCCTCCTCATTATATTCAATTTCAACATTTTGACATTGAACTATATCTTTCATCTGCGCATCCCATGCTGGTAAGGCTCATTCTTATGATTTCTCTGGTATTTCAAAGACCACATCTTGAATCATGTGTAATGCAGTATTAATGCATTGGAATCTGCTCTCAAAAATTATAGTTAAAACGAAGCTTCCATTAGTGCAACCCATTCTGTTGTGCCACGTCGCTACTCAATCTCCATATACTATTTCATGGCTATCCTAATTAAATTATGAATGAATGTATGCACCCATCCTGACTTTGGTTCTTCTCCCCAAGTTGTATTCCACCTGGCTAAATGAATGTGTGGATCCTCTTTTCTTGTATAGGTTCCTTCCAACCGGGTATTTGGGTGTCTAAATCGTTGTTGCATCATGTGGGTACATTATTCCCAATCAGTAGAATTGTCCTTTTTTGTTTCCCAACAGTGCGTTGGGGTTGAGCGCAGAACTAGATCAATCACATGGTACCATTGTACCTCTCGAACAACCTTTTCAAACTCTTATAAAAATACATTGATGCTACCTAAAATATCATAGAGATATGGTTACTCGGTTGCAGTGCAGTGTAGATACTTCTAGAAAATTATTCTACCAATTCTCCAACTCCCCCTCTGAGTTTGATTGGCATGAACAATCCCTATCCTAGCTAAGCCTACAATCTATTGTAGGATTGATCTAGTCCTCATCCCTCACAATTAGCTTGTAGATATGATCAACATCCTCTTCTGTGTGCACTATTTCTGTGTATCTTTCTCCCTTTGCAGGGTCTAGAGGGACCATGACCCTGGTTCCATTTTTTTTCAAACACCATACTTCTATGCTTAAGGTCGATGATAGCATACATGTCAGTAGGCCAATCCTAACCCAACAGTGCAGGGTACAGATCTGTATCATCAAGAATTTGAATAACTTCAAAGTCATCCAGTGCCTTAACTTTGTCAATGTCAACTACCATCCCAGAGATTCTACCCATTGGGTTAATCTTCTATTGATTTTCCATGCACATTTGAATAGTGGATCACTCCAGCTTAGGTTATCCCATTCTCTGCCAAGTCTTATTTGGTAGCACATTTGCATCGGAGTCCAAATCCAAAATAACTTGATCCATTTCAAACTCACCTATCTGGCAAGTTAGGCGCATCTCTCGACTAGTTATTCATTTGTTCCTGTAAATTTTATTGGCATGCCTTTGCTCCATATGAGGTTTTTCTTTCTCAGTGCAGCTATCAATCATAGCTTCAATATTCTCAACTACCTTCTTATTGCACAAAATCTTAATACAGTACTGCAAAAATGATTTAACCTTGGAAGGCTCGGCCCCTTCGATGGTATCCATGGAAAGGTTGCTTTTTACTTTAAAGGTTTATGTGCCAAGATATGCGAAGTCCTTCTTAGCTCCGGCAAAGGTTTCCTTCTTCCTTTGTAAGTTAAACCCCTCTTTTTTCTCAGGAGCTTTCCAAACCCAAACATCGGTGGTAGGTCTCTTACCTTCTACTTTATCTTCACCATTTTATGCACTATTGTTGGTTAGAATATTCACGCTAGGTTCTTCTACGCGTGGTTCTATTCTCATCACTTGAACATTCTATGTGGGTTTATGTGTTTTCTTTTCCTCCATTTTTGCAAACAACACCAAGAAATCTTCAAGAACGTGATCAAAATGTCTATAATACCTGAAATATTTATATGTTGGGTTTGGGTAGTCGTGTGCATAATGTGCAGCATCCCCACAATTATATAAAATTACTTGGCATCTTCCATGACCATCTCCTCCTCCTCTTCCTCATCCTTTGCCTTGAAATCCACCGCGCCTCGATGGAGATGCAAGTGAATCCGACTCATAACCCTCAACTTGCATCCTATAGGAAGCAACCTTCTCAATCGTTAGATCAAATTTGTGATAGTTCTTCTCATCGTGTCCCACGGATAAAATAAAACATGCAGTAAGGTTGCTTGAGATCTGGAATATATTTACCAATCCTAGGGCATAAGTCTGTCATGTTTTTGTAGAGGTAAGTCCCCTCTGCGGATAGAGGTGATCCCTACTAGCCCAGATCAAGTCTAGCAACAATCGTATCACGCTAAGGCACAAGTTCCTAATTACAATAAAACAACTTGCAAAGAAGGCCTACCTCAATTCCAACGTTGTTGTTCGTATAGAAGATGGCGCTCCCATTTCCTTGCTCCAGCAGATCACAATCCTCTTGCTCACCGCGATCGAACACCTGCACAAACAAGAAACACGACAAACACAAGCATAAAACCCGATATATGCAATTATGTATTAGTCAGAGAAGACACAACTCATGATCACAATGAAAAATACGAGTGGAACCATAACCAATAGTCGCTTATCATTAATTCATACAAAGGAAAATACAACTAGGCTCTGACGCTGAATCTTCCTTTGGCGGGTCATCAGCGGAATACATCTCAGTAAATCTTGTCGGGAATGGGGACAAGCCTCTCTCTTTGATCGTCAATCTCCTTGCTATGGATTTGGCACTATGAGGAATATCAAAGCTCTTGCAGCATTCTTTAGGCTATGAAGGCTCTTGGAGATTAGCTTGCAAAGGGAAATGGCAAGCTTATATAGATGGTGGAAGAGGAGTTGGGATCCCTACAATCATGGGATTGGCCCTGTCCTCAAGGAAGCTTCCATGAGAGGTGGCAAACTACTTCCTCTACATGGAAATCCGGAGCCAAACGTCCCAACTCAATTTAGAGACCAGTTTAGTAGTTGGTTGGAGTCAATATTCCGCCATTTATTTTTAAAAAACACCCTTTATTAAGCCTAGCACGAGTGCGACTCTAAGATAGAGCACCAATTGGTACACCCTCTTTGAAGGATTTCCCCCATTGGCACGGGTATAACACTGGCTAGTTGTGCCAAGGATTAAAAGGCTATTTTTAGGGTTTTCCACAAGGAGATGTCTTCAGGGGAATGAAAGTCCATGTCTAGGGGAATGCCATGAAAGTGTTTTCAGATCATGTCACTGCTCATAGGTCACGGAATAAGCCCTCCAATGTGCAGGATGGGGAATTTCAGGGACGGTGACAAATTGTTGTGTAACAGATGCCCCCTAAAGCATGAGGCCCGAAAGAGAGAGAGTGGTGAAATTCTCTTACGAGAACGTGTCAAACTAAAAACATCGCCGTCAGAAAACCTGCGTAGAGAAATACAATTGATATCTCAAATACATGATATATATGTGGTATGGGTGTAGCCATCCATAGCAGAGTATACAATAATCCAGATCCAAGGCATGGACGCAGCCATCCAATAAGGATCGATAAAGAGACTCAAGTATGGTCACAACCATCCAATCAGTGAGTCATGTAACCAATCATAATAATCCACAAAATCACAGCCTGGATTCCAACAGACAAAACTGAGGGTCTTGCGCTCCATATCGACCCGAAAAAAGTACAATTTCAAGCATGTGAATAAGTGAGTTGAAGTCGAACATGCAAGAACATCGCTTGATTACCAGCTAATGATGAAAGCTGTTAACAGACGCAAGAGGTACCACCAATAATGACAATGGCCCTCAAGGTACTATAGGTACAATCTATGGCATGTGAATCAGTGAGCTAGAGTCAAACACCCGTAGAATCACTCGATCGGAGGCCAATGATGAAAACCTCACGTCGAACGTGAAGAACCTGCCATTGAGGCATGCAGGCTCCAAGGTACCAGAAGGGATTCTCTAGATCAGCTTCCTGGATAATGCACTGAAGTCGACAGGAAGTGACCTTGATCAAAGGTGGGCCATAGTGTTTCCCACATCATTGACATGAGACAGAGGAACATAATGTCTTTTTGAATCACGATCAGATGAGAATCAGAGGAAGGTTGAAATTTTGCAAAGGTCAACTTCTCTTGAACATATCGGCGGCATGATAGTGGATTTGGCAGTATTTGACATCAAAAGATCAGGGGTTATGGTGACAAGGCAAAGAGCATATCAGAGGTCAAAAAGGATTACCCAAACCCACGGAGGCAAACAGATAATGAGATGAGATGTCCCCAACCCGACACGAATGCAGACAAGTGCCATGTTCAAGAGCGACATACTGCCGACACGACATTGACGCTGGTTCCATTTTTCCCCACCATTTCTGGCGAGTACCCCAATTATTTTTTAAAACAAGCTTGAAGGGGATAGCATATGCTTGTCATATAATTTTGTCCTTCGGACGAATCCACCCTAGTACATTTAACGAGCCCTAGGAAGGAGAACTCAAATATCGTCATTCCGACTGAATCCAATGTCATCAGGGTTTAATGAGTCTGACAAAGGAATAACTCGGCGTCTTTTCATGTTTAGAGAGTTTGAAAAGATAGCAAAAAAGTAAACTCCAATGGTCCCTTTTCATAAATAGTTCCTCAGATCCGAAAAGGTAGAAAACTATGTCTGAGAAAACCTCCTAGTCGCAATATGCTAGGGTATTCCTTTTTCGTAAGTAATCTATCCCAGCTCGAAAAAGGGGTAAACGTATACTGGGCAGATCTCGTTTCGTGTCCACTTTAATGAGATCGAAACGACAAGGGACTCGACAATATTTTCATGTTTAGAGAGTCAGAAAAGAGTTGAAACATGACTCCAAAATGAATTTTTCGTGTGTTTACCGAGTCCGAAAAAGTATAAAATACAACTCATATCACCGTTCAAGTTGTGTAAAAACCTATCGCTACACATAAACGCAAGTGTAAAATCCATTTTTCGACAAAAATATATTAAAATATTGAGAAAAATTACATTTAAAACCTAATTTTGACTTAAGAAGTTATAAATAGGCTTCAAATTGTAAAACAAATTTACTTTTACTTTTGACCTCACTTGGAGAGCAATAGTGGTCTGTTTGTGTGCAAACTTGCGGTGGTGATTGCGACTGATCCGAGACGTCATTCAGCTCCTCCTTTGTTCCAGGTAAAAGGTGCTCCCTTAAACTCCATTTTAATCCATTTTTTATGAGTTTTCATTGTGCATTAAACTTCTGGAGGGACCCTCTTAAAATTTTAGGGCTCGCTCCATTGGCGCGGGTATCAGGCACGGACCTGCGCCAATGGAAATTTCTCCACAAAGGGGTCACGCCAATGGCACAACTTAATTTTCTTCTTAACAATTTCAAAATGTGAGCTACCCATGTGGATTTTCAAATGTACCAAAGGTCTAATAAATCATTTTTTATTGTGTTGCTACAGATATTCGGGCACAATGGTTATCGAATGGAAGGAGAGGGAACATGGGAAGGAAGATGAAATGGAAATGGAAAATGAAGCCTATATGAATGCACTCAAGAATTGCGGACTCAAAAAATTATTCCTTACTCCATGTTTACGAGCTCAACCTGAGCTGCTGCAGTACTTGGTCAGCATATGGGACGAAAATGAGGAAGTATTCAAACATCGAGACCAAGTATTAGCTCTTGAGGTCTCTAATGTTTACTCTATAACCGGATTGTTGCACAGAGGTCTAGTGCCAATCATAACCGGTAGCAGAACTTCCGGAGAAAAAATGGAGATAGTAATGGCAAGAGTGTGCCAAGGGGCACGAACAGGATCGGGAAGTGGGAAGGTGGACATCCACACTATCCGTGACCTAGCACTCAGGGTAGTGCTTCATACCATTACACAAGCTACAGGATCGCAAGCTCCACATGAGGCAACCAAGGCCCAACTCATACTAGCCTCTGATTGTATGAGTCCTACACTGTTCGATTGGGCTACAACGGTGACAACCAACATAAAGAGGCAACTAACAAGATGCAAGCAGGCCAAACTAAAGCAATTCGGCTATGGTTCCATTTTGGTGTCGTTCATCCTGGAACGACTACCCATTTTCCAGGGCCAAGGGGCCATAGTTGCCGAGCCGATACCAAGAGAGTCGAGGATGGCTCGCTAGGCAGCACTTATGCCCAAATCAGGAGGAGGCCAATAGATGTCCTGGAGGCCGAAGTTCTTTGGGTGGTTACAGCGACAACTGATCGTGGTCGAAGATTGGCCCTATGTTGGGACCGATTTCATCGGAGATCCCGATCTTCCACTCCTAGAGGGGAATGATTGGGATGAGGAGTTGGGTATGATACTCTTTTTTTATTTTTATGTATTTATGATTTTTTTGGTAATACATGTCCATTCTAACAACAATTTTATGTGTATGTAGACGTCGGCCTAGAGAGGCCCGCGGGCATATCGCCCATTGCACGAAGAACCCATGTCGCACATGACCCTCAGGCTGAGGATGGCGAAGGGGGTGAACTGATCCAGAACTTGGAGGGCATTGCTCGGGGGATCCCAGACTATGCACGGCTGGCAGACATCCCATTAGCTTACCAGCGACACACTATGAGGGTGCCTAGTCACCTACACAGACTGCTAAGGCGATTGGTGCATGCAGTGGTGTGTTACCACGATCACCATGCTGATTAGATGTTTAAGGATTTTCCATGCATATTTTTTGAGAGACATGTTGTCTCCAGCTGTTATCAAACAAACATGTATATTTTTTGATTTTATGTGATGCACACTATGGAAACATTTTGACATATATATATATACCTATTTCTGGATGGATATTTTTACATGTGATGATGTTTTTTATAAATTGCGCAAATGTCTATCTAAAACCAAATTAGCTACTGCATCTGTTAATGTATTCATATGCCTGGGTATGTGTTGATATGTGATATAATCAAAATTTCTTTCCAGTAAACGAATATGTAGATACAGACGTAAAATGGACGAGTTTCTTATTGAATAATGACCGTTAAGTTGTAATACTACAAGCTGTGTGTAGTGTCCCTTATAGTGATATAGCTTTGATGATACTTAGAGATGGTGATTTTGATATAATATTATGTATGAAAGACTTATGTACATGCTTATATGTTATGACCTGGTCACTTGGTTGTTGTGTGCTTATGATAATATCTATGGTTGCGTGCACAAGAATTTATTTTGGTTAAGAGAATATTAGCGATGTTTTCTCTTTTGGTATCCTATTTTGGACATAGGTGTATGACGTGAATGGTGATTCAGAATTGAGACACAGATCCATGGATGATCATGGTTATGTGGAACATATGGTTAAATATTATGAATTATGGATGATACATGATTTGTATGATTATATGTGCGTAGTCTCGTATTAAGCATGATGTGGCAGGGGACTTGGTCATTGCCAATAGGGATGCTCAAGTTATAAATGACTGCGGAAGTCATTTCAACAAAACCAAAATGACTGTGGAAGTCATGCACAATATTTGGTAAAATTTGAATAAGTTAATTATGAAATTCATTTATTTGATCAATGAGATTGTGATGTGTGCAGGTCTTGGAAGAAGACCTTACCAACGAACCATCAGATGGGTATGAGCTCACAATCAGTACCTTAAGGTGAAACGCGGAGTTTCAAAGAAAAATAGATGAGAAGCCATGGAAATTAGGGCGCGGAGTCCTAAATCCATGAAATATAAAGACGTGGAGTCTTGGATATATGATAAAAGGATTAGGATGCGGAGTCCTAAATCCATGAAATATAAAGACGCGGAGTCTTGAATCTATAATGAAATGTTTGGGGCGCGAAGTCTTGAATATTTAAAAAGATCAAGGTGTGGAATCTTGGATCTTTAGAGTAGATCAGGGCGTGGAGTCCTCAATCTACTAAGGCATGAAGATGCATACAATAGGGGTGCGGAATCCCTATTATCCGGAAGAAAAATACCACTCATGGGCAACTCGTAGATGAATTTCTTTAATAAACTAATTCCTAACAATTTTGGAGTGACTTTCTAAAAATATAAAGTCATGTCTACCATTTCAAGTATGACTTTCCAAAAATAGTAAATCACCTCCAATCAATGGGTAAACAAGTATACTTGAAGGAAAATCACTTAAATTATGATTAATCAATTGTAATAGTTCAATATCGACTTAATCCTCAATATTATTAATATTATTATTATCTTTTATGAGACTATGATATTATTATTAAAAGGAAATTATATCTCCTCAATCACTTCACACCTCTCTCCTTCATGACTCTCATGGCTCCATGTAACTCTCTCTATTTTAAATATTACATTACACTCTCTTTTATGCACTCATCAAGGAATGGCATATTCCTCTTACACTCATTAAATATATGTCATAAAATATTCTTACACTCATTAAATATGTGTCATAAAATATTCCTCTTACACTCACTTTAATGCATATGTTACACTCTCCTTAAATAAGGCATGCATACCTCTCCTTAATGGCATAAGTTACACTCCTCTAAAAGGAATACAATGCATGCACATTACTCCTTTATGACAAGAGATTGTTGCTCCTCCTATATATGAGTCTCATGTATTCTCATTTGGGGGAGGGGGGTAATGCCAAGAGTGGAAGAGACTTGAGGAATATTGTGAGAGGGAGAGATATGGAGAGTATCCAATTACTTCCAAAACAAATCTGAATTTCTTATTAATCTACCAAGTATCTATTGAGGTTGAACATGAGTGGTATTTAGAGGAAGTGAAAACTATCTTCCTTAGTTTTCCTTGCATCTCTCTCTCTATTGTTGTATTTTGGTACTGTTTGTGAGCTTTTACAGCTCGGGGGTTCCAGGTGGAGGAGTTCTCCCTGGATATGGTTGGGTGGAAAACCGGATGGTTCAAATGAGTTGGTTAAGGGATCGAAGGTGGATCATATTCTCAACAATTGGAGCTGAATATCTCTTTAGGTATAATTTCCATTGTCCTAAAATTATAGTATAACTTTAGCATAAAATAAAAAGTAGACATTTAAATTGTTGTAAGCATCTAATTTTGGTTTAGGCTTATGTTATCTAGAATATTATTGATTAGTTAAAAATGAAGACTAGATTAATCTATATGTATGGATGTTTAGATCTCAATATTGGAGTTATTATTGATGTAATTTATGGTACTAATCTTGGTATTGTAGCATTTGAGAAAGGAAAGCCAAATATTGTTGAAGGTAATTGCAATAAATAAATTCCAAAGGACTTGGTTAAGTATTTCATGATTTATGGTTTTGTTTCAAGTAATTAGATGCATGTTTTAGAAATGGTTTTAGGATAGTTGAAAAGTGTTTGACAAAGTCCGTGAATGAGTAATGTTATTTATACATGAATAAGTGCTAACTTGCAGCTTACATCAGAAGTAAGAAAATGGACATGTACCCAAAACATACCTGGAGGAATTACAGAATCAACCCTTAAAAGAAAATGCAAAAATAATGGGAACTAAAATATGGTTTGGAAGATCAAATGCTTGAGGTAATTTGGAGATAAATTTCAGTTATGGCTTATGTTTCATATTCTAATCAATAATTCAATGTTTTGTTATTAAAGTTGTTGTAATAGTACTATCAGAATTTTGACAGAAAGCCTTAATGGTTGTAGCATTCAAGGCTGCCATATGTTTTTTAAATTGTAGCAATTGGTGCAAAAAGTTTGTCAATCATGTCAAATGAATTAGCTTGTGGGTGGTAAAATGTTTCAAGAACTCATATGGTGGATTTAGAAATGTGTGATTTCAATGAGCATATCTTAGTAGCATAACTCTGGGTTTTTTTTCCTCATGTAGATGTGTAGTTGTAAGTTTTCATTCCATATGTTTGATAGAAGTCATAAATGAAACATTTAGGATACAAATTTTGTTGTTTTCAAGAATCGCATTCCTGGGCGTGTTTAATTCGATTTAGCCCAACATCAGGGGGTATCCGTGCCAAATGGACATGTAACCCCTGATTTCATTCCAAACAAATACTTTTCAGAACCCAGATCGGAAATCTGGGCGATTTGGCAGATTGCTGCTGTGAGTTATGTTCGCCTGTTGTTAAGTCTTTGATGAAAAACTAAGATTATTTAGTCCCTATTTTAAGATGGAAACATTTAAATTTTCAATTCTGAATTTTATGAGATAAATATGTTGAAGAATAATCTTAAATTCATTATTGCTAAGTGTTTGACAAAATGCCTCAATGACTTTTAATTGCATGCTTGCAAAGTGTTGGTCATAAGGGCTCAATGAGTGTAGGGTGCATGTCTGCAAAGAGTTTGTCAAAAGTCTTGAATGGCTCTAGCTTTTGTGCATATAAATTGTTAGTGTAAAATTCTTAGTTACTGTTGTTTTTATGTTACTATAAATTATAGATAAACTATTTAATGGGTGTAGCTTCCTATGTCTGCAAGTTTTTGGTATGAATGTGAAAATGAATATATTAATTTGTTGAAGTGTGAATAAGACAGTTGTTTCTTGTATTATCTAAAGCTTTCAAAAAAAAAAAAGGGCTTGTTGTTGGAAACAATTTTACAGTGACTAATTCTTTAGGATTTTGTGGAAATGAGTATTAGTGATTATGTGACATCTACTTCTCTATCTTATTGATGGTGGGTAAGGTGGTACCTTACATATGGTATCAGAGCCAGGTTACAATGCTAGGGCCTAATGGGCCAACATGCTTACTTGTAGGTTGATGATGTATGAATGTTGATTTTTCATGCATGTTGAGTTGTTGTATATCTTGACTTGGAAGCATATTGTTTGCATAGAGGATATTATTATCAATATGTCATTTACTGACTCATGAAAAAAAAAAAAAATCCCTTATATTCCTTTATATTTCTTAAGACACATTATTAACAATATGTTAAAATTCTTAAATACATGTTGGGAAAGGACCTGCTTGAGAAAGTTGGGGCTAAACCCAAGTATGTGAATGACTTGATTTTCAATCAATGAGTGAGATAGGTGGAGTGAATGCATGGTTTCATATATTTTTAGTGCATCATTTTCAATGTGATATGGGATTAGTAGCCATCTTTACTAGCTGAAATCGTATCTACCAAGAAGAATATTGGCTTAATCTGGACTATAGTGTGATGACCTTGGTGTGTATGCTTTGGGAATGAGTAACAAGTGTAAGGCTGAGATTCCGTTAACGTGATGATTGAGTTCATCATGATAATTTTGAATCTTTTCGTACCTACACTAAAGGAAACTTAACTAAAAGCTACCTTGAAAGATGTCACTTTTAATTGTGAATGTAAATTCAAGAGTAATGTATGTGTATTAATTAGATGTGTTAAAATATGATTTGGGAATACATTCTTAATGAGTAAGAATGAAATTTCTCTGATTTCTTTGACATGATTTTGTGTATTTTGGGTTGACATTAGGCATCAAATAACTTTAAATTACTCAAATACTAGGTTGAGGTATGAACTTCCTAATAAACAAGAGGCTTAAATGATTGGTGCATGATGGGTTGTGGAAGCCATTTTAAGGAACACTTGAATGTTATGTTTTCCTTAAGCTAATGTGTGGGTGTGGAATCCATACTAGCATATATCTTTGAGAAAATGTATGGGTGTGGAATCCATACTAACATATATCTATGATCTAATGTATGGGTGTGGAAACCATACTAGCATATATCTATAAGAAAATGTATGGGTGTGGAATCCATACTAGTATATATCTATGAGATAAGTAATGAGGTAAGGTATGGGTGTGGAATCCAAAGTAAAATATATCTATGAGCTAAGTAATTCTTCTAGTTAGAATATTTTTATGGAATCTGATATTCATGATTAAGGAATGATTATGTGTAATTAAAGTTAAATGGATAGAGATTTGTAACACAAATTTGCTTGAGCTTTAAATCCATTAATGAAGATACTAAGATTGGTATACTAAACACCATTAGGTGGTTTAGAATGTTTGGAATAATTGATTTTGATATATGGAAGTGTGAACTAGATATCTATCCTCTAGTATTGTAATCCTTTTGTATGTATTGAATTTAGGTAGAATTAAAATGACTTTCAAATTCTTGAAATGTAGAAAAAGATTATTGTGATAAGTTGATGAAATAACTTTTCTATTGGCTTAAGACAAATTAGGTCTAGGAAAGCCATAATAGTCTCTTTAATGATTTTATCAGTTGAATATTGGTTGCATTCTATTTAACCAAATTAATTAGAGAAATTATGAGGATTGAACTCATGTATTTCTCTAAGCTATTGCTAGTTTGGTGATCACGTCAAAATTCAAATTGTTTATAAACTGTGAAGAGAATAACATGTTTAGAAGGTAAATATTTTATGTGGTGAGAACTTGTTTTATTTGAAATTAAAGAAAAAAAAAGCATGTGATTAATGAAAAGCTTAGTTGAGTTCTTGTTTTACAAGAATATGTGCTTGTGATATTTTTTGAGGGAGAAATTGAAGGAGAGTGAGATCACATTTTTATGAATTGGAATTCTTGCATGATTTAGAAGCCTAAGATGAGTGTATTGTATGTGGAATGGAAGAGATTGTTGGATTTAGGAATTTTTTTGTTGGGATGTATAGTTGTTTGAGTATTTATTAGTCCTACAAAATGTTGTAATAATTTGAGAGGGTGGTAATTATCCTTAAAAAAAAGGGGGTCTAACTTTAGGCTAGAAATTCCCTTGTGATAGTCTAAATCTTATGTAAATTTAACAAGATTCATCTCATTTAGAGAAATGTATGGTTTTCATAGCTTGTTGTTGTGTATGTATTAATAGTAAGGAATAAGATATGAAATCAAATGATTTGATTAATTACTGAATATAAATCATGACTGATTTCATAGTTGGTAAACAAATTGACATAAAGTTATCAAGGTTACCATATTTTCATAATTGTGAGAGTTGTTATTGATTACAAGCCACTTTCAAAAATATATCATTAATCTACTTTCAAAATGAATATCTTCTAACTAAGTCATTTCATAATTGATTTTAAAGTTAGAGAAGTGAATAATAATGAAGATTATGCAAACTAAAGGAATGATCTATAATACATAAGTGGGTCAATGAGGACTGTATTTAACCTTAGGTTGTTACTTAAAAAAACAAAAACAAAAACAAAAACAAAAATGGTGCCTTGAACCTCAAATTGTATTTTTTTCCTAAAGAGTAAACGTTTAGTAAAAACTAAAGATAGATCCTAAATATTTCGATTGCAAGGATATCTTATGGAATGAAAAGAGGAAAAATGGATTGAGAAGACATAAATCAAGTGGGATGTAAGAGTGTGTTTTAGATATAACGTCATGTTTTGTTGCATAAGAGTGGGTCTTATATATAACATCATGTTTTGTTACGTAATTTCACTAACAATTGTATGTGGATTATTTTATGCTTATTGTATGCCAATTTGATTGTGATATGGTATGGACCATCATTGTTGTGTATACAACCAATGTGTGTTCTATTTATAGCTGGGCAAGCTCAACATCCTACAGAACCAAGAACATGACACATGTAGGATTCATATAGACTATGAGAAAGAAGAACATGTAGAATATCAAATTATTATAGATAAATTAAGTAGATATCATATCAATTACATACAATAGTATTTTTATATGGTACTATAAATTGTATGGCTAGTTTTGATATAGAAATATTTGGTATTTTATATCAACACATGTCTAATATGGCGTGGATATATTTTCTACCTGATTAAGAATGGTATGTTTAGTTTTCATGGAGTTGCTTCCAATTTAGAAAACATTAAACTATGGATTGACATGAAGAAAAAAAAATATATCAAATACATAAGGTTAACAACTTATTGATAGGAGAATCTAAAAGAACTAAGTATCTTATAACTGTAGGAAAAACTTCGGGCCAAGTTTAGCCCAAGAGGGGGAGTATGTAGTGTCCCTTATAGTGAGATAGCTTTGATGATACTTAGAGATGGTGATTTTGATATAATATTATGTATGAAAGACTTATGTACATGCTTATATGCTATGACCTGGTCACTTGGTTGTTGTGTGATTATGATAATATCTATGGTTGCGTGCACAAGAATTGATTTTGGTTAAGAGAATATTAGCGATGTTTTCTCTTTTGGTATCCTATTTTGGACATAGGTGTATGACGTGAATGGTGATTCAGAATTGAGACACAGATCCATGGACGATCATGGTTATGTGGAACATATGGTTAAATATTATGAATTATGGATGATACATGATTTGTATGATTATATGTGCGTAGTCTCGTATTAAGCATGATGTGGCAGGGGACTTGGTCATTTCCAACAGGGATTCTCAAGTTATAAATGGCTGCGGAAGTCATTTCTCCAAAACCAAAATGACTGTGGAAGTCATGCACAATATTTGGTAAAATTTGAATAAGTTAATTATGAAATTCATTTGATTTATTTGATCAATGAGATTGTGATGTGTGCAAGTCTTGGAAGAATACCTTACCAATGAACCATCAGATGGGTATGAGCTCACAATCAGTACCTTAAGGTGAAACGCGGAGTTTCAAAGCAGAATAGATGAGAAGCCATGGAAATTAGGGCGCAGAGTCCTAAATCCATGAAATATAAAGACGTGGAGTCTTGGATATATGATAAAAGGATTAGGACGCGGAGTCCTAAATCCATGAAATAGAAAGACGTGGAGTCTTGAATATATAAGGAAATGTTTGGGGCGTGGAGTCCTGAATATTTAAAAAGATCAATGTGTGGAATCTTGGATCTTTAGAGTAGATCAGGGCGCGGAGTCCTCAATCTACTAAGGCATGATGATGCATACAATAGGGGTGCGGAATCCCTATTATCCGGAAGAAAAATACCACTCATGGGCAACCCGTAGATGAATTTCCTTAATAATCTAATTCCTAACAATTTTGGAGTGACTTTCTAAAAATAGAAAGTCATGTCTGCCATTTCAAGTATGACTTTCCAAAAATAGTAAATCACCTCCAATCAATGGGTAAACAAGTATACTTGAAGGAAAATCACTTAAATTATGATTAATCAATTGTAATAGTTCAATCTCGATTTAATCCTCAATATTATTAATATTATTATTATCTTTTATGAGACTATGATATTATTATTAAAAGGAAATTATATCTCCTCAATCACTTCACACCTCTCTCCTTCATGACTCTCATGGCTCTATATAACTCTCTCTATTTTAAATATTACATTAAACTCTCTTTTATGCACTCATCAAGGAATGGCATATTCCTCTTAAACTCATTAAACATATGTCATAAAATATTCTTACACTCATTAAATATGTGTCATAAAATATTCCTCTTACACTCACTTTAATGCATATGTTACACTCTCCTTAAATAAGGCATTCATACCTCTCCTTAATGGCATAAGTTACACTCCTCTAAAAGGAATACAATGCATGCATATTACTCCTTTATGACAAGAGATTGTTGCTCCTCCTATATATGAGTCTCATGTATTCTCATTTGGGGAGGAGGGGGGGTAATGCAAAGAGTCGAAGAGACTTGAGGAATATTGTGAGAGGGAGAGATATGGAGAGTATCCAATTACTTCCAAAACAAATCTAAATTTCTTACTAATCTACTAAGTATCTATTGAGGTTGAACATGAGTGGTATTTAGAGGAAGTGAAAACTATCTTCCTTAGTTTTCCTTGCATCTCTCTCTCTACTGCTGTATTTTGGTACTGTTTGTGAGCTTTTACAGCTCAGGGGTTCCAGGGGGAGGAGTTCTCCCTGGATATGGTTGGGTGGAAAACCGGATGGTTCAAATGAGTTGGTTAAGGGATCGAAGGTGGATCATATTATGAACAATTGGAGCTGAATATCTCTTCAGGTATAATTTCAATTGTCCTAAAATTATAGTATAGCTTTAGCATAAAATAAAAAGTAGACATTTAAATTGTTGTAAGCATCTAATTTTGGTTTAGGCTTATGTTATCTAGAATATTATTGATTAGTTAAAAATGAAGACTAGATCAATCTATATGTATGGATGTTTAGATCTCAATATTGGAGTTATTATTGGTGTAGTTTATGTTACTAATCTTGGTATTGTAGCATTTGAGAAAGGAAAGCCAAATATTGTTGAAGGTAATTGCAATAAATAAATTCCAAAGGACTTGGGTAAGTATTTCACGGTTTATGGTTTTGTTTCAAGTAATTACATGCATGTTTTAGAAATTGTTTTAGGATAGTTTGCAAAGTGTTTGACAAAGTCCTTGAATGAGTAATGTTATTTATGCATGAATAAGTGCTAACTTGCAGCTTACATCAGAAGTAAGAAAATGGACATGTACCCAAAACATACCTGGAGGAATTACATAATCAACCCTTAAAAGAAAATGCAAAAATAATGGGAACTAAAATATGGTTTGGAAGATCAAATGCTTGAGGTAAGTTGGAGATAAATTTCAGTTATGGCTTATGTTTCATATTCTAATCAATAATTCAATGTTTTGTTATTAAAGTTGTTGTAATAGTACTATCAGAATTTTGACAGAAAGCCTTAATGGCTGTAGCATTCAAGGCTACCATATGTTTTTTAAATTGTAGCAATTGGTGCAAAAAGTTTGTCAATCATGTCAAATGAATTAGCTTATGGGTGGTAAAATGTTTCAAGAACTCATATGGTGGATTTAGAAATGTGTGATTTCAATGAGCATATCTTAGTAGCATAACTCTGGGTTGTTTTTCCTCATGTAGATGTGTAGTTGTAAGTTTTCATTCCATATGTTTCACAGAAGTCATAAATGAAATATTTAGGATATAAATTTTGTTGTTTTCAAGAATCGCATTCTTGGGCGTTTTTAATTCGATTCAGCCCAACATTAGGGGGTATCTGTGCCAAATGGACATGTAACCCCTGATTTCATTCCAAAAAAATACTTTTCAGAACCCAGATCGGAAATCTGGGCGATTTGGCAGATTGTTGCTGTGAGTTATGTTCGCCTGTTGTTAAGTCTTTGATGAAAAACTAAGATTATTTAGTCCCTGTTTTAAGATGGAAACATTTAAATTTTCAATTCTGAATTTTATGAGATAAATATGTTGAATAATAATCTTAAATTCATTATTGCTAAGTGTTTGACAAAATGCCTCAATGACTTTTAATTGCATGCTTGCAAAGTGTTGCTCATAAGGGCTCAATGAGTGTAGGGTGCATGTCTGCAAAGTGTTTGTCAAAAGTCTTGAATGGCTGTAGCTTTTGTGCATATAAATTGTTAGTGTAAAATTCTTAGTTACTATTGTTTTTATGTTACTATAAATTATAAATAAACTATTTAATGGGTGTAGCTTCCTATGTGTGCAAGTTTTTGGTATGAATGTGAAAATGAATATATTAATTTGCTGAAGTGTGAATAAGACAGTTGTTTCTTGTATTATCTAAAGCTTTCAAAAAAAAAAAAAGGGCTTATTGTTGGAAACAATTTTACAGCGACTAATTCTTTAGGATTTTGTGGAAATGAGTATTAGTGATTATGTGACATCTACTTCTCTATCTTATTGATGGTGGGTAAGGTGGGACCTTAAAATGTGAGTCCAAATACACAAGTAATGCATGAATGTCGAGGTTAACGGCCTTGGTTAATAATTATAAAACAACACTATATTTCGCAACATTATTTGTGGTAGGCCCTAGACACACACCTTGCAAATTAACCAACTCACCAGCAGGATCATAGATTACCCAGGCTGCCAAGGACAGATTCTTGGTACTGCGGGAGGCACCATCCGTGAAACCGAAAAATGGAGTAATAGACATCTGCACAATTACGAAGACTCGATCAGCAGAAAGATGCTTTCATGGCACACCACACCACACATGCACACAAACGAATATACACACCTATGTACACACACGACACCAAAAAATAACTGCAAGTGTAGTATTTTTTAAGGTACATCCCATTTCTAGGTTGCGCCAACGGAACTCCTTCGTAATCAATGAGCTCATAAGCCCCATTCTTCAATACTCGTTTTACTATGTAAGGCCCATGCCACATGGGTTGGAACTTTCCTGCTCCAAGCTTGTCGTGTGCTTGGTCGTATAGGAGGACGAGGTCCCCTTCGAAAAAGGAATGCGGAGATACAGATTGATCAAAGTGGGCTTTGACTCGCTTTTTCTGTGCTTCAATGACTAAAGCAGATAAGCGGTGGGTTTCATCCAGCCATTCCAAAAACAAGAGACGTTCTTCTTCAGGAGAAGTGTCAGGCAAAAGTTCCACAGCCAACTTTAAAGAAGGAATTTCGCACTCAACCGGAAGAGTTGCTTCCAGACCATACACCAATTGGAAAGGTGTGAACCCAGTCGCACTCTTTGCTGACGTCCAGTAGGCCCAAAGAGCTAAGAACAATTGGAGGTGCCAATTGGACTTATGAATCCCAATTTTCCGTTGAAGCATTGTGACCAAAAATGTTTTTACAACCTCAACCTGGCCATTTGCCTGGGGGTAATATGGCGTTGAGCTATCATGTCATAAGGCCAATCTTGATGTCAGCTCGGCCATCTTGTAATCTCGAAAATGAGTACCATGATCGGTAACAATGGCCTAAGGGACCCCAAAACATGCAATAATGTGGTTGAAAATAAACTGGGTAGCTGTCTTACCGTCAGCGACTAGTGTAGGCATCGCTTCGACCCACTTAGTAAATTAGTCGACAGCGACGATTATATATGCATGCCCCCTGGACGAATGAGGGTTACATGTCATGAAATCTACACCCCACTTTGCAAAAGGGCCGACAGTAATGACATGATGCAGAGGGAGAGGTAGCGCGTGCATTTTGCGCTGAAAAACCTGACACACATGACATTTTCGGACTGCAACAATACAGTCTTTGAATATTGATGGCCAGAAGTAGCCCGCACGCAGAATCTTCTGGGAGGTGGCATATCCGGACATGTGACCGCCACAAGCGCCACTGTGACATTCATTCAAGAATCTTTCAGCCTCCTCCAGGGTGAGGCACTGGTGGAGCACTGAATCTACTCCAACGCGGTATAAAGTATCTCCTACAATACAGTAGGGTTGAGACTGATGCCGAATCCGATGTCGAGCATCCTTGGTCAACTCAGACTGGAACATTGATGTTTAAAGATATACAATAATATCGATGTACCATGGATCGCGAGTACTAATAAGGAAGAGGGTTTCGTCTGGGATATGTTCCTCAGAGTGAGACGAGGTGGAGTCTGTCGGGAGCGAGCAAATGAGATCCGCAAAAACCAGTGATTTGGTCGACTTAGAAGTGGTAAAATCTAAGTTGAACTCCTGAAGGATAATGATCCATTTAGGCTATTTTCCCCCCAGTAATTTTCGAGATAGAATGTATGTCATGGGGTTGCAATCTGAAACCACGGTTACTGTACGCAGTAGGATGTAGTGGCGGAAATGCTGCACAGCTTGCACTGCGGCTAATGCCAATTTCTTGATGTGAACGTAACGTGTCTCTGTGTCGAGAAGAATCCATGATAGATAATAAACAACGTGTTCATTGCCATCATCATCATCCTACACCAGAACCATAGCTATAGTGCTAAACGCGGTGGCCAAATATAAAGTGAAATCGCGGTGATAGTTGGGAGGACGAAGCAATGGAGCATTAACAAGTAACGTCTTAAGCTTCTCAAAGGATCGCTGAGAAATCTCATCCCAGCGAAAGGGAACGTGTTGCTTTAAAATACGTGTGAATCCTTTGGCCACTTCTGCATAGTTCGGGATGAAGCGTCGAAGGAAATTAGCTTTTCCCTGCAGACTCTACAATTGGTGTAACGAGGAGCGTGATGGGAGATTGAAAATGGCCTCAACCTTTAGAGGTTCGATGCGAATCCCGTCCTTGGAGAATATGAACCCCAAAAGACGACAAGAATCCACACAAAAGACGCATTTATGAGGTTTAAGCCGGATATTATAGCGTTGACAGCAAAGGAAAGTCTGGCGGAGGTGTTCGGGATGGTCCTCTCGTCGAGCTGAGTGAGCTGGAAGATCGTCCAGATAAGGCTAAACGATATGGCGTATGTCGTGGAATGCGTAAGACATAGCACACTGGAAAGTAGCTCCAAAATTATTCAAGCCGAACAGGAGCTTTTTATAAGCAAAGGTACCCCACAGACAAATGAATGCAGTCTTGTGTTGATCGGCAGGAAAAATATTTATCTAATTATACCCGGAAAATCCGTCCATCAGGGAATAAATCTCACTCCCAGAACATTCGTCAATGATTTGATCTATGAAAGGAGTGGGGTAGTTGTCCTTAGGATAGGCCTAATTAATATCACGGTAATCAACACAAACTCTTATAGTACCCTGTTTCTTATCTACAGGGAAAATGTTTGAGACCCATTCTGTGAGGGGAATCGGGTAAATGAAGCCCGCGTTTAGAAGTTTTTCAACTTGTGCTTTAATGGTAGCGGCTTTGCGTGGATGCACTGGGCGTAGGCATTGGCGCACGAGTTTCGCACCGGGATAGGTAGGAATCTCGTGCACTACTATGCTGGGATCGATCCCAAGAATTTCCTTATAGGACCAAGCGAACACGTCTCTGAATTCACGAAAAAGATCAGTATAAACTCGTATCTCATCAGGAGAACAAGTTACTCCCACATGTATGTTTTCAACTATCCCCGGTTTGACAAAGATGTTGATTGGAGTGGTTTGAGTAATGTTGCTCAGGTTTCCTTCCGAAAGGACCTCATGTGTCAATATAGGCGTCTGGAGAGGTGGAGTAGGAACCTAAGATGAAAAATGCTCTAGACAATCTGACATTGCCCCCAGGCTGGGCATGAAGGAGGAACGATGATGTCCATCGCTCCAAGGAAGCTCCTCAAGAGACATTGTTTCAACAATGGATTCGTCAGAAGGAAAAATCTCTTTTAGAGGATCAGGCGAGTCGGCCTCGCCGAGCCAGGGGGATTGAGAGTAGATATCTAAAGCCATGCTTGAGGGAGCATGCTGAGAGGGAGGAGGATCAAATGTGACGATGATTTCACAGTAATTAATCTCTACTGGAGTTAAGGGCATCGATTCTCCAAAATCGGTCACCTGTTCAGGCGAAGGGATGATCCATGGGTCGTTAGACCTAGAGACCATATTAACTTGAACGATGTGTGGTGGCGGAGCGGGAAAAATACCCATGAGGATGGGGTCCTTGAAGGGACCGGGTCCTACACTGTCAAGGGGATTGGGGATCTTATTCACGTAAGGAATGTTGTTCTCAGAGGTGGATGTGAATAAAGACAACTGATCCACAGTAACAATTTTTCCCTCATGAGGAAACTTAAGAAGTCGAAAGAGGGTGGATGGCACGCATAACATGGCGTGAGTCCAACTGCGGCCAAGAAGTAGATTGTAGTTAAGCTTGGCATCAACCACTTCTACTTCCATGTTGACTCTCTTCCCCTGTAACGCAATTGGAAAACTCTCGAGAACACCCAGGGGTTTCGATTCCCGACCATCAAATGCCTCTAAGGCATTGGGAGATGATGAAAGTACTGGAGAGCCAATGGCCTTCCAAAATGAGGATGAGATGACACAGGTAGAAGCACCTTCATCCACAACGGCCCTATGAATGTTAAGACCGTTGATCCCAACTTGTATCACAAGATCAATTTGATGCGGAAGTCGGGGGGTAAAATTTTCTAGGTCGAAGGTGAGAAAACTAGAATCGGTGGGATCGATCCCACCGATTGCAGACAACAGAGCTTTCCATTGAGAAGGGAAACTTTAAAGGACTTCCAATGTGGACATAGCAGAAGGCGCCTGAGCCAGATCCTCAACAATACTGTAGCGCTAAGCGGCACGGGCATTTAGATTATAGGAAGACCTTCGTAGAACACCTTTAGAAGGCGGCTTCACAACAGGTTCAGCAGTAGGCTTCTCAATTTCCAAAGAAATAGAGACAGGAGGAGGAGGTGGGCCATCCACAACTTCCTTCCCAACTGCCTGACGCGATCCGGCATAATCCTTCGAACACGTAGCAATTGATACAGGTACAACACCATTCATCATAAAGACCTGGGACCCAAATGGGGCAGATGGTGAGGGCTGGTCAACCATCTGGGTCTACTGAGATGGGAACGGTTCTTTACGAACTGCCGGAGTCCCTTTGGAACCTTTCAGGAGTTGAATAATTTCAGATCGTCGAGGACAATCCTTGGTATAATGATCTCCTTCACAGATAAGGCAGGGGTACTTTGGTTTACGTTGGGAACTGTCATCAGTACGAGGTTTAGAAGACTCTGACTTTGGGGCGTCGGGTTTGGATTTTCCTTTTCCCTTCTTCTTTCCTTTGGATACTTTTTCCGTAGGATTACCCTGAACGGCGTTGACCTCCACAGTTTTGCCAGAATCTAGAGGGGCGGGAAGAGCAGAATTATTGGAAGAATTGGACTTCTGCTTCCCATTCGAAGATTTCCGAGAATTTTGAGACACAGAACAAATAACACCATCCACCGCTGGGGTAGGTGGAGCTTTAGAGGTTCCCGGGCATGGAGCATCAGTCAAAATATCATACAGCGTGCCGAACTGAGAGTATACTAGATCAAGATACTGGGCATGCGCAATGGCCTGTTCCTCAGTCACACATGCCCCCATAGCAATATCTTGAGTGATTTTGTTAACGAAGGACGTGGTGAACCAATGAGTTAGTATTTGATTAGGTATATCAAACTTGATCAGCCTACGACAATGTCGCCACTCATGAATATGATCAGATATGTGGGTGGCTTTATCGTACTTCAAGGAAGTCAGGAGATGCGTCCCGACTTCATAGCTAACCAGTAACTGAAAGTGGGTCAGAAAATCCATTGCTAAAGTATTTAAATCTTGAAAGATGCCACGGGGTAGTTCACTATACCACTTAGCGGCAGCACTGATAAAAGTGCGCTGGAAGAGATGTAGACAAATTGTATCATCGACCCAAGAATTAGACGAACACCAAAAATGGTAGATCATTACATGAGCTTGGGGGTCTTCACCAGATTTACCTTCAAACTTAGGGCAATCACCGGGTACCTTGGTCGAAACTGGAGGCCAATAAGGATTATGAAGAATCGAATCATTGGTTAATTTAGAAATGTCCGGTAACTCCAAGGTAGCCAAGAATGGCAATTGCGGATTAAACGACATGCTAGGCCCTCGATAAGGACCTGTACCTGTACTCCACGCTGGTTGAGTGTACCCTTGCCCCCATGGGTTCTGTCCCGAAGGATTCTGACCATAGGGGGTATAGGGTGTATAACCAGCCTGATTCGATTGCTGGTAACCAGTGTACGAGGGTTGATAACCAGAGTATGGACCCTGATTATATGTCGTCCCTGTTTGAGCAGTCTGTGGATTTGGATGCTAAGTATAGGTGTATCCAAGTTGTTGAGTGTAATAATGGGAACCTTAGGGCGGATTATAAGTCGGTCAAGATTGACTGTGAGGGTAGTAACCGCCTTGAGGTTGAGCGGGTTGCTGATAGGTGGGACCCTACTTAGGGTGATAATTAGGATGCACCGGTTGATTCAGTTGTGTCATCGAGTAAATCTGTTATTGAGAAGGGTTGACAGGATGTGTAGGCTAGCCTGGTTGGACAGGCTGGCCAGGCTGAACAGGCTGACCTGGTTGAAGAGGCTGCCCTGGGTGAACGGGCTGACCTGGTTGAATAGGTTGCCCTGGGTGAATAGGTTGTGTTGGTTGTGCAGGTTGACCTGGCTGTTGTGGAGCACCAGGTTGTGCTGGATGGGCCAGTTGGCCTGGTGGTGGAATGGAGCCAAGTGGTGGCTGGTAACCGGTTTGACCTACAATAGGACCATAAGATGATCCTACCTGATGTGCAACATTTGGAGCAACGGGATACTGAGGTTGCATGGGTTGTGAAGGTTGGACTTTCCCCCCAGGACCATATACCGGCCCCTGTTGGTACCCTGGTTGACATGTGAGTCCTTGAGGTTGCCCAGGTTGGACTCCAGGGAGAGGTTGCACGAGTTGACCTGAAGGGTTGTAATACTGTCCTTGCAGACCGTATAATGGCCCCTGCTGGCCCATGAGGTAACCTTGCGGGTCATAAGGATAGCCAGGCTGGCCCGAAGGTTGGCCTTGAAAAGGTTGTCCTTGCGGGTTATAAGTCTTCCCAGCCTGGTTATACGGTAAACCCTAAGCATGAAGTTGAGCCTCAGGAGTAGGTAAATGTAAAGGATTCCCGTAATCATCGTACTGATATGGAAAGACATACACGGGCATACCATCCTATGCATAATGCGAAAAATATGAGAAATTGGGATCTTTAGAGGATTGTCCGACCCCGGGGTTCGATTGTTGTAGGGAAAATCGATACTCCTCAGGAGAGATGTTCTCCAGCATAGCAAAATCTATATAGACATCTTCGAGAAGCGATGTGGTCCTTACGGACTGAGTGGTAATAGCAGGTTTAGATGCAACCACACAAACAATGGGCCTGACGGGTACAAAAGTGACCTGAGGGGATGATGTAATGGGTGTCCATGGAGACATCCCTAGTGAAGGAATAACTGGCCTCGTAGAAGGAGCTGATACCCCCATAGAGGCGGCAGTGGTGATAATCTGACCTAAGGATCTATACCCTGCTGGTAGCGAGGGACCAGGCGAAGACATAACAGATGATTTGGGGTTGTCTTCTGGGAATAGCTGGTAATCTTCACCAGACGTGGGGATTTCATCGCTAGGAGAATGGTTGGATTCACTCATATTTGAACCTACCGCTAGATCTCGTAACAGACGGCGAGGACTAGGAGGAATAACAGCAACTAAAAAAGGCGAACCCGATGTAAGAGGAGGTAAATGTTCCCCTACTCCAAATCTAGACCAAGGGTCGGAAAAGGGCCAATTGAACTCAACTGGTCCTCCAAAGGGAAGCTCAGACAGAACCAGTCCCTCGTCGGGAAACTCGGAAACAATGGGTTTTTGTGGTTAAACAAAGGATTGCGAGACCTTTGATGAATTGTCAGTATATGGACTACCAGTAGATGAAACTAAAGGTTCTGCCACTGTGACAGTAATGATGAAAGAAAAAGATCAAACACAACACACGGGTTGAAAAATACTCAAGGCACACAATCAAACGGCCAACAAGAAAAATCTAACAGGGTGTGTGATCGCGGGTGATTTATTTTACGACATTGAAACTTAGAAACTTCACCATTTCATGTTTTAAGAGTCGAGAAACGGATGAAAGATGATTCTATCTCTTTTAATTTTGAAACAAGCATGAAAGGACAAGCGCTTGGTGATATTTTAAAATTTAAGGAGTCAGATAAGATCAAAACGACTGATTAGGAACACTAGGCAAAGGGTGTACCAAATAACCGTGAACTGCAATATACACCTTGGTTTCGAAATGAAAGAGAAATCAACCAAGGACTTAATGTATGTGCAGGAAATCTCCCCGAATGTTGTGTACAGTGTATCACGGGTATAGGGCGGCAGACTCGGCTTCCTATGGATAAAGGATAGAAACCTAGTGGGGTGTCCCTTTATATACCCGACGATACAGGGAGCACAAGTCTGTACTAGTGCTGTCTAAATCCAAGAGGCGAACGACAACTACTAGGTTTAAAGACGCCAGAACATGTCTCTAGCCTAGACCTCTAAATATTTCGTTAATGTTTCAATGCTGCCTTAGTGTAAATTGAATGAATTTTAATGTTTATCTTCAATTATGTTTCAGTTTTCAGGCCCTAGCGAGTGTTATGTCTCAAAATCTCTTAAATGCATACTACATGCCACATTCCATCATTTCATTCGATGAAAGCTAATTACAAGAGAGTTAAGAGCTTTTCACACAATAACAAAACGATCAGAAAACAACCAATGATATATCTAATGTAGCTAATGGAAGCTAAAAGCTTTTCTTTCAAAGTTACTAATCGCTAATAACATCGAAAATATTTAATTCACACTAACTAATCCAAAGCAAAAGAGAAATTTTTTTCTTTTCAATGTTTAAGGGCGAAATGCACTAACAAAATGAAAACTAATGAGACAAGCAATTTGAGAAGCAAAAGCAAAAGAGGAAAAAAATCAAATTTCACTCAATGCAAGCACAAAATCAAATCTCAAATCGACAAAAAGTCCCTCAAATCAAAAGACACCCAAAGACTCAATTGAACCATGTAATCTAGGCCCAAAACGAGACAAGGCGAAACTCAAATGTAGAAGGAGCCAATCACTCAAATAACGCACTAAAACGATATACAACCACCAAACGAATGCAGAGAAGTAATCACAAAGTTGACTGAGCAGATAAAGACCACAAACTCCCAAGGGAGGCTCGACACACAATAGCACCTAGATGCCCTAGGGCTAAAATGTAAAATTGATAGAAACGGGCAAACAACCAAAGGATGAAGGTCACAGTCAATCAAACAACACTCCAGAACACTTAGGCAGTCAAAAAAATGAAACCAAAACCACAAATCAGGCTTAAAAATCTCAAAACCAAGCAAACCCTAGCACCTTTCAGCATTGGCGCGACTGTTAGGCTGAAAGTAGCGCCATGATAGGATTGGCGCGGGTAGTAAACTGGCAACTAGCGCCAATTGGAGCGACTGTCAGGCTATTAAGCACGCCAGTCAAGTTTTCTATGAAAAAATAAAAATAAGCAATCCAAGAAGCAAACCAGTGATGTTGGAGCTCAAACCAAAAACCAAACTCACGAAAAGAGCCAGCCAAAAGAGCTGATCAAGCAAGAAAATTCAAGAATCAACTGAAAGACAAGACAATACTCCAAGTGTTCAGTTCCTAAACTAAACCGAAGATTGACTGAAGAAACATTCATCTACATTCGCTAATGCAGAGAAAGAGCGTTTTGAAGGCTATCTAGCTAACTTTAGGCTCTCTCTGTAGTTTATAAATCAAACAACAAGCTAACTCCCCAGTGGAGTCGCCAATTTGTTGTAGAGGTAAATCCCCTCTGCAGACAGAGGCGATCCCTACTAGCCTAGATCGGGTCTAGCAACAATCGTATCACGCTAAGGCACAGGTTCCTAATTACAATAAACCAACTTGCGAAGAAGGCCTACCTCAATTCCAACGTTGTTGTTCGTAGAGAAGATGGCACTCCCGTTTCCTTGCTCCAGCAGATCACAATCCTCTCGCTCGCCGCGATCGAACACCTGCACACACAAGAAACATGACAAACACAAGCGTAAAACCTGATATATGCAATTATGTATGAGTCAGAGAAGACACAACTCATGATCATAATGAACAATACGAGTGGAACCATAACCAATAGTCGCTTATCATTAATTCATACAAAGGAAAATACAACTAGGCTCTGACACTGAACCTTCCTTCGACGGGTTGTCAACGGAATACGTCTCAGTAAAGCTTGTCAGGAATGGGGACAAGCCTCTCTCTTCGATCGTCAATCTCCTTGCTATGGATTTGGCACTATGAGGACTATCAAAGCTCTTGCAGCATTCTTTAGGCTATGAAGGCTCTTGGAGATTATCTTGCAAAGGGAAATTACAAGCTTATATAGATGGTGGAAGAGGAGTTGGGATCCCTACAATCATGGGATTGGCCCTATCCTCAAGGAAGCTTCCATGAGAGGTGGCAAACTACTTCCTCTACATCGAAATCCAGAGCAAAACGTCCCAACTCAATTTAGAGACCAGTTCAGGAGTTGGTTGGAGTCAATCTTCCGCCATTTATTTTTAAAAAACACCCTATATTAAGCCTGGCGCGAGTGCGACTCTGAGACAGAGTGCCAATTGGCACGCCCTCTTTGAAGGATTTCCCCCATTGGCGCGGGTATAACACTAGCTAGTCACGCCAAGGATGAAAAGGCTATTTTTAGGGTTTTTCACAAGGATATGTCTTCAGGGGAATGAAATTCCATGTCTAGGGGAATGCCATGAAAGTGTTTTCAGATCATGTCACTGATCACAGGTCATAGAATAATCCCTCCAATGTGTGGGACGGGGAATTGTAGGGACGGTGAAAAATTGCTGTGTAACACATGTGTAGTCCATTTTATTGACAAATCGCTTGCCATAGTGTGGGAACTTCACTAGGCCCTGCCTCATTCTTAATCTGACTTGGTCCTCTAGTTGCTAGATAGTTATTATATACGATACACTGATCCTTGTGATGCCCTTTAGTTTTACAGTGTGTGCACCATACTCCTACGCACACATCCTTTTATTTCCCTTTTCGCAGAGTTTTTATCTCTAAGTGTAATACAGCTAACTACTTGGATTTGTTGAGCTCCAACCTATGTAGTGGGTACAGGTGAGGCTTCTAATTTCATGGTGATCTTCACAGCTTCAACCTATGTCACAATCTTCTGTTGGTTTAAGGATTGGTGCAGATGCGGGAGCAGCATGGCAATGAACCATTATTTTTTTTTCATGTCATCAATATTAAATCTTCCATCCCTAATGGTGTGCTTTAACCATTGATCTGCCTCCCATATAGATTCATTCACTTCTTGGCAGATCTCCTTTAATTCAGTCACACATTGATCATATAATTTTGGATTTTTGAACTGCTCATTGAGTGTGGCTTTAAGCTCATCAATTTCTGCATTAGGGTTTATTTCCATATACCTCATGTACAAATCCAATGTGCGTTCTTGAAATGCAGTAGCATTTTTCTTTCTTAACATTATTTTTATTGATCTGTTGCGTTCTCCACACAGCATCTCAGACAAACCAGAATTGGTAAAAATCTTCATTTCCAACACCCTTGAAATTCTGCAGCTTTATGTAAGTAGCCATATCGACTTATGGTGGTGGCAGTGGAGGTGGAGTGGATGACTTGTTAGTGTGAGATGAATTTGGAAGTGGAGTGGATGGGATACAAATTATAATCAATTTCTCTTCTTCTGAGTGTGTGGATTCACTAGAGCTACTTGTTTCAGACTCCTCATCGTTGTCAGATTTACCTTTGAGGGGATTGTAGATAAATTTTTCTTCTAGGTATACTCTTTAATTTTTCCTATTGCACATAGTACTACCAGGACCTCTGCACATGGAGTTAAATGGGCCTCTTCGAGAAATTAACTCAATGTGATTGCATAGAGTACCATTTTCACATAAAAGAATTTTAATCCATAGTTTCAATGAGCACAGAAACTTACCTGTAGGGCCTTTGAAAAATCTCCTTTCAACTTCATAAATGATATCAATAGCAAATTTAGTCACAAACCCACTCAGAATTCTATAAATCAAATAATCTACCGCGTGGATAATTTTGTTGCTAGATTTCTCCAACTGCTAAACTGACTCAGGAGTCCATCTAGTGATCATGTCATCCTTGGCATGGGTCTAAAACTCAGCAAACCAAGATAACCACTCTTGAAATTCTGTTGCAAAGGAATCAAAGAGAATTTCATGGATCTTTGTATATATATACATTTGCTCCCAATCTTCAGCAGACAATTTAGGGTTTCAATTTTCTTCAATTGCAAATTTTTGCACCTTATTATCCAACCAATCTTGTAGTTCGTTCTTCATCGGATGCCACTAATGAGCTCCATCATTAAGTATAATTGGAGAGATTAATTTTCACCTTTTTAGCCTCATTAGTCTATTTTTCTCATATTTAATTATATTATGGTAATATGTTGCTAATGTAGATGGTGATTAAGGCTTGTCATACTTCGAATACCTAATATGGTTTAAATGCAGGATAATCATGAAGATATTTCACTTTTTTTGAATATTTTACAATTAAAGCATGGAGTAGATAGGAAGGAGAGATTTTAGGAGGGTTTTCCACCTCCTTGACTCCCAAAAGCAGCCAAGGGATCCTCGAGATTCCCTCCAATAGCTAGAAATCAAAGGCAGCCAAGCAAGTGGGAGATCAAGTGAACCAAAGCTCCACTTCTCTTCTAGTCAAAGGGGACAAATGAACTAATTTTTAGGGAGTTGTTGGTAGCTACCCTTTAGGTTAAATAGGGCAGAGCAAGAGCTCATTCATATTTTAACTTTAAAGGAATCTGATAGACTCTTAGCTCTTGTAATAGGTTTTGACACTTTTATGATTATGTAAGGAAACTATTTTCTACAATAAGATGAGTATTCATTTTTTCCTTCACTAATTTAGTTTCATAGGACTAGGCTTGTGGGTTAGGGCCAAATCCATTGGCCTTAGTCTCTCTTGTGTATCCATACTTTTTTTTATGCCATTGTGACTAGTTTTCTTTATGAGTTTTAGCTAGTTTTTTTACATTTCAATTTACTTTTTTTAGTTTGCTTCCATTTTATCTCTACTATAGTTAGGCTTGCATAGATCTCGATACAATATCATATAAACTCATAAAGTTATGTGTCAGAGCCTCCCTCTCTCATCTCTTTCCTTGGAGATTGAGGAGGGCAGATCTCCACCACAAGCCCAAATTTTCTCTTTAGTTTATGATTTCTTGGAAAGAATATATACGTTTATGTAGTGTCATGAACATGTTGAGAATATTAAGTTAGATTTCTGTTTGAATTCTTAAGTATTTTTTCTTGTCAAATTCAACTCATATTTTCCATCTTCTTCATCAAATATTTTCCAATGTTTGTTGCATGAATAGGTAGTTTTCTTGCAGATTCAAGTAGCACAGCAGAAGAGGACTTCACCATCACCCTTGGCTTCATTTCTCACTTTCATTAGCCTTCTTTCAACCAAATTGCCTTCAGCCCTGTTTTTGAGATTTTCACCCTCACATCATGAGAAACCCTAGTAGTGCAAGACAGGATTTTCAAGAGGTTTTGAGCTTAGCCAAGGGGTTTTCCACCTTCCATCCATCCAAGTACACCTTCATTCCACCTCCCTTACACTTTCTCCTTAATATTTGGCCTCAAATTGTCCTCGTCATGTTTCCTGTAGCAATTCAGCACTTTCCTGTAGCACTAAAGGAAACATGTATCAAACCATGTAATAGCATCATTTAGCCTTGCCTTCAGCACAAAAACCATCACAAGCCTCATCAGGACCTCCCATAACCATCAAGACACCTTTATCCCTACATCCATGAGTTTAAGACCTTCCTAAGCCACCTTAGCACCTTCTCCTCCTTGTTGCAAAACAATGCATTTACAAGCATACTTAGGTCAAGATTAGATGCATGATTAAAAGCATGCTATTTAAAGCATGAATTATTTAGAGTATGTTTATCCATTTGGCCTAGAAATGTGTAATTAGATTAATCTCGTTTCTGCAATTTCATTTCAGCACTTTACTTCATGAATGTTGCCTAGTTTGCTTCTATTTCTTGTCATAGCCTACATTGTAGATTGATTTATTTGTAGAATAGATAGATGTATCTTATTTCTTCAAAATATTCTTTTGGATGTTGATGGAGTAATGGTTTTGAGTCTCTTGCAATTCTAGGTATAATTCTGAAGTGTGACAGACTTCACTCAAAAACCCTAGAAATAACACCCTTTTGTAGAACTCAGAAGAGGATGACATGAATAGAATTCATCTGTTGTGTATATATCACTATCACCTCCAATTTTGTACGAATCCCAGGTTTAAAAAGTAAAGTATAGTAGCCTCTAGGAGTTGCAGCACTCTTGGTGCTATACCAGGGCTCACCACTTTTTGGTGCCGTTTTCGAGGAGGTGTATAAGAAGATGCTTTGATTTTGTTTTAGCATTATTTTCTATTTTTATTTTACATGTAGTTTCAAAAAAATGAAAATTACAAAAATTTGATTTTCATGCCTCATAGGAGTAGGGATAATCAAGGAAAAAATTACCAAAAACCCCCACATCCCACACAGTCACCCTTCACTCTTTTTCAGTGGTTGTGAGGTTGAACACACCATAGATGAGCCTTTTGAAAAATTTGAAGAACCTATTGGAGAAGAATAATAACTTGTTTCACTAGATGAACATGCTTCACCAATCCAAGCCATGGTTGGGACTATAACCCAAGTATTATTTCCCATTAGAGAGACAGATGGGGAAACTAAGATGAAGAACACTAGCCCATCAACCCTTCCACATTTCCATGGACTTACCTTTGAGGACCTTGACACCTTCATGTTTGAATTTTTTTTGTCTGTAGGACATATTCCTATGCCTCAGATGATCAAAATTTGAAGTTATTCCCATCTACCCTCAAGGATGCAACCTTGTGTTGTGTAATGATCCTTTTTCAGGAATTTCAACAAGGTGCTCAAGAGAAACACTGTATAAGTAAAATTGTGCAAAAATAACGTAGATAAAGACTTGTTTCCTATTATCTATGTTGCATGAGACTTATATATGGATTTTCATAAAAAAAAAATCAGTTTAGACTCACTAAAAAGATCTCCCAAAAACTAGACTAGCTAAAAAGCACCCAAAGAGGAAGGTTGCAGTCAAATGCAAGCACTGCTTCAGAAATTGTGCAGTTTTAGCAGTTGTTTAGTGGATATCAGCAAGGAGACTTATATTTCATTAATACAGCAGCAAATCAGCATTATGATGAAGCCCTTTCATTATACAGTAGAAGGCATGAGTCAATATAGCAATAAATCTTCAAGAAAGAGAGCTAGAACACATGTATATTTGCAGAAATGCTTCAACAGCGTTATTTTTAAGGAGCTTCAGCAGATGGAAGTTACAACTAAGATATAGAGAATATCTGTGGACAAAACATAAAATATATTTCAGATCTAGAAACTATATAGTTTTCTCTTCAATATCCACTTGGAATTTTGACAAAAGCATACATGAATAAGAGTAGATCTGAGAAACAAGTTGTAGATATGGAAACTACTGCAGAAAATTTCTGAATAAAACATTTCATTACAATGGATCATATCTGAATAGAACATAGATCAGCAAGCTAATCCATGGATCACCAAGTGGAAGGAAAAGCCCAGCCCTAGATATCTCTGATCTAAACTATGAGCAACACACCATGAAAACCCTCATACAGAAATAACGCAGTCTACTCAAGGGAAAAACACTATAGCTCAAATGACACATAAAACTACTGTAAAATTTCAGATCTGAAGTACAAGAAGAAGAGACACTCTTTTAGGAGGTTAAAGAACACACTCCATGAGAAAGAGGCTCCAAAAATACACTAGATCTCTGCAGATCTAGACTCCCACTTGCTGTAGCTCACAAGACAGCTCAACCCTCAAGATGAGTAGAGTTGTATTGTAATATGGATCTTGGCCTCAAGACTGATAGTGGTTCAATTCAGCAAACTTTCCTCCTTGAATCCTCAAAGGAAGAGGTGAAATCCCTGCATAGGAATTCCAAATACAATCCTCCACTAAACAACAAAGAATCGTATTTGTCTAAGCAGACAAATACTCAGAAATATGATCAATCAACAACCTTCTCTTGCTGCCATCCTTTTCCTTTTATAAGATGAGAAATATTTTCCAAACCCTAAACCATCTTGATGAGTTAGCCCTTTTCACATGAAAGGCTTCCTTCTAGAACTGCGATGTCCCTTTTGGAGATGCAATGAACCTAGACAGTGTTGTTGATTTGGTCAAGGTTGACCCAGTCTTTAGCTCAAACCTCTTTCACACCTACAAGTGATTATTTACATGGACCTAATTTGTCTTTGTTCACATGGGCATTGATTTATTCAGAATTTTTAGGAGTTTTACATGTCCTCCTTTATTCATTTATTCATGAAACATAATTTAAAAAAAAATTGAATGTTCCTCTTAGCTAAGGCTAAGTGGGAACATTACATGTTGGTTCATGGGTCTACCTGGGGACATCATCACTACCTAGGACCAGATGCAAGAGGCCTTCAATAAAAACTACAGGGAATATTGTAGGTACAAGGAAACCAAAGAGGAAATATTTAGGATGACTCTAGGGCCTGATGATTCCCTAGAAGATTATGAGGAAATATTCTAGATAAATTACAAAAGAGCTAACTATGCCCTAGATCTTGGATCACTTAAACTTTTACTTATTCGAGGGATCAAAGAGGAGGTGATAGAAACCCTCAATATTTTTTCATGAGGAGATATCTACCAGCTTCCTTATGAGAACATCAAATCTGTCTTCAGGAATCATTCTAGGGAAGCTAGGAAGAAAGGTAGAGCTAGCCAAAGTCTTACCAATACCCCTTCCTCTTCCACCTCCATCAAGCATGAGATTGGAAATATGTTGGAGGACTTCAAGAGTGAGATGATGCACACCTTTGCTTTGAAAATGGACACAATGTAGATCAAGAGAAAGCAAGAGGAAGGATAAATAACCTTTGCTATATGTTACCCTATATGTACTAGAAAACACCCTCAAAATGAATGTCCATTGAATGTCATAGAGGTTTTCTTAGTCTTTGAGGAGAATTATACCACAGATAAGTGTCCCTCCTTACCTGGACTCAAATTTGTATATCAAGGTGAGGAAGTGGGACCAAAGAAACTTTGTTTCATCAATCAGAGAAGGCCTCAAGGCCCTCAGTCATATCATTAGGGTATGCAAGGTGCACTTTACTCATATTATCATAACAATCAGAGTGCACTAATGCAGTATTATTACACCTCCACTCCTCCATCATGTCCTACACCTCCTACTTGGCATTACCACCCTCCATATCATCCTCATCTAGTAAACCAACCATTTCAGCAATATGTTCCTCAACCACCTTAGTGGAGCAACCCATCACAAGGTTGGAGGACTCAAAATAATCAACCACCTTCTCTACTTCCTCCACCCCAACTTCAACATTAGCTCACTCATTCTTCTCCACCCAACCTGCCTCAGATGCCTGCACATCCTAATCCGAACTCGAACAATAGGTAGGCACAACAGATTTACAATGGGGAGACATCCTATTGAGCTTATGTTGTGGAGATATAGGAGATTAATCTCATTTTAGGAAGAGTGATCCCAGAAATCCATCCTTCATCTCCACCTGCAGAGGTTGAGGAGGAAAATGAAGAAAATAACACTCAAATCCAAACGTTAGCACAATTCTATGCTAAGTCATTAGTCTACTTTAAATTTTTTGTTTTTAGGATGAATATTTGTAAATTTCAAAAAAAATTGAACGCTACCGAAATTTCTGGTAGCGTTTGTTTTCGCCCTTTTCGGACAATCTATTTAATTCTATTTTGTGTATGTTTTTCTTTAACCCGATGATACCAAAAATTCTGGTAACTTCCCATGTTTTTTTAAAAACAAGAAAATTGAATTCGCTTTGTGTTAAGCCACATGTTCTTGTTATCAAATACGTTTTAAATCCTTTATCATGATTTAGGTCACGTGATAGGAAAGGCTTACGGTAAGTAATATTAAGTTAGATTTGTGGTTATACGTGGTGAATGCTGGTGTCAATATGCAGTTTTAAAAGCCTATTTTTGTCTATCCTATCTATCAGCTGAGTCATTTAATCCACATAACAAAGTATGTGTTATTTGTTGAAATAGATCGTGAATCTGTCGTTTTAATACAATGACCGTTTGGTTGATCACAAATGGACATTGCCAGAAATTTAGGCCTGTAATAAAGATTCAGTGGAGGTGACTGCCAGCTCTAGCTCCTCTCATCTCCATCCACTTGTAGCATACCATCTAGAACTCTGCAGCTAACTGAATATCATAATAACTATCACAGGGTGTATGCTATGATCTAATATATTTACCATAATGAAAAATATCTTGCATGGGAAGGTGAACCAACGTATATGTTTTAAACCACTGAAAAGAAAGGAATATCATTAGTGTTGAGTTTAACTATTGGTGAATGAGATATTCCAATGAGCAGCTTGAGAATGGAGTCTTACATTTTAGATAAGATCTCATAGAAGGCACAACAACACCTGTTAGGTGAGCTCCTCTAGTCTTGCCACCTATCAAATTTGAGCATACAACCTTCTTTATTACTAAATATGACTAAGAAAGGAGGAAAGATAAAATTAATTGAACCCCAAGGATCCTATCTAGTTGATGCTAATCCTAATGTGAGAAGGCTTTTTGTTCAAGAAGGGTGGTATCCATTGTGTTCGAGACTAGGAAGCTCTCATTTAGGAGTAGCTTAGGAGTTTTCACACTCTTTCAATGGACAGGAAGCAATTATATATGGTCTCATATTGCAGGTATCAGTAGAGTCAATTGTCTAAGCTTTCAACCTTCCATAGTGTTATCACACATAAATTTTTTATTTTTGATGGATAGGCTCATCATAAGCTTCACCTTGTCTCATTAGGTTAGATCATTCATTTAATGAGAAATTCACTTAATCATGTTTATTATAGGTCATATACACTTCATTAGTCTTGTCATTAGGGTCATATCCACAATAATCCACCTTGGGTTCACTTTCATAGTCATAAAAATTTAAAAAAGAGCCACTAGCCAGTTTTACACATTTTCGTAGCGAATTCAGTGCAAAATAGGTAGATTTCTCTACGAAATTGGCTAATAATTTTGTAGCTAAAATGAGGATTTCTCTTTTTTTTTAACTTTTGAGAAGTCAACTTCAAGGGCAGTTTCTGGGAAAACAGAGAAGTATTTTAAGAAACTGAGAGAGGTTATTCTCAAGTGCATATCAAATAACATTAAGTACTTCCATTTTTCTCAAAGGTGCTACAAATTGGGAAATTCATAGATGTCTTTTAGCTCTATTTTCAGAATGCTGAATTTTCTTGTTTTATACATGTTTTTAGAATGTAGATTCTGGACTACTGGAGATAGTTTTAGAGTTAGAAATGGTTGAGAGATGTTATGAATGCACTACTCTTGTAATCTTTGTCTATCAGTAATATACAGTTGTAGAATCCTATTTCAAACCTGTGATTCTTCTATGTGTTCTTATGCATGTTTATTATATCATCCTTTTACTTTCTCTCTAGTTTTCTAGTTGTATGATCACTTGGAATTCATGATTACATGCTCCAACTTCCATTTATACGCCTAGTCTGTTGTTTTTTCATGTTTTATTTGTTTGCTTATGTATAGTCACTTGGAATTCATGGTGACATGCTCCAACTTCTTGTATGCATATATCTTGTTGTTCTATCCTTAATGTGTGGTTTTATAAAAACACAATTGCCTCAGATTCCATGAGATAGATTGTCTTATGACTTAGTTTTCATATTGACTCTCTTGTAGCTCCTAGAGACAGCCTTGAGTTGTATAAAAACCAGTTCCTAGGACATCTTAGATGCAAGGAGCATATGACTCAACTAATTGCAGTTGACAATGTTAGGCTCTCATGCTACTATCACTCAGATGAATGGTTTTAATAAGGGTGGAACCAAAACCCCA